>JAODJW010000041.1:11352864-11365456 GCA_026777045.1 Hyperopisus bebe
GTGAGATGTGTGCTGCGCATGAGCGCTCTCTCGCAATTACCCCCCCGCCGCTCTCACGCACACCTTGGCCTCGCCACAGCAAAGCCGCTCTCTCCCCGCTGTACTCAGGTGGTCATTGGATTTGTGCCTGTTAGACCAGACCCTCCCATAATGCAGTGCTGAATAGGATGTTAGGGGATAAGACAAACAGCAGTGCAAGACCAGACGAAACAAGTGCAATATAAGAATGAGTAAACAAACAAGTAATAAATATGTGCATGTTCAGAGGAAATTCTCGAAACTTCAAAGAGCGAAACTAGCTTAATGTGCCTTTCTGGTGTTTAATTCTGGTGTTAATGACGCTTTTCTCCTCTCGCCACAGCCTGGCTGCGTAAACACAACAGAAGCTGACATCAAGAAGTCCTCGAGAATGAAACAGCCGCACAAAACGAGAAAGGTGGGCTGTCCGTCGCCGTCGGGGGTGCGGGGCAGGTGGGCTGAGAGTCTGACTTGCCTCGGGGAGCAGGGGGGACAGAAATACACGCGTGCGGGACGTGGGGAGTCGTGAGTGTGGTCTCCCAGCCAGCTCACCGCGCTGTCTTTGTCTGGAACGACCACGCAGTCGGTGTACGGGCTCCAGAATGACGTGCGCAGCCACAGCCCCACCCACACTCCCGCGCCGGAGGCCAAGCAGCCGACCAAGGAGGAGCTGCACGACAAGGTAGGCGTGCGACGCGCTCCGGCGGCCCGGCGGACCACAAACACGAGTCACGAGTCGCCAGCCCCCCGCCAGCACCACCCTGCCCAGGGGCTGTAGTAGATGGCCCATCCATGCTGATCACTCCCCCCAGTGTTTCACGGCCTGGTTCTTGCCGACCCACAGACGGTCCACGTTTTTGACCACCCCGCCAAGGTCCCCCCCAGACAGTGCTCATTTTTGCTAGGGAGCAGGGAGGGAGCGAAAACACAGACTGTCTGGCAGTCACCGAGGACCGGATTTGGAAACGCCGCCTTAAACTATTAGCTTGTGCTGGGGGCCCCGGCCTGCCACTGGAAAGCGGCCTGACTCCGCTGCCTCGTCTCGCCTTTCAGATTCACTTCTGGCAAGTCCAGCTGGACAGGCATCGATTGAAAATGTCCAAAGTTGCAGAGAGGTAAGTCTCCCACTCCCGTCAATATGCGACGACACCATTAACGGGCCGGCTCTTTAAGGGGCTTGTTTGTCCGCACTTTCACGCCTCTCTATCCTCAAGCAAGACTCTCGACTTCAGTGACTTCAAATACGTCTGCTAATAAATCCCATGGGATGTTTACAGACATACAGGAAGTAATTTGCCAATTCCCCACCTTACACAATTCCTCCATCAATCTCTGTAAATATATACGGATGTACACCACCAAAACATGGCTTTAACAAGGAGTAGGCCGTGATAAGTATGGCGTGAACAGAGGCCCTCGGGGGGGGGGGGGGGCAGGCATTGTGTGAAGGAGCTTGTTCATTGCCAGCAGATCAATTCCCTTTGACATTGTTTCTGCCAGAACTTCGAGAGGTGTGAGTGAGCAAGGAGCATTTCGTGTTTTATTGGTGGTGAAACATCTGCAAAAAAAATGGAGCGCCCCGTGTGGGGATTCGCAGACGGGGGAGGCGCAGGGCGGTGGGGGCTTTCCATTTGGGAGGATGGCTTCGTCTGTAACTGTGTGGAAATTAAATTCGGCTCGCCAGCGTGTGGGAGCCTGATGAAGTTGTCCGGATCCCTGATGGGCCTTCAGCGGTATGAGCCTAGGAAAGCTCCCAGAGATGCGTGGGAGTGAACCCCAGGACACGTGTGCAAGGCATCGCTTGTCCCTCAGGCGGTGAAAATCCTAAATCCTTGCAGCATGGCAGGGCTGGCTTTGACTGTAGACCGAACAAGCAGTTACTTAAGTCCCTTGAATTACCTGCGTCGTGGAGGAAGTTAAACGATCAACATAGTGTGGACTCTTACGTAAAGCTTTGCCTTGGGCGCCTGAAGATGTAGACCTGGCCCTGCGACATGACATGGGACTGCTGGAAATTGCCGCTCTCTGCTCTTTGCATTAAAAAAAAAAAATCCATGCAGGATTTGCATCTTCTAGGAGTGAATGTGCGTTTGCATCATGGGTTTCCATTTGCGTAGCAGAGGTCGCAGTCGGCCGCCGTGGTCCCGCTCTGTGCCAATATGGCGACATGGTGGATGCTTGCAAATAAAAAAAAACAGAGGCGTCAGCCCTGGATGAAGTTTACCTGCCCTGGCTGATGAGCTGCTAAGGGGACAGAGTGGTTTGCTTGCGTGAGCAGGAACACCGAGCTTCACAGCTTGGCAGTGAGTAGGGACCGGCGGGAGGCTCAGTGTGGACTGATAACATGAAATATCGGTATTGAAGTAAGTCAGGCAAATCCATACTGTAGGCCAAGAAGGGGGCATTGCGATATTTAAATCCAAAATAAATCCCTTCCAGTAGGAAATACAATCTGTTTAAGAGGCCTGTGGTTGCCCTTTGTGTAGATTTTGCCCACACTTTGTAAACATTTAGCATTCATCCGTATAAGTCTGGTAGCAACATATCCATCACGTGTATTTTTTTTTCCCCGACCGTTCTTGTCCCTCTTAGCCTGTTAAGCTACACTGAGCAGTACATCGAGTACGACCCGTTCCTGACGCCACCGGAACCCTCCAACCCCTGGATCTCGGATGACATGACATTATGGGAGCTGGAAGCCAGGTTAGGATAGCCTGCAGCCTCGCAGGCTGACCGCTGTCCTGATTTATTAATAATTATTAATCAATGTTAATGATTAAACCTGCTGTCAACCGATGGTTTTGTAGTGTCAGTCTGATATTATTAATGGCTCATCAGCCAACACATAAAAACTATATTGCTGATCTTCTGGTGTATCTTCTGATCTCTCTGACGATGTCATTTTTTATTACATTAAGCAACCCGGCATGCAGAATAATCCCGAGGTGGAAAAAAAAAAAGATCTCAACAAATATTTTGATGCTCCAAAGAGTAGCTTTGTCTGAGTGACTGCATTGAGAGCCTTCAGAAAAAAGCCCATAAACCTTTGTTTGTTTTTCTTTGGCTCAGTCAGACGTTTCTGGTCACTTAGACCTTATTGCCTTTAAAGCACATGTTTGATAATCATAGGAACATCTTAAACTGCTAGAGTGAATGCAGTAGAGAAGCTTGGGTGAACGGTTCTGTTTGTATAGTTCGGGGGGGGGGAGTCGTTCAGATGCTCATCCGCTCATTGTTGCTTCCATCAGTGCGGAAGAGTGGAAATAATGTTCAAATAAAGAGCCCAAAATGCATTTCTCTTTTAATGGTGGTTGATAGGGTCCATAGTCCACTGCTAAATGGGGTAAATATCGTCTCATGGGCAAAGTCCCAGCATCGAAGAACAAATAGCAGTAGGCCTAATGGCGTGACCCAAAAAAAACTCTCGCCCATGGCCCTGTGTGGTGCTGATGCCCGGTGTCTTTTACCATCTGCAGCAAGGAGCCAAGTCAGCAGAGAGTGAAAAGATGGACCTTTGGGATCAACGAGGTCCTGAAGGACCCGGTGGGCCGGGAGCAGTTCCTCAAGTTCCTGGAGTCGGAATTCAGCTCGGAAAACCTGAGGCAAGTCTTGGGCGGGACCTGGTGCTACGGCTCAGAGCTGTTGTTTCTGTGGAGGAAAACGCCACGAAAGTCATTACACAAATGGTTTACATAAACATATACGTATATGTATATGAATATATATGCACTCTACAAATCAGCATTAGTTACTGAGTATTGTACAATATTAATATTTTAATATGCAAAATCTAGTCAATTTTATAATTAGATGAATATTCTGTTTATATAAATTAAGTATATTTAAGAATGTTTGTTTTTATATACATTATATAATTTACATTTATTCATTATACGTTGAAAACATTACTGTGCCAGATACTTGTAATATGTTAACTTTAAATTACAGTGGAATGTATGTTGTTAACAATGAAAAGTCGGCCTTTACCTGGACTCGTGCATTCTGTTGTAACAGAAAAGGGTCCTGATTTTATGCTTCCAGAGTTTTTATTTTCTTTGTAACATTCAGTCAAGTACAGTACATCGGGTCTTTGTCTGAGTCTTTCTAATTTCACTCGACAGCCTTATGCTGCCCCTAGAGGTTTGGCCAGTTGGGATGGTTTCGTATTGATTTTTTGCACTTGACTGATGACGGAGAAAAACAGAGACTCTTGCTTAGAGGGAAAATTGTCTTAATAAAATCAATAGAATGTAGAAAGTGAAACTAAACATCATGTCACACAATCATGTATTATGGCTTAACATGCATATTCTGATTGTACTGAATGTAGCCAACTCTGTGGCTCCCTCTTATGGCCATTATGCATAATGTGTTGTCAGTGTTAGTCTATAAAGTCCGTTTGAAAAATGGATTTCTGAAGAGTAAGCTTGATATGAGCATATTTTCTTCAGGCTCTTTTATGTTTTTATTATGAATCGGTGACTCAATAAAACAGGTTTATAGCTCCACAAATTTTGACTGTAACGGTTAAATATGAATGACATGTCCAATTTGCATTTAATGCATGCAGTTAGATCAGTCAGTGTGATAACTTATCAAGGTCAACACAAGCACTTTGTCAGCTCCTATAAACCAGGAGGTGTGTAGTAGTTTTTTTTTACATACAAGATGCTGAGATGCAGTTTGCTTTAGAAACTGTAAATTGTAGTGGAGCTATTTACAGACTTTACAGACTTTCGATAAACCAACAACGAGAGATAAACATTTTGCCGATATGGGTGATTGTTGTGCTAGAAAGGTTTCTGTAATTGGTAATGCAGGCAGATTTTTAGGAAAAAGACCCCCAGAGTGTTTGTTTTGTCGTCGATGCAGCTCATCGATTTTGAATAAACAGAAAACATGGGGTTCTGTGGGGACCGCCCTCACTGTTGATTTCCGCACGCTCATTGACTTGGGGGGGGTACATGTCATACCAGGTTCTGGCTGGCCGTCCAGGACTTGAAGCGGAGGCCCATTCGGGAAGTCCCCACCCGGGTGGAGGAGATCTGGCAGGAGTTTCTTGCGCCCGGAGCTCCCAGTGCCATCAACGTGGACTCCAAGAGCTATGACAAGACCACGCAGAACGTGAAGGACCCTGGACGTTACACCTTCGAAGATGCTCAGGTGAGACAGGCTGCTGGACGGTGAGGAGTAAGAAGGGAGGCGTGGCCCCAGAGTCCGTCCATCTATCTTCTGTAACCGCTTGTCCTATTCAGGGTTGCGGGGGATCCGGAGCCTATCCCAGAGGCTATATATGGCGTGCCAGCCCATCACAGCTCTTGGGTCATGTTATACAGATTGCTTGTCTCAGCTAAAGTGATGTGAATAATGCTCAGTTTCCATTCATACATCTTGTACATAAAACCAAATATTTATTTGGGTTAAGTCTAGGTGAATTTTTTTCGACCGCTAGGCTACGGAATTTCAGCGCCCGACATCTCGCACGTTACAGCGACTCTTCTTTCGGTTGGCCGGCCACTAGTCCAGGTCCTCTAGATACGTGATCCTTGCCGCCCACTTCTGTATCTTGTGAGTCTTCTAGGCACTTAACTGATCCATAAGTGAGTGGAGGTAGCCATGCAGACGGCCATACGTCCTGCAGGTCGCGTGCCACCGAGCTCACCCTGCGTGCTCCACTGCATCTCACATCCCACCACTGTCCTCCTCTCTTGCAGGAGCACATTTACAAACTGATGAAGAGCGATTCCTATAGTCGCTTCATCCGGTCCAGTGCCTACCAGGAGCTGTTACAGGCTAAGAAAAAGGTAAAGCCACGGAGGGGCGCTGCTTGCTGTGGTGTTGAATTGCATGGGGGAGGGGGGGGGGGTTTAAGCATCAAGATGCATATGATGAATCCTCACCATCTGCTGCAGGATACAGGGGTTCCACTGGGACCTCGCGTCCTTACACTAACCTGCCAGCTACACAGCCCATCTCCAGTTTTCATTTAAATGTATGCAGTCAGTGCTGTGAAGTTTCTCCTTGTTTATCCTTAGTGGCTGCAATAAATTGGTGTCGTCTCGGTCATCATGTGCAGATGTGCCTGAATTAGTGTTCCGTTATACATTTTAGTTACAAGAAATTTAATTCAATGCATTTAAAATGTAATAAGTTTTATTTAATTTAATAGGTTACTTTCTTTTTACCGCAAAGCAGTGCCTTGTTTGCTTATGGGTTTCTATTTGAGTCCATCTTGGCCCTCGTTTGAACCTCCAAACAGTTTTTTTTTTTTTTTGCCGGCAGTCTATTTTTTTCTTGTCTTTTTTTAAAAAAAATTGTTGTTTTTGTGTCCATTCATTTTATTATTTCCCTAAATTGGAAAACTGTCAGAACCGCAGAAGCTCTCTTGAGAAACTCACTTGCTTTTTTTAAGTGGATGAGCCTGGCCTGGATGATCACATGGACCCTGGCCTGTGCTGTTGAAGCGAATGCGGAGCGCCCCCACCAACATTTCTCTTTATCTCCACTGTAGTGCTAGAGGTCCCCCTCGGTCCTGTTCTTGGCCCTATCATACAATCTGTTTCATACTCTCCAGCTGGCTCCTCCCAGTGTCTGATTCTGCCGTTAACCTAGAACCTGTCCATTGCTCAGGAATGTCTTTGTTTTGATGTTTTTTTTCTTTGAGCCAGTTTAGCGATTAGTGGTGTTGGACAGAGGAAGGCCCCGTTCCCTTGTGACGTACCTCGTATTCTTACAGTTCCGAATGCGTGTGGATATTAGCGCACGTCTCTGCACGCTTCCTCATGTCTGCTTTCTTCTTGCCCACAGAAAAGTAAGAATTTGTTTTGAAGGAGATGGCTTCCAGGTAAAGTTCATGCCCGTTGGTTTCCATTGCTGCTCCATGTGTGCTTGTGATTCGTTTTATTGCAAGATTAACTGCAGAGGGAATTTTATACATCTCAAATTACACAGAACATTTCAGAATGACTGAGTAGCCAAAGGACATGTTTACCTCAGACCCTGGAGAGACTATAAACTATCGACTGTACTGGCATATACACACTATACACATTGTGTCAGTGCATATAAATGTAGGATTTTCCTTGTGTTGTAACATACTAATGATCAGGATAAGTTAATTAGATCATGTGACTTTTTCAGTGGAGTGGGGCTACATGAAGCTCTAAGCGCACGGTATTTATTCTATTTTCAATAATTTCATCTGTGGCTGACTTGAATCTGTATAAATGGTTGACTCCCTCTCAGCTCCCAGCCAGACAGTCCACGTTTTTGCTCCCTCTCAGCTCCCTTGCCAGACAGTCCACATTTTTGCTCCCTTAACTGGAGCTGAGAGGGAGCAAAAATGTGGACCGTCTGAGGGTCCCTGAGGACCGGGCTGGGAAACACTCCCTTAGACCAGGGGTCCCCAACTCCAGTCCTGAAGAGCTACTATCCAGTAGTTTTCTATGGTACCTTGCTTCTGATGAATAACACCTGTTCCTGGTATTTACCCAAAAACAGGTGTGGCTCATTAGACGCCAGGTTGGATAGAAAACCTACTGGATAGTAGCTCTCCAGGACCGGAGTTGGAGACCCCTGCCTTAGACGATACTAACTGCACTGATCTCAGTCATACTGCTCACGCTAGGTATAGAGCCAAGAAGCTTCTTGTGTGGACGAAGGCCATTTCTAAATAGTTTTAAATGTGAGGAGTGGATGATTAACTTTTGTTCCTTGCATTGTGCCACATTTCCAAAAGGCACCCTTACATGCTGTTAGATGTATTACACATCAGAAGTGTAATTTTCTTTTTCTTTTGTAGGGAAGATCACTTACTTCAAAGAGGCTAACAAGTCTTGTGCAATCATGCTAAAACACAGTCATCGTTTAGCTTGGAAGAGGACCATCGTTTCTACATTGTTGTAGTCTACAGTTTATTCTGACGAACCACTTGCTGGTGGGCCAATTGTTGCATGTCCAAGGAACTCTTTATTTTTAAAAATATTTCCCCTCTGTGAGAAAAAGGCATTCTGGACTTCTAGGAGAAGATGAGAAGATGCATATAATGCCTTCAGAGAAAGTTATTTCCCTACTTACATATCAGCTGGATCTGTGTGTGTCTGCAAGCTGAAAAAGGTGGGAAAAAAATGTGTTTTCAAAAGAAAAAAAAAAAAAAATCAAAAGTTGAGGGGGAGCGAGACCTCTGCACAGGAGAGTGTCCTGAATCAGTGATGATCTGTCACGGTGTTGAAACATTACAGTGATGCATATATTGTATTTTAATTGGCTTTTATTACACTGTCAGAGATTAGCGATTTTTGTCACACGTGTAACGTCTCATTCTGATAAATGCTGTGTCTTTGTCCTACGTGTGTCTGTGATTTTGTTACGGTTTCTTGCATTATTTCTACAACTCCATTCCCAAAAAAGTTGGGATGCTGTGTGAAATGCAACGAAAAACAGTATGCGGTGATTTGTAAATAATATAAACCCATATTTGACTGAAAATAGATCATAGACAAACAGATGTTGAAACAGATTTTATTGTTTTATGACAAATATATGCTCAATTTGAATTTGATGCCAGCAACACGTTTAAAAAAAGTATGGACAGAGGCAACAAATGACTGGAAAAGTTATGTAATGCTAAAACAAAACACCTGCTTGAATATCTCAACTAATTACGTTAATTGGCAACAGCTCAGTAAGATGATTGGGTATAAAAAATCTCTGTACAGTGAAGATGGGGAGATGTTCACCCCTCTGTAAAAGACTGTGTGGGCAAATAATACAACAATTTAAAAATAATGTTCTTTGGAATTTGGGAATTTCATGATCTACAGTGCACAGTATCATTAAAAGGTTCAGGGCATCCAGAGAAATCTCTGTATGGATGGGACAAGGCTAAAAACCAATACTTAGGCGGCACTGCATTAAAAACAGACCCGATTCTGTAGTGGAAATCACTGCATGGGCTCAGGAACACCTTCCGAAAACCACCGTCTGTGAAGACAGTTTGTCGCTGCATCAACAAATGCCATGCCATGCAAAGAAGAAACCATAGCTAAACTCGATCCAGAAACGCCACTGACGTCCCTGGGCCCAAGCTCATTTAAGATGGACTGAGGCAAAATGGAAAACTGCCCTGTGGTTTGACAAATCATAATTTCAAATTCTTGTTGGAAATCATGGACGTCGCGTCCTCTGGGCTAAAGAGGAGAGGGACCATCCAGCTTTTTATTAGAAGACAGTTTAAAAGCCAGCATCCGTGATGGTATGGGGGTGCATTAGTGCCCATGGCTTGGGTAGCTGGCACATCTGGGATGGCACCATTAATGCCGAATGATATATACAGGATTTGGAGCAACATATGTTGCCATCCAGACGACATCTTTTTCAGAAAAGGCCTTGCACATTTCAGCAAGACAATGCGAAACCACATTCTGCACGTACTACAGCAGCATGGCTCCGTAGGAGAAGAGTCTGGGTACTAGACTGGCCTGCTGTAGTCCAGATCTGTCACCCACTGAAAACATTTGCCACATCATGAAACAAAAAACACGACAAGGGAGACCTCGAACTGTTAAGCAGTTGAAATCCTATAACAGGCAATAATGGAACAACAATTCACTTTCAAAACTCCAGCAACTGGTCTCCTCAGTTCCCAAACATTTACGGAGTGTTGTTAAAAGAAGGTGATGCAACGCAGTGGCAAACATGCTCCTGTCCTAACTTTTTGTGTTTCTTGCATCGAATTCAAATTGAGCATATATTTATCATAAAACAAAATCTGTTTCAACATTTGAAATCTTGTGTGTTCTATTATCAAGTAAATATGGGCTTACATGATTCGCAAATCATTGTATCCTGTTTTTATTTACACTTTACACAGCATCCCAAATTTTTTAGAAATGGGGTTGTAAACCATATTCAAAGACACGTTTTACATGAAAATGTATTAAAGTTGGCCCTTTATCTGTTTATGTGGGTACATTTTTATTTCTTAGTTATGAACTTTTCTGTCTGGACTCAGCATTTTTTGTGGTCTGCAGCTTCCATTTCACTCTGAAAGGAGACTTACAGTGTTGGTTTATTTAATGATTTCTCTGCACTAATTCATACTGAGCTTGAAAACAAAACTGTATTTTTTCTTTTGTAGTATAGGAAACCCAATGTCTGTGGAGTATTGTTTCCCAGAACTTTGCCTTTGATGTTGTATGTATATATATATATTTTTTAAACTTTTGGAAGTGGATGCAAATTAGCGTTAATAATTCAGACAGCCCTGATGTAAAATAAGCCATATCCCTTTTGGCTAGGCGTATATTTCTGTCCTTGTGGCTGAGAAATCTGAGGGGACCAAAGGTCAGACGCGGCTCTGGCACCATATTGAGAGTTATGCATCTGGTCTGGTACAGCTAATGTCCAGAGACATACGGGCATGCCTTGGTTCTGTAGTTATTGTATGGTGTATTAAGTTCATATCAGTTTACTATAGAACGAAAAGGCATAATTATGGAAACATTCCAAAAGCGGGCTCTCTATATATATATATATATATAAAGAAGTCATGTTATATGGATACAGGAAATGAGTTCTTACAGCAACCCCACTCTGTGTTAATGGATTAAGCGAAGCAGGACACTGTCTTGGTCCCTCAGTGTTGAGTAGTAGACCGTGTGAGGCCACTTTGTTGCTTAGGAAGCGAATGCCCCTCGAGATCTGACTGGATACTGAAACAGTATCTCAGTTCACAGTGCGGCTTTTTCCCCTCATTCAACACCAACCTCAATAACATTCGAGCACAGGATATGCAAAAACCGTAGAAAATCTGCTAATGCGGCAAAATTTTTCAAATTCTGAAAAAGAAAACAAATACCGTTGTGGCATTTTCGGCCTCCCTCGAGCGAGACACGGGGACAGGGGAGCCGTAAGCATTTCAAACCAAACACGAAGACCTTTGTTGGGAGAAACCTCATCTGCTGACCATAGGAAGTGCTTTGGTGTGGTTAGCTGGTAGGAGGATGCTCGTGTTCGCTGGATCCAGAACTGAGGATGATGGAGCAGGGTGTTCCTGATGTTTTCCCGGCTGGTGTTGGAGGTTCAGCACTGCTCGGAAACACAACCCTGGGTGTCAGCGGCTGCACGGTGCATAACCTGCATGTAGCCTGGCCCCCGGCCCTTTTGGGCTGTCTCTATGTATAGCTTTGCCTTCAGTCGATCACATTTGAGTTGTCCAAAGAGTTAACCCCCCCGCTAGGTCAGAGGACCATGTTGGCATAGTTCCCATTGCTGAACGATGCCCCCCCCCCACCTGAGAATGTATGACGACAGTGTCACACGTTTCCCTCTGTTACAGTACAAGGGAGAATCACTGTTTGGCATTGCGAATAAACACCGACCTGAAGCACCACGACCAAAATGCGTTTTGTAACGTCTTTTTGGAGTAACAACTTTACCTGTACGTTTGTCACAGTGCTTAGGGGTATGTGGATAAACTGTGAATGGAGTGGGACAGGATGCAGTGTGAGTATGAGTTTCAAACCACTGGCAATAAGGTGGCAGTAGCCATCGTAGTATATTTTAATGTAATTGTTAGTTTAATTACCAACTGCAGCCACTAGATGGTGCCAGGTCTTGTCACAAGGGGCGGCGCAGCATCCTGGGGTGTGACCTCTTAACATCAGAGGTCTGCACTCTCATTTAGCAGCTGGTATAGAGTTCTGCTGATACAAATGTAAATATGTACATTTTCCTGTTTGATAATGAAACATAGAACCTAATGCAGATACAGAATACAGTGTATAAAATCTGAGAACTAGTGGGGAAGTTACCTTATGAGCAATAGACGCGGCTCTGAAGGGTTAGTTCTGTTAGTATAATGTAATAGTGTTACTGGGGCAAAAATTCTCACTAGAACAGCCCTAAAGAAACTGCATAACAACTATAAAACTCCATATAAAATGGTATTTTGTGTGCGTGTGGCATCTTTCTAAATTCTGTATATCTCAGAAATGCCTGTGTACTGTACCAGTGTTAGGCTTAATTTATTATTATTTTTTTTTTTACCTTTCATGTTGAAGGAGTTTTACAACTTGCTCACGCCAGAGGGAAACAGCGCTTGCAGGGTGTGTGTTCTGGTCTCGGGCTTCACACTGATAATCGGGCGGGTTCTGGCCTCCGGGTCGGCAGGAAGCTCCCATCGACATCAGGAGCCTTCGAAGAGAGTCTGTAATTTACCATTTAGGCTACACTTAGCGGGAATAATGTCACTCAAATTGTTAACTGTGGCCAGCTTTGACTGCTTATAAACCATACACCAAATGTAGAAAATGAAGTCTTTTAATAAAAACCGGTAAACAAATTGCTCCAAGGTGGTTGTTTTTTTCCTGTAAGGCGGAGCACGGCCGTCGTCAAAGCCTCCATCCTTCGATGTACGTGGGGGCTGAACGTGACCTGCAGGGGAAGAGAGCTGGCGTCAGGAAGCCAGGCGGGTGAAAGTGGTTATAGAAGCTCCTTTGGAGAGGGGCTGGCCGGGTAACAGTGTCGGGAGGGGGGAACGGAGGGAGGGAGAGAGAGCACAAGGGGTGGGAAG
>JAODJW010000041.1:11374845-11397962 GCA_026777045.1 Hyperopisus bebe
GTGCAGCAAGAAATACCAAATGGGGGGTCAACACATATGAACCAAAAAGGAAAAATAAAGATTGCTGGAATAAATCCAGCAACTAGTAAGAATAGCTGTTTTCCCCTCAATGAAATGTTATCTAAAATATCTTAACTGTAAATATAATACAATCAGCTCATATTATGTCTTAATGCGTCTAAAATAATCATTTCAAAACCAGTTAATGCAAAGACAATAAAATGGAAACATCAAACACCACGTCAAAGTGTAAATAATGGAGGTACAGAAGAGTCATCTGACTGGGTGTCAGAACCAATCCAATGTCTACAGAACCATAACTCAGTTCTGACTTTCAAACGGCAGTAATGCTTTTCAACACTATTAAACCTACAAAGCATCTCTTGAAGCCTAGACATGGGACACTGAAGTGCTGTTATAATCTCCAAGGTTCAGCCCCTCCAAACATCCCTCCTGCAATATAAAGGGGTCCAGCTACGAGTTACAATGACCATTAGAGAGACAAACCATAATGAATATTCTACTTACATCCAAGTAGACAGTAGCTTTTCAATTACAGTTCATTT
Organism: Hyperopisus bebe; assembly: GCA_026777045.1. Classification (NCBI taxonomy): domain Eukaryota; kingdom Metazoa; phylum Chordata; class Actinopteri; order Osteoglossiformes; family Mormyridae; genus Hyperopisus; species Hyperopisus bebe. The sequence continues at coordinate 11,375,412 of JAODJW010000041.1, forward strand.
TGCAATTTCATTCTTTCAATGAACACGGTTAAGTTTGAAATGAAGGTCAGACTTAAGGAACTGAATGTATAATTTCAGGACAAGCAACAGCGTATTAGTGCAGAATAAAAATTGCTTTGTCACGCTTTTCCGGGATGGTAGAACCACATGTTTTTTTAAATGGGATTTCAGAAGTTAAGTGTAACTGGCTGCTTCATTACACCGACATCAACTTGCTGCTAAGTAAATGCGTGTCACCGCTCATTCAGAAGCTAGGGTGCTTTAACGTTCATAACACATACCACACTCAATCACTCGCTAAACATCCCAAGATGCTACAACAGCTTTCAAACTTCTACCAAAGGACCACGGCTTGAAAAGACACACCCAGAAGTGTCTCACAAACGTCATTAATTGTTTAGTAGAAAGGTTCAAAACACAAGCTTCCGAAAAAGTTAGATTATATCTGGCCACCCTCTGTAACAGTGATGATATCGCACAGTAGCCAAACAAAAGTTAAACTTCCTGAAAACTATGTCAGGCCCTTCATGCTCCTAAGAGGCCAGCACCCTTTCTGGTTCTGGTTCTGGTGCACTCTGAGCTTAGAAAGGCGGCAAACATCACATTTACATGAAATTTATGCGTTTGGGCTGATGCTCTTGTCAAAAGCGAAATACACGCGGGACAGATTACAAACATTACACAACATCCTGCTGAGAGGCAACAGTCAGGCTATTGCACAGTTTTGGTGGTTTCCCTTTAAAAACAAACAAACAAGGTTTGTTCATTCAGCTTTTTTGGTCAATGGGGAATTTCCACTTGAACCAGAGTTCCCCATTACATTCTTCTCATCCCATAATTACCGGAAAATGGTTCCCCTGTTTAAGGACTGTGACGCGACGGAACAAATCCACAAACACGCAAGATGACGGATGGCATTCAGGTCAATGTCACATCATGAACACACCTCTTACCTAAAACAAAAAGAGCCCTTTGTTCATATTCCACCTACATTTACCATTGTAATGACAGCATCTCTAGTGAAAAATACCCTTTTAAGCAATTATTCAAAGGTTTTGTTCCTATCCTGAAAATGCCTGTGTAAATCAGTAATATGCTTCAAAGAGCTCCTTTGATGTCATCACACAAGCTGATTATAATTTCCTCCATATAAAATGTACCTTAAGCCAAAGCATTGTATAATTATGATTTACACTTCTAATCGACAGCCCACTTTTTTCACGTATGTGCTAAACATTGCTGACAACATAAAGGAAAATCATTGAACACGCCTAACAAGAGGAACACATACTTGCATTTACCGGAGAAATAAGGGATATAAAGCATCCATTTAATATGGAGTAGCTTTATAAATATGTCAGACCTGATAAGCATCAATGCAAGATGTTTGTGCGCTATGATCGACTTTGTAAGAGTGCATAACGTCAACCTGATACTTTAATAACAGACCTTAAGGGAAGAACCCAAGCCCTCCAGAAGTAGTTTTCGCTTTCCCATTAAAGCCGCTTCTCCTGGCTACTTCCCAGCACCACTGGCTTTAAGTATAACAACTAGAGACTGAATTATGCATAGATTAAGGACTGATTAGCGCCAAAAAGCAAAGTTGTGCCAAGTGGCTTGGCTGAACCGACCTTTGTGACCCAGGAGACGAAGAGGGCATCTTGCAACGGCTTGTAATACCTAGAATGCCTAAGTCTGAACATGGTGTATGGAAACAGTCTGCGGATCCACACGCTAAATGTTACCCCATTAGGAGAGAAAGCCATTAAGACTCTCCTCCTTCAAGGTGCCACCTCAGCCCCTAATTGGACCTGACAACTCCCTACTCCATGGTTACTCAGACTTGTTCATGACAAAGGCCATTTCTTACCACGTCCACACAGCCTTGCCTGCTGTCCATGAAGATGTTTACTTGCTGGCCAACACACTACTGACACCCTTAGGGATGTGAGTGGGGAGCCGTTCATTTCAGCTTTAACTTCCTTTACCCTCCCAGCTACTGAAAAGACCGCAAGAATCAGTTCCTCCACATCAGAACGCCGTAACTGGAAGAGTCCCAGAAGAGCTTAGTGTCTAAACTGCAGAAGACTGCTGACGTTACGTCCGAGTCAGGAAGGCAGAGTATAAATGAAACCGGTGTCCAGTGTAGAAAGACGGATATAAAGAACGCTTTATAACACCAGCATGTAATTGCACACTGAACTCATCCATGGTCAGGGCTTTAGAAATGATCAGGAAATAGAGAAATTGAAGCTGACGATTTTAGACAGAAAAGATCATTTCACCACTTGGAACACAGCTAACATTCCCATATTTTAAACTCACCTTCAGCGCAAATGCATTAGGCAATGCGGCCATGGAAGACTTCCCAACCCTTTCTGAAGGCAAACTAAATTAAGATGATTGATCTGGTTGTTAAGGGTCCACTCCCTTCAGACGAAGCACAGCTGAAGTGTTTACGTGGGAGAGAATTATGGGGTGCCCGGGCTGAGACTAGACTCTCAGTAGTAGACTCAAGCATTCGAGCTGTCAGACACATGCACGCGCATGCATGTGCGCGCACACACACACACAGTGAGCCACACAAAAATGGCTAATCAACAGAGAGATACCACCTAACCCACCACTGCACACCCTGCAGCCCACTCCTGGTTGCCGTGCTCATGAGGGTCAGAGGTCTATGCCCCCACTGAAAACCTGCGTGACAATTGTTGCCACAGGTCCAAATATGGCATACTTCTTGATAGGGTCATGGTCCATCCCAGAACTTTCACTTGCAAATAATTACTTACTTTGAGAGAGAGAGAGAGAGAGAGAGAGAGAGAGAGAGAGAGTGGATAACCGTGACAATTACACAGCTGCGAAGATCTAATTGAACAATTTGTTTTTTGGTTTCCAGGGTAAAAATAAAGAGGCCCATAGCAGAGAACATCTCCAAATAACTGCAGCCTGGTAATACAAATTAAATGGCAGCACACTTAAGCAAAAGAGCTAGTGTCATGAGTATGTTTAAAATTCATTGTTTTCACTATGGATAAGATCTTGAATGGGAGAACTGGGGCAGTCCTGGAGTAGACACTAAGTTCCCAATATTGATGAGCATAACCATGACAACACAATGACAGATACACAATAGTATACTCTAATACACACAATACGTGGGATGGCAAGTAGAGAGGTTAATTTAGGTATACTCTAATACCAAAAGAACATTTCAGCAGACAGTACCTCTTTTACTGTCTGCCCATTATCCAATGTCTAGAGAAGGCCAAAGCCCTTAGGACTGAGCTATCTGAGGTGGGGTTCTCATTAATGATTTACTCAGTGCAAGTGAAGCCCTGCACTGTGGAAAGCAAATGGTCACTAATGTGAGGGGGTTTTGTGAGGAGAAACACAGTTACTCATTTGTAAAATGTCACAGATTAAATTAAATGGAATTCCTCATTGGCACAGCTGAAGGCTTTGCTTAAGGATTTCATGCAATGTGGGAAATTTTAATATCCCATGTAGTACTGAGAGCACTACAATTTGCTGTAGTCTTATCACGCACTGAACAGAACCCTTCTTCCTTGCAGGATCATGCGATCCTGGTGGAAAAAATGGTGGGAGATCTGTGCTTGTGTATCCCTTACTACAGCATACATTGCTCAGTGATGACTGCACAAAGAGAGTCCATAAACAAAGGTTTTTAAAAGCTCTGGAGTACCAACTCTTTGCGACACTGCGCAAAACTAGAGAGTATATGAAACGTCCCTCAAGAGTCAGTAACTGAAAAAGGCAAACCCACAATGGGGTGTATAAAGTGTCCCCTCTGTGGTACCCTCGGGAGGAAAGGGGGTGCTCCCTGACAGACTCAGACCCAGAATGCTGCCATCACACTTGAAAGGTGACATATCTGGATGCCAAAAGAGCAGAAACCTTTGAAGCATCCCCAGGAGCCTGTCTGCAAGCTACTGGTAAACACTTCAGCATCATTCAAAGCAGTGAGCGGACAGCCAATTGCCATCTTCCTCACATGAATAACTGTACCCAGGTATGTATTCCTGTCAGACAGATCCGAGTCTCTTGGCTCCATCCAGACTGGGTTGTGGGACAACTTTACAGCTTGGCGGAAGGGCTGACTGTTCGTGACAAATTAGCACATTGCAACAGCATGGGGGAAATTCTTTGAGGTTTTTAAGGTACCACTGGATGGGAAGGCAAACACGCTGGAAGCAGATCTCCTGATTAAGGGGTAAAGCAAATGTCAGCAGAAACACAAAACCCTGACGTCTAGCTTTGGGGACCAATCTGCCGCTGAGAGCCATTTTGATAAAAATGGTTTTGGTTTGTGGTGGGGCTGTAATGTCCTGTTCACAGTGCTTAGGGCAGGCGGTTCAGGTGCAGAAGGTGCTGCTTTTATCTCAGGCGATTTACGAACAACATACCTGCCTATTTTATTTTATTTTTTTTTTGCAAAACACATACTTTCCAAGACAATTTTACTGTAATCTCTAGTGTGTTTAAATCTTCAAACAAATTTCAGTTGGATTCATTAGTAAATGGCAATATCAGAAAGGTACAACAAATTTGTATTCATATTGAATTTATATTGTTAATTGTGGAAAAATTATAGCAAAAGATTAGCATTCATGCAGTTCTGCCCCATGTTGGAGACTCTGCACACTAAGACCAAATGCATAGTCGTATCTGACAAATTTAACCACGCTTTACTCACATCATATCCAGGAATATGCTCTGGAAGTCAAGCCATGGGGCATGTTAAAAGGTTAAAGAAACAAAATGCATTTTTGCATTTCAGTGTAGATTCATGGCAGATATTCATGCCAGAACAGCGAGTTATCAAAAGAATATATAAATATATAAAACATTCTTATTTCCAGTCATCAGCACCGGCTAATTTGTATTTGTTGACATTTGTTGTGTTATCAGAAAACCTCATCACACCACTGGAAGCTAGCTATTCCAGGCAAGCGTTCTTTTTATTATTCGGGTTAAAAAAATAGACGTGGTTCATTTCACTAGCTCTCGACTTTTCAGTGAATTTTAATGAGCCAGATATAATCTAATATTAAACACATGGCAGATGTTAGGAGAAACCTGTGTGCAGATGAACTCAACCCTGGGGACTAAACAGTAATAATGGAGAGAATGCCCCTCAAGTTTGTACTGACAAACTGTCATGATAAGACTTTTGTGCTCAAAACAAGGACGCACAGAACTTTGTCAGAGTAGAGCATTAACGTACCTATTCATACAGCTGCAGACCTATAATAATTAACTCTAAGTTGATGAGGACAGAGCATGAAAATAGATATCTACATACTAAAAGCATAATCTGTTAATGGACCAGTAACTATCGTTACTTTCAGCAAGCACAGAAGGATTAAAGGAAGATGCTCTATTTACTCTTAGATGGTCTTCTGACATGTCTCAGCCCAGCAAGGAACTGGTTTCTAGTACAGCAACTCATCTCATGAGTTTCAACAGTACAGCGTTCCTTAGTCACTCAGTGAGCACCCTGTAGCTGAGTTGATCTCTTGTTTGGAAGGAGCCTACTAGACTTTCATGGCACCTTAACAGCTAGCTCACAGGCAAACGAATCACACTCTGCTACTGGCAGAGCTCACTACGCCAGGGGTCTCCAGCTCTGGTCCTGGAGAGTTACTATCCAGTCAGTTTTCAATCCTACCTGGCTTCTGATGAGCCACACCTGTTCTCAGGTAAATACCAGGGCCAGGTGTGGCTCATCAGAAGCTAAGTGGGACAGAAAACCTACTGGATAGTAGCTCTGCGGGACTGGAGTTGGAGACCCCTGCACTATGCTCTGGTGACACAGAAGGCAGAAGATATTCAAAATAATGCCGCATTACGTCAAGACTCCCGTCCAGGCACCCTGTATGCCGGAATCAACCGTCAAACAGAAGCAGAACATTCTCACAACGTTCATTGAACAAAATGTCTCACAGGGGCCATGGGTTCACAGATGCTGTGCTGAGCACGATGGATAAACTACCCTCCTGGGTCTAAACACTGAACCCACAGAGGGAAAAAACGTCACATGTTCCATTTTGCCCAGGGAGCAGTACACACAAGGGACGTTACACTTCAGTAGTTTTTGGCTTAAACGATCATGACACCGTTGCTGAAATATGGGCACGTTTAAAGTTCAGGAACATACAATTCAGCAGAAAGGGCATTTTTGTGCTTTGAACCAGACTATACAGTAAGAAATATTAGCATAGAGGAACAGATAAAAGGATCATGGACCAGCTTGGATAAATTATCGTTTCCCAAGTGTGTCTAACTAGGGAATGATTGTGGTTGACTGATTGTGGTTGACTGATTACTTGTCACTTTCTTTATAAGAATCAACATTATTTTAGACCACCAAGTTGCCAGACCAGGCTAGTTTTCGAATGTTTTGCACAGTATCGTTCCAATATATATATATATATATATAAAAAATATTAAAATTTCATTGTATGGGTGACCAATTTATACAGCAATTATCACAAACCAATTCAATGACTGAATAAAGCAAAGGTTTACAGTATGGAGAAGAAAACATGGCCATACCTTTCTTGCAGGATCAGTTTGTTCTCCTTCTTCCACATGTCTTTGAAATCAGTGGAGAACTCATGCCACACAGAGAAGAAGGTGTTGGGAGAAACCTCTTTCTCTCCCATCTTAGGTTTGACTGAGAAGAACACTGTTAAATCCAAGAAGCTGGAGACAGAGTGGGGCAGGAAGGTGAAAATACATTGTTAACACAAAAGATGGATTGACAAAAATTGCTAAAATGTATTTACTATTAGAGCTGGGTGGTAGAGCATAAAATTTCTATCATGGTATAATTTCAAACAATGGCGGTAACAGTATATATCGCAGTATTTTTGTTTTTCTTAAAATTTCAACATAAATGCTTCTAAAGGGGTAAAACACTGGTGTGGTAGTTATTGCTGTTCTATGAATTGTATTAATAGGACATATTTCATATTGTATTTTACCTGTTACACTGGTATTTTAAGAACATTTATTTTGGGGGGGAAAAAAAACTACAATCTTATAAAAAATACAAACCTGTTCTTAACCATCTTCCATGTCTGAAAAACGTTTTCATGAAACTAATAAAACCAAGCTGCACAAATTGGAAAATTAAAACTGACTTCAAGTATAGCTGGACGCGTTTCGCTTTGAGCTGATAGAAAAGATGGCTTGTATTTCCACCCCATGAAACCACCATCGCCTAACATAATTTGTAGATCATCGTTTTCTTCTCGCTAACTTTTTAAATCCGAACCAATTCCATATAATGGAAGTTCCACTGGTCTTTTTAACCAGCTCCTCTTCATTTTGCACAGTTCTATCAGCCATGAAGAAGAAGCCTGCTCTACCAGTTAGCATTGTATTGTCAAAATCAATACCTTAGGGCAAATTCATACCGGCGTACCATATATACTGTTTATACCATTCACCCTTACTTGCTATAAATTAAGATGTTTTGGTCTGGAAATAGGACCTTAAGCAGAAAGATCATACAAATGATATGGCAGTTGCTAAAGTATAACATGCAGCAAGAGTGAAAATGGCAGCTTGACAAAGAAAGATTGTTTGCTAAAATTTCTGGATGAAGACACAAAATTAGAGCCATACTTTCTGGCTATGGTTATAGCATTCTTTCCTAATGTGATTAAATTGCTTTAAATGTTTTGTCTACATGTCAAATCCTATAAATGTAAAAACGGTACATTACTTTGAGATATGTCACCCCATGTTTGCACCTTTAAAGCTGGAACCTTACATTGCAATAATCCTAATGACAGTTAAAGGAAATTTAAGCCCACTCAAGTTTATCAAACACACTCCAAATGAGACAAAGAAAGACATCACGCATGTATTACATGAGCTTTGAATTAGGGCTAGCATAAGAAAGCATTAGCAGGTAGGCTAGATCAATGGATGGCAAAAAGCTGGAAAGTTATATAAAGCAGAATTATATAGTTTGCTAATCTGTACTTTTTTTTTTTATCTCTACTCTCAAATTATACAAATATTAAAGTACTGATGACCACCAACTGCTCCCTGAACTCACTATTTATAATCCCAGTTCAACCAGTGTCCATGTTAACACTGGAGCCATTGCTATCTGGATAAAACCAGGGCCTGCTGCTTTCATCCCATCACTGGGTCCTCGTAGAAGCCGGCGAGACCTGAACACTGGAAGTGGCTTCCTCTGTATCCCACAGGACAGCTGCCGAGGTTTTTGGCATAGGCACCGTGTGGCGCATATGCAGAAATGACAAACTGGCCCTAGAATTACAAGGGCTAAGCCCCATATGTAAGAGTGAGTGTGTGTGTGTGTGTGCACGCATGGACAGCTCAGTTTTGCGGCTGTCTGTGTCACTCAGTGTAAGGCCAAAAGGCAAATGCTCTCTCCTGGCAAAATAAAAACACAGCAATAGCGAAGACTGTTCCACACAACATAAATACTCCTTACATTTTGTGTGTTTCGGTGAGCTTCACATCTTGGTCGTCTAGTTCAGTCTTTGCTGTGAAGGCGGAAAAGGGGAGGGAGAGAGAGAGAAAGAGAGCGAGAGAGAAGCCGTGATTGCACCCAGTCTATTTGCACCCCCCCTTCCCAAGACTGCGGTCACAGTATTATACAATAGGCAGAAGATAATAGCAGTAAATAATGATAGTGCATCATTACTCTTGGGAAGACCACTTAAAAATACTATCAGCCGTGCTGTAATTCAGCGCTATACCTCCACTGTTTGCCAGGATTAGGGGTATTTGAAAGGATCATTTCAAGTGGCGACTGGAAAGTTGGCCGCTCCCCCATTAAACTGTTTACAGAGCCTTTTACAGATAAACTGTTTACATTCCCTCCCCCCCCCAGCACACAACTCCAAGGTGATAAATCTCAGCAGGCTGCAGGTATAAACGTTTCATAATCGGACCCAATTAGCTGCCGAATTTGCCCAAGGCTGATCCCGGACGGGCATCCTGACTGAGCGCGCCTGGGACGTTCTCTGCATCCAGAGTGGCCAGGTTCTGAGACAAGACTGCCCTTTGTGTGGAAGGAGGAAGTCTGACAATCCCCAATCCCGTCTGCCAGCTGGAGCACATATTTATGCCCTGTATTTCAGCAAGCCGTGTAATCATACTGATATGGCACAAAAGACACCGGAAGAACCATTTTATTTCCTCTCTGGAAAGGGGGAAGGAATGAACTCTGAACATTCTTAGCATTGCTTTCAAATCACATATGTTGGAAAATTCCACATTCGTTTCATTAGATGACACCTTTATCCAAAATGACTTACATATCTCATGCTTCCCTGGAACACTGCACTAAGCGTCTTGTTACAAATCCATGCTTTTAACCACTGAGCTACTTATAACCCCCACAAAAGGCAGAAACCCCACAGAAATCCAAAGACCTAGACTACCCCTTGCGTACAACATAAACACATGCAGATGCAGGTACGCCTGTGCTAAAATGCACATAATCCACACCAATTCCTTGCCATTAAATGTCGATTAAGGATACCAACACACACTGGCCCCTGTCAATAGAACATCACCAGATCATCGCGAATGGGAAAAATCAAAGTATGAGCGCACTTGTCAGTTGTCAACCATAGCCACATTCAAGACCGAGGGGAAGGCTGACAAGTTCCATGGTCTTATTATAAAAATCTGTGGAATTATAAATGGCCAGACTTCCACTCTGAATTGATGATGAAAAAGTAGAATTCTATATCATGAATAAAATGAAGTTTTTTGTAAACTACATGTGAATTTAAACAGTTTGTTATCAGGACAGGGAGACGCACACTGGAGTACTTGCCTAAGTCCCCCCCCCCCCAAGACAGGGCAACGCAGTTATTCAACACCACCTCCCAGACACTCAGGAACTGGGGAGACAGGAGATCAATGCTCTGATCTTCAGGCCTCCTTTCAGGGAAGATCGAATCATTGCACGTAATTGAAGCCAGAAGCCACATCTGAGCACTCCTGACGTGTCAAATGCAAAGATCTACTGTTCCAAAAGCTAAATCTGCCCATTGATCTTTTTACATGTGGTACCTATTGTTTGTAGATAATCCATCACCAGCAAAACACAGTTTAGCCTACAACGGCAGTGTATTCTTAATTAAGGGTAACAGAAATGTTACCACTTACACACAGTGGTACAAATAGGGTAGAGTGCCATGTAATTTTACGGACATATGCAACCATTCAGGCTGCTTCCCTTACAAAGTGACTGCTTTAATGCACGTATGTAATGCATATATAATGTAATAGCTACATGTTAGATGCCATTACTTAAATCTTGGTTAGTGGTACCCTGGAGGCAAAATCTGGATACTGGATTTGGTCAACAAATAAAATTTTTATCACCACTCAGATACTCCCTTCACTCCTTGCATAAAGATTGCCCCCCACCCAGATACAGACTATTTTCCATTTGTGGCCTGGTGTTGAATCAGTACCAGGAGTAAAGCAGTCATCTGGCTCTCCCTCTGTTCCTGGGATGATGTATACATGTTATGCTCAACTCTCCGACATGCATTCTCAAGAACAGACTTAAGATAGCAGGTATTTTTTTTTTTTGCCGGTGGTGGCACAATTACATTTTTGCTTCAAACCATAAACGGTGCAGGGGGGGGGGGAAGGGGGGGGATCTCAGGGAATTACATCTCTGCCTTGGACTGATCAAAGAATCAATAAAAATGGAATGATGCACGTCGATGTTAAGAAAATGTCTGACGAATATGGAATGGATCTTGCAGGGCTGGTTTCACTTTTCACAGGCAGTGGGTTTGGTTTCTCCCAGGGATTAAGTAGGACTCATTAACATGCATGTAACAAGGCCTATTACTATGAAATGCAATGTCCACCGCCCGCCCCCCCCCCAAAAAAAAACGTCATGAACCTGTCCCCCCCAGGACAGATGGTGGAATGGCAGGATCAAACACTGGTCTGCCTCCCCACCGGCAGAACGGCGCGGTTGCCAACACATCCTTTCGCTTGCGTTCTTGCGTTCAAAGACACCGAAGACAAAAGAGCACACATGTGCAAGAGATTAGGACGCTATTTGAATACAGTGTTCGGCCGTCGCGGTGCTGCACAGGCGAACACAGACACCCGCTCCTTTCAAGTTGTTTAATCAGTCAGAAACAGTAAAACAAATACTTAGAAAACAAACAAAAATGGGACAGAAAAGGATGTGCACTAGATTTATCACTGCTGCTCATTCCACTTCCACTGAATCACTGTAGTTTTATAGGACAGCCGGATAAACAGCTATAGAGCTCAAACAAATCTCATTTGAGCTGTGTTTAGTTTACTTCTCACCATAGGGGGTGAGGGGAGGCAAGGTGTACTGGAATTAGGAGGCAGGTGATGCCGTGTTCACAGGGCTAACTTGCCAGCAGCTGCCTGGGTAAAGTCAGGGGCTTCCTCAGGGCACATGAGGCAAAAGGTCAGCATGCATGGCACACTGACAAATTAGCGCGTGGCTGCGGTTAGCGGCACCGTGTTTGCGGGCCACCAGGATGAGGAAAGCAGACCTCCCCGTAAAGCAGGGGTCTCAAACTCCAATCCTGGGGGTCCGAAGCCCTACACAGTTTTTGGTTTACCCTCATTTAACACACCTGATTCAACTCCTTGTGCTAATTACCACACAGCTCTTGAGCCAAATTATTTGTGGTGGAACAGGGAAAGAACTAAGCTACACAGGGCTCCGGCCCTCCAGGACTGGAGTTTGAGACCCCTGCTGTAAAGGGACCTACAGCCTGACACTCAGACCCAGTTGTCCGAACCAGGTTCGTGAATCACGTGTAGAGGATAACATTCTGCTTCTAGGAGACCAGGCCTGCTGTACACAGATTTCACGTGAGTTACTCAGTCACAGCACCAGCAGCTGCAATCCACTGACTGCCTCACACATTTAGTGCACATGCATCCCACCCGAGCGCACTAAGGCTGAGCTAACGACGGCTCGTAACCAAGGCAATGAGAGCGATAAAAGAATCCTAATGCACGCCAGGGCTCCAGCCCAGAAGCTCCATATAACCATGACATTTCATAGCCTTAAACTAGATGAGAGAAAGCAAATGGTTGGGCTTTGAGGATTACTCTAACAGGACCACCCTTCCTAGCAACTGGCCAGCCCTGAATGAGAACAACAGTTAAGCTGCCTTTGTGACCAAGTTATCAGTATCTCACCCTCAGTCCAAACTCCTCCCCTGAGGGCGGCTTAATCCACCTTACCTTGGTGCAGGAAGGTATCCATGTTGTCCTTGAAGGGCTGCAGGTGCTGCTCAGAGGACTCGCGGCACACCTTGCCCGTCTCCACGTTACATGCTGAAACACAAGGTGGAAGCTTTCAGCCGCATATTTCAATATGCATGTTAATGTCGAAACAAACCCAGTCACAGTGACAAGTAGATACCTCCAGATGGCCTTCCAGCATTCCCTACATCTAAAATCAATCAGCTGTTGTTCTATCTCCCCCATTTCCACCACCTATAGAGAAGATGCCATAGTCCACAGAGCAGTTTGCCAGTCAGATTCCCTTAAACCTCATAAATCCTGAGTGATGTCAGCAGATAAAGGTCGTGAACCCTGAAAAATCTTTTTAATAAATAAAAGCTTGTCTGATTGCAAACAAAAAACATCCTCAAATTCAGTTTTCAGTCCTTTAAGGAAAAGCAATGAACCACACACAGGTTAGCATCTGACTTAACTTCAGCCTTTAGGGATTAAGTTTCTGCATCTTGAGCAGAGCAAGCGTGCTTCTGGTGTATAAATAGGGATATTTGGATTTTTTTTATTTTTTTTATTTTTTTTTTTTTACATTTTGCCTGAACTAAAAAGTTTCACTTGGTTTCCATGAGCTTCAACCAACGGAGCTGAAAGCACAAACATTCAGTTCAGACAGACAAAGGTGAACATTTGGATAAACATTCATTCATTCATTCATTCATTCAGCTTGTCCTATGTAGGGTTGGTTGCTGGGGTCGGGAGCTAATCCTGGAAACAACAAGCTGAAGGCTGGGAATAACCTGGATGGGGCATCAACTTATCGCAGGCCACACACACCATTCACACACACCTATAGGCAATTTGGCAACTCCAATTCACCATAGCATTTTTTGGACATGGGTGGGTGGGGGGCTGGAGAACCTGGAGGAAAGCACACGACAAGAACAAGCAATAACTGCAGTTTGCACAAAACAGACCAACGTGCAATACAACTCAATTAAAAACAACAGAACACACTTGTTTTTGGCATTTGGTACCTGTTTAAAGAAGTGCTCTTAAATATGTATTAGGAGAGATAGGTAAGGCAAATATGCATGTTCCACAAGTCACCTGTGCAAATTCCTGTTGCCAGCTAAGGCAGGCCTGCAGAATCTCTGTGAAAGGCCACAAGTCATGCATGATCAATGCCGATGACGAATTAGGAACTTGCATGCCAAACACACAAAATCTGAATACCATCTGGCCCATTTAGAGGAATGCCTTGACCCGGGTCCAAGAGGAGCTCAAAGCTGTGGTTACCTAGTTAACCTGACTGTCAACGAGTTTAGCATCTGCCGCAACAGCTCCAGCTGCGGACGTGCACATGCCTTGTCGAGGATGTACTGGTGCCAACGCATTAAACTGAATAAACCCACAAGATAGGAGGTGAACTGTCAGGTGACAGAATCCAGGGTCACAAAAATGCACAAATTTTACTGTCAGACAAATCTGTCTGCAGAACAGCCCATATATAGTATTCTGCACAGAAAGGAAAAACCTGTTTTTCAGGGTAAAAAAAAAAAAAACAAAAAAAATGTAAAATGGATTCAACATCGATACCTGCACTGTCATATATCATTCCAATTAGGAAAATGCAAAGCAAATTATTTAGACAGATGGGGGAAATGTTCACTGTTAAACTAGAGAAATGTGCTACCCTCTGCCTTTTTCAGCAAAATCAGAAATATCAGAAATCATTTACGAAATCCCTCCCAGGTAAACCATCCAGATTACAGTGCCAAGAAATATAGCAAAAAAGGGAGCATGGTTCATTGTTAATGAGTTTGAATACTCAGTTTTGCCATACCACTGAATAAACTGACAAGCAAAACAAAAAAGGTAGCAGGTCATTTCTTTGCCTGAAATTTACAAATTTGCTCTTGCAGTTTTCCAGCTATTAGCAAGATGAAGGGTTAGGCCAGATCATTAAATAAAACCCCAGCACTCTTGTGAGCATGCAGTTATTTGGTAAGGCAAAGTGAGGCAAAATGTGATCACTTTAGCATAATTATGGCACGAATTTTCCAATTTAACAAGCCTGCGGTTGCTGCAGCATGTTAAAATCTTTAAACTGACTACAGGCGAAACACACGAATCCATAATTCACACAATGGTTCAATTTTCTACAAAAAGCCCCGCGTAATTAAACAATACTGACAGACCATGCTGCAACTGAAGGTTACATCTCACTCTAACATTACACCGCCATGTAAATCCATGGCTGTAATGATATTCAGGCTCCGAGCTATGGTGTCTATGGGGGAACGTCCACAACCAGGCAGGGTGTTTTGTCAAATTCTTTGCATCGCTCGACTAACAGTAATAGCGGCTAGGGGTGCCGGGGTTTCCTGAGACTGGGCCTTGTTTAGATTTCGGAAGGACAGTAAAACATGACTCATGGATTGAAAGGGGTCTGCCTGTTGCACCCATCTGGTTCCAATTTTGGGGGCAAGAGCGGCGACCAGATGCTGGTTGTTAGCCCAGAGCTACCGCGCTGCTCCGGTCTCCCTGCACAGAGCACGGTCAACGTCTCCATACTGCTCGTGCACGTGTCGCCTCGGTCTCTGATAAAACGGCACCACCCCCAAAATGCTACGTTTGCCCTGGTATATTTGGTGACATTCTGATGGACAGCATTAACAAGGACTATGCACGACATGAATGCACATTGCAGCCGGCATTACGGAGGCCTGAATTACGGAGGGACATTCATCTTGTTCACAAACTGCTCATAGACCACAGAAAGAGACACCACAGGTATGAAACATAAGGAAACGGACACACCAGGTAATACCTAAACCAGTTGCCCTTGGTGGAGAATGGGCCTCAAATAATGCCCACTTTACACCAATCAGATTCAAACATCAATCTCCATTTTGGCAGGCCTCCCTAAACACCCCTACCCAGGCTAGCCATTCCGCCCTCATGCTCCCCCACCCCCCACCACCCAAGACATCACCGCTGGAATGAAATCACACGGGAAGCATTAGAGGCAACTGCAGCGCAAAAGCACAGCAGACAGGTGGTGTGTGTGTGGGGAGGGGGGGGATCAAACATGGAGCAGGCCACCTGCTTTGACCCCTACTGCTCTCACTCAGAGGGGGGGCCCTGTGAGAGTCCCGACATACTAGTGGTACTGAGGAGCGATAATCTGGGCCAGGCCACGGAGTAGCCAGGATCAATGCATATGGTTCCTCTCAAGGTAACGCCTAAACGCTTGACATGCTGTTAGAATACGTGTCTGCCATAATTCACTCTTTAACACCGTCTTCATACCCAGACACAGGGATTCCTAAAGTGCGACGCTCTTTGAAAACCAATTCAGCCTTTCAATTGCGTTTTGGTTCCCCGATATTGGATTTTATGGGCGGCTGATGGGGAAATAAGGCAATAAGAACTTAAACTGATACACAGATGACAGATGTTCGTTTCCAACTGTTTTGAAAACCATTTCACCTCAAGTTCGATTTCAAAAGTCCTACTATAGTAATACATATACAGCATCTAAACAAGCGGTGATCTCTAGCACGCTAAACAGCGAGCAAACCGAAGTGAGTAATTACTTTCTTTTATCTACTAATGAAGGCCATGTCCTGATCCTTGTAACTCTCAACATCACAGGAGCTCAGACCACATGATGTACTTCCTGTCTCTCCTTATGACAGCCTCTGTATTATACATCACTTTATTTTTGTGTTTATCTTTGGACTTATCACACTTTGGGTATTTTAACTAGCTAATCAAGATGAAACCCATTTACTCTGAAGTTAAAGGAAAAGTTGTGTTTATGTAGACAAGATCCCAGAGCTAACCAGAATGACAACAAAGCACAACCCATTATCAGTATTATCAATCATTACGAACATTAGTAAACTAGTGAATTAGTGAAGATTAGTGAACAAGTGCTTAGACTAACAGGCAAAATTATCTATAGCATAGAAAAACTACAACTCTAAACCTTTAGTGTTTTCCCATCTTCTCCATTTCGCTTAAAAAAATTAAAAAGCCAGATCATGGTCTTTTAACTCATCCAAGAATGTAAGTTCTGAAATGATATATTACATATTAATCAGAACAAACATACAATGCCCAACAGCCAGATAAAAGTGCACTAAAAACCAACCATATTAAAGAGTCGAAAGGAAATTCTTTAAGATGAATGGTGTAACTGCCAAAACACGGCTTATCCTAAATGCCAAATACAGTTGAATCTTTCAGCCCAGTAACCTCAGGATACGTGTTAATTAGCAATTGGCTGAGATGGCAAAAATAATAATTTTCATAATTGAGTGCTCCTATCCAAAACAAACCATTCTATGTCAAGCGTAATTATACAGCATACATCTGTAGAAAAAGTTTTGGCAACAAAAGTTAAGCAAATTGGGGCACACTTTAAAAAGATGACATCCCTGCATTATCAGGCATATACATTAGTATAAATATAATTCATAGTAATAATAATAATCAGTAAATTCTTTGGCTTGTGTAAGGGGTTCAGTCTCAGTTGACAGCCACACAGTCTGGGACTTTGAGGAATGACAGCAACGCATTATAGCAAAAAGCTGACTGCAGAGCTTGTAATCCTGTAGCAGGACCGTGAGCTGGATAAAATCTCTGCTCATCACTCAATGCTGGGGGGCAGCTACAAAACCCAAAGAAATCCTGCATCAGAATAAAGATGTTCTGTCCCTTCGTGATGGATGGTAAATTACCCTAAACTGAACCACCACATGGCTGATGAGTTTGCTGCCCCCCAACCCCTTATAAGCAGGGCCTCCATGCTTTTAACATATGGGTCAAATTCTCAAGATGGGAGGGGATGTCAAAGGGGATTCAGCGTACCATTGAGGTCCTTCCTTAGCTTTCGCAGGTCTTTTTGGAAGTCCTCAAACTTCATCTGTGACGCCTGGAAGAGGTCTTGCGGTTCAGGAAGAGGGTAGACACAAGTCTCCCTACCCGCATCCTGCAAGCCAAAATGAAATAGCCTGAAGACAAGGCCACAGAACATGCTGACCCTGAGACCTGCTACGATATAACAGCAATAAACCCCCGCCCCCTTCCCCAAAAAGGACAGCGGACCGACGCAGAATGCAGCAGTCTGGCAGGCTTAGGCGGGGTCACCATGTCCTCTGCTGACACACACATGCCACGGCAACAGGGGAAAAGCAAAGGAAATGTTTCATGCCACGAGTCTGAATCAAAACTTGCTGTGGAAAGCAAAGCAAGGAACGAGAGCTAGAACAGGTTTTGTGACCTTGCTTAAATTAAATACAGAAGCCATCTGCAGTAATTCATTTTGAAATGTGCTTAGAAAACACAGAGGAAAAAAAAAGAGGGTCCCTAAAAACAGAGCATTTCCCGAGGCACTTATTAATACCACAACAATACATAAGCAGACATTAATATCAAAACGTCCTCCATGTGCCTTCATACCGCTGTAATCTTAGAACAGTTATGATATCAATAAAAAGGCTTTCATACAAGTTCAACCTTAAGCCCATTAGAACACTTGAGAAAATGAGTTCCCTGCAGCGCTTATCACCATGGCTGTTCTTTCACTCCCTCACCCTCCACCCCCATACCCGTGCCAAGCAGGAACCAGGCCAAATGAGGGAGAACCACTAGCATTTTAACCCCATTAAAATCAGTAACCTGGGCCAGGGTGTTAGTAAAGCGGTTTAAAAAGGTCATATTTAAATGATAAGTTACTGTAGTGATAACTAATCACACTACATACTATTAAAACTCAGATAAAAATCAGTAATAATTTTTAAGCAATAAAATCCATAAATGCCAACCAGACTTGGAAGCAGTATGGAAATTAAGAGTAGCATAACTGGTTGTTTCCCTGGGGTTCAAAGATTACATACAGTAGCTATAGACTGGTGCAATATTAAAGGGCTGAAGACTGCATATGGAACAGTGGCACAAATCTCTTAGAGAAAGAACTCGATTTAGGTACCTGATGCTAGTACATTTACTGAAAAAGTGTTTTAAAGGAAAAGATATAATTTCTGGGGAAAATAAAGATGTCTAGTCCCAATACAGACAAGAAGGAAACCTTTGTAGGGGTCAGAAAAAGAGAGACTGAAAACAATACATTCTGGTATGGCATGACAATGAAAAAACCACAATATAGAATGGAGAGAGTATCACATGGCTGAATTATACAGTGCATACAGGAGGGCCCCCTCTAGATCTGACGTTCAACTGTCTGCATGTGCCATCAAACTGAGCTTTTACCATTGCAAACCAGAAGGGTGACACTGATATTGACAGAGTTTGAAATAGATTTTGATTGTTAAACATACCTCATCAAAGTGCCTTAAATAGTAAGAAACTATATAAGACAAGAGACTCTTCACATTATCCTGAAAAAGAAAAGAAAATCAGCAGCTTACATGTGAGACAGATAACCGGGTTTGAATCAATGTCTTCCTCAAACTCATCATAGCTATGCACATTTACCAATACGAATAAACGCAAACCAGCCTGACATACGGAATATTAAAAGTCTTTTTCATTTCACCATTACTTCAGTCTGAGTGAACGACAGCATAACCACGACGGCTAGGCAGAAAAGCAGGTTGTATCCTTACACTGCTTTTAACATCCTTCAGTTTGGGCAGAATGTCCAGGGCAAAGCCGTCGGCCTGCCCTCGGGTCCGATTCCCACCATTCATGAAGTTCCCAAAGGCAAGCACCAGACCCAGCACCTGCATGACCCCAGTGCCACTTCGCAGAGTCTGCAGAGTGGCAGAGGGTAGAGGGGCAAAGTCAAAGTCAACCCCTGCCTGGATTAGCTTAATTCAAACCAGCAGAGTAATGAACTGGAGCTAGAGTAAAATGGTACATATGAGGCTGGTCCAGAATATATTTCAAGGCCTTGTGTCAATCATGTCTCTCAAATACTGAGGAGCTGAGGCTGTTTTATTAAAAGTCACCTCACCTGAGAAAAGCACTCAACGCCATCGACCTGGCATCGGAGTGCACAGCTGAACAAGAAGCAGCATAAAGGGGAAAAAAGAAACTCACCGTACAGACTTTCTGAAGTGTGTCCAGCTTGCGGAGGATTGAGGATATGCACTCAGTGAAGGTAGACTGAAATAGGATGCAGAACACTCTTCCGGAAAAGTTGGGGATTTGTGACAACTGGAAGAGGAACCTACAAGTGAAAAATGCACATTAGCAGTCGTGTGTTTAACAGGGACTCCATATTTTAAAAAGATTCAAATAAAAACAGAGCCAATATAAATTCAAGTCCACTCATTGTCAAAAGACAAAAAGATCTGAATGATTTCACAGAACTAATGTATTTTGATCTTCTGCTAAGCGGAAAAAGGAAAGAAAAAAAAAAAACAGTGAATGCGAAACATGTAAAAATATCAGTAGGGGACTTTCTTCTTAAAGATCAAGACAATGTTATTAACACACATAGTCTGTTCCTGTCTTGGAAGAAGCACTACTTCAAGTCAACAGCAGTTAGCCGAAATAAGAAATGTGGGAATTTAAATCAATATTACAGTGAGAAAACAAAAGAGGCTTCATCCGGCCGAGCACCAGTGAGGTTTGTGCTTCTTACTGTTCAGGTTTGTCCAGTGGTTTGGCACTGTCCTTCTCTTTAGATGACTTGATGTGCTTTTCAATTTTCTCCAGCTCCTCCGACTGAGCTCTCTGAAAATATGTTATACATGCCAGGAATTACCTTCCCGCTCCAGGTGCACCCTCTGACTGATGCTTTAAGTAATCTGTGAAGAATAATGAACCCTTTCTCCCTAAAGTGAGATGAAGCCAGGGCAAGGCCTTTGGTCAAAAGCAACAAACTCTTACATGGCAGTTTGAAGGTAAATAATCTTAAATTAATGAAATCAATGAAAACCATTAATGCACAACACAGAAAACCTCACCATTTAAAACACTTCTTTACTAAACGTGTTATAAAAGAACTAAAAATTTGGTTAAAAATGCCAGAATTACAGAAATGTTCAGTAAAGAAAGTCTGAATGCCACATCTTTGCAATATCAGAACAGGGTGCCACGCATTCCATCCACGACAAACTTAAAGAGAAAAATGCTAAGGACTCAAAAGAAATGCACAAAAACGCAGAAAAAGTCGGAACGAGATGTATAACTTTGTGATGTATAACTAAAATGGCAAGATGGTAGCATTTAAAACTTCCATTTTTATAAAAATAATTTTCTGTTAGTCTCCATAAAGATACAGTGGCTCACCTCCAAAATTGAGTGCCAGGCAGCTAAACCAGCTGAAACTAATGGGGGGGGACGTCACATACACTACAGATTCCGACTGATGAAATAATCGGTAAGCCCTCCTGTACGGTTTCTCCGGTACATACGGAATACAAAAGGCACCACTGAAACACTACAGTTGCATCTGTTCAATCAGGTGCATGGTTCCTATGGCTCTATAAAATGTCCCCATAACACAGAACCCGCTCACCCAGAACAATGAACTCAGGCACACATTCATCCAGCACTAAATTATAGGAAATGGTCTGAGTTGTCTGAACACGTCATTTGTAAAATGTCAAATCTCAGTGCGGGCCATCAGATTTAGAATGGTTCATGCTTACTGTCAAGATAATGCGTATAAGACAATACACTAAAAAAAAAAAAAAAAAAAATTACAGCTTCATAAAATTTGCTCAGGGATTGCAGAGATTCCACAAATGTGTGTATACAGAGGAAATGGGGGTGGGCAGGCACAACAAAACCAGACGTCTTGGAATTTATTCCGAATTTCCTCGAAGTAGGAATGTCTATGAGAAGCAAAAAATGAAAACTGCAATCATAAGCAATAGTAAAATCAATTGTAACTCATTTAAAAATGAAGTAAGACGTGCCTTTAATATCTTGGCAGAAAAAAATGTAAATGAACATAAACTTGAGAGCATTTGGACCCATTAGACCCCATCAAAAAAAGAAACGGGGGGAAAAAGAAAAATCAAACAAAAGGAGACCAAGTTAACTTCAAGGCCCAGTACATGCATAGTTTTGCAATACTTCAAACGAGGGCATCAAACAGAGTGATTAGTATTCTGTTCACTTTGCCATCTGTCTACAAGAGCAGGCTCTGCTTCTAATTTGCAGAGTGTTTTAAAGTGTAAATAGTTTTAATACAAAGCAGATTCCTCCGTCTGCAAGCAGAATTATGAATGAGCGCAGTAAACGAGGAACTAAGATTTTATCACAAGATAAATAAATTGATAAGACTCTGGCTGTGGAGTATCGGTAATGACATTATTGGCGTAGATACACATCAAGCTAGAAAATAGGCTACCCCGGGAACACATTAAAAAACAGGACGACGAAAAGTAATTTGTAAGGTGACCCCAAATCTCACATCCAGCTGCCTGTGAAGGAGTATACCTCTAACAACTGCATTTTCTACAGGACAGTCCATTTAAACATCTCTGAGTTTTCTAACTGCCAGACCGACTGACAGACAAAAAATGCCCCAGCATCTCATTTCAACTCTGGCCAGAGAAACACCGAGGACAGCGGAGGCTACTTGGTCCCCAAGTGGTTACATGACTGGCAGGACTGATGCCACAAGAGCCCCTCACCTCCCACGTGCTGCCATCAGCCCACTGTCCCCAGGGTCGCTCTGGCCTCCCGCTGCCAATGTGGGCCACGACACACTGTGGTTACGAATCAGGGTACGGAGACAGGATGGAGTCGCAAAAAGTCCCGAAAAGCTAAACAAAGCTAGACTGACTCAGCAACGCTTCAGACGCACAAGGGAAATAAAAGGCTTTGATCCCACAGTTACGACATATTTGCTTGGACTGAAGCACGTCTCGTGTCTTAGGAAACTTTTTCATAGACATCATTATGAATATGGCCCTCATTAATTCTGCTTGTTATGTCGATAGCTATAAAAATTTGAAAAATTTCATTATATCTACCAGGAATACAACTGAAAAACAAGCCATTCTGCTTAAGTAACACATTTCCCTATAGAGAGACTTCCATAAAACAACACACACTAATTGCACACTGTTTGATTACTTATATTCTAACAATGAAGATGTGTGTTGTCATTTAAGTCATAAAAACAGCACAGATTTAGCTAAAGAATAATGTGGGGGCAGAGACTGAATAACAGATACGTCACTTACTGTTTGTACAAAGACATGACTGCCTAAAAGGAAAAAGCACCAGCTCACCTAACCCATACAACACATTGCCATCCCCAAAATGAGTCATCTC
>JAODJW010000041.1:11398084-11410683 GCA_026777045.1 Hyperopisus bebe
CCCCCCCCCCCCCCCCCGCAGTCTCCTTTAGACTTGTGCCAGACAGCACCCGTGTTCTGGCCCTCCAACGAGTTCCAAACACGCACAACGTGCACATAAACCCCAGAGACAAAGGTGCTGCAAATTAGGCATGGCTCAAATTAAAGACAGGAGATTAAAAGAGTATATTAAAACGACCATGCTGACACAGTTTAATCATTAAAGGCTGTCTTATGTTCCTGTAACTGCTGTTTGTGAGTAAACAGAAAATTTCCCATTACTCCGTGTATGTGTGTCAGGTGAGTCCTGTGAAATTGACAAACGATCCCCTGACCCCCGACAGGAACCCAGATTACCAACTGGACACTTACATTTTCATAGAGGGCCTGCAGGGTCTCCAGGTCAACCACAGTGTTGTCCAAGTTGAGGACCGCTGTTGGGGATCATAAGAAGATCAGACATAGACATGTTAGAGAGCTGTGTGGCCTGAGATACACGGAAGGTAACATGAGAAAAGGGCATTAGCCGCACGCCTTGCAAGAAGTGCTCATCATTCAGCTTGGAGGAAGTTTGAGGGGCTTGGAGGGGCCTTGATTTCTGATTTGGTTTTTCCAATAAATCATCATATCCCACAGCAAATGCACTAAAGACCTATCTGCTCTGACCAGATCCCAACTAAGGCTGAGGTTAAAGAAAATGGGTACCAGCACAGCAGAAATTTGTGTTTCACATTCCTGAAACTGGCTTAAAACAGGGACCCCTGACCAGGTTGAAATCGTCGGGGCTGAAGGCCAACAGCTTTACACACGATCTAAGCATATTTCTTTGCTATTCCCACAGAAGTCACTGCCACCCACTAATATGGGCCCCCAAGCACCCCCTACCAAACATGACATGACTAAGCAGCTTAACAGGGCTACAATGAGTCTAGAAGCAATTAACTAAATTTTGCCTTTCTTATCAATATACTACATATCACAACTGTCAGATAGTCTGATTACGTCTATTGCATTTTCTGTAACTGTCTGACTCAATAATGGATATGTTGAGCCTGGAGCCTATTCCAAGGAGCACAGCTTATGAGGAGGACAGGATGGAATGCCAGTCACAGGATGATAGCATTCACACATGCAGGCCCACACAGTAAGGGCAATTTGGAGAATCAAACACATTTATATCTTACATCTTAAGATTGCTGGAAGAAAAAGAGCAAAACGGAAATAAAGAAATGTGCAGGAGTAATGACCTACTGAAACTCCAAATATGTTGCAAAATTTTCCAAAGACAGTGGTGCAAGGAAGTATTTAAAAACCTTAAGTGTAACAACTCTTATAGGCCACAAAGATAATAAGCCTCACATTAATGACATTTCACATTCAGTAGACAGGTCACTACTTGATTAGTGTTTTGCACTAAGTAGAGCTGAAAAAATGATTCAAATCTGTTACTTTGTAAGTGAATAAAAAAACTGGTTCAACTTAGACACAAACGAAGCAAGCTAGATGTCTGTTTCCAACTTAGACCCAACTTGCCTACCACTGTTAAGAAAATTAGTTTGACACAGACAAACGGAAAAAGCAAGCTCTCCCACATGCATTGCAACAGGTAACGAACATAGTACTACCTGCTATAGCAAGGTCTGCAAATACACTATAGTCTAAGAGGCTTATTCCTTCTCTTCTCAGTAATTACAAGTGGCTGCCTTAGGGACACAATCATTAGGGCCCATTAAGCATCATCACTGAATAATCTGTTTATATTCATGGCTTGCCCGGCCGTCAGTTAGCCTGTGACGCTTCAGTCCCGCAGTCGCATCGGCACCTGATGGGGCCTAATGTAACCTTAGACCAGCAATACCTCTGCCAGCACACAAGCGGAAACACTTGCCTACCACATTCTAATCAGTGTGAAAGCCACACGCCACATGTCCTGAAAGGGGGGGGGGGTGTTGAGGTCTGTCCGGGAACAAAGCACTCATGTTTAAATTCCTGATGTCGCCTTTTTGTCTGGGCACAGGGATCTGGCGCCCAAAACTGTAATCCTTTAAAAGTAAATGTTTAAACACAAACAGCACAGAAGTTGTCGATTGTTTAATCAGCGATATAGTATTACATTGCCATATTTAGCACAGCTTGTGCGAATGGTACTGAAGGGTTGAACTACCTCTTTTGCATTGTTTTAGTACTATTAAACATGGCCTTGAGTTGAGTTAGCAATGAGCTGAACCAGTCAGGCCACAAGAGGGAGCATGCAAAAGAAAAACTAAAACTTGACACTGTCAAGGGCTCGTAATTAAACTTTACTTCCACAAAGGTTTTTGGGTAAAAGTACTTAGGAAACACAAAGCAGACTATATTCTATGTGAGCATTTCAAACTTTATGCAATAGAGCCATACTATTTCAGTTGAGTAATTACTACTGAACACCTTGCACAACAGGGAGTTGGACTCAATCTTGGGACTACAACCCACAACCCTATATTTTCAAAGTGGGCTATAATGAAACCTGCAATTGGCTAAAGATAGGCAGAGGTCAGTATTATGTCTTGATAGAAACACTAATGCAAATCCTGATAGGAGTAAAACAGGGGTCTGTACTATGAAGCAGGGCTACTGGCTTATGTTAACTTGTCCAATTTAAGGTGGTCTGGGCAAAATGTAAGTGAACGAATATGAAGTCCATTTAAACTGTGGTAAACTGTGGCCACTCTGGGTATGGGTTTCTGGGATGACCTCTCAATCAGCAAATAAGAGTGGGTCTCCAGGACTGGAGTAGAGAATAACTGCCATATTGTTGGATGATTGAGAGGTCACCCCAAAAACCCACAGCGGCTCTCTATGGATCAGGTTCCTCACCCCTTGAATAAGCCTTACCGACAGATTAAAACAGTAGGTTTTGGAGAGTTAGAAGCCTATGTCAGGCAATGGAGCACGACACAGAGCAATCTGGATGGAATGCCAGTCTATGACATGGCACATCAGATGCTATGAGCAATTCAAAGATGCTAATTACTAATAAATTCACGTGTTTGGACTGTAAGAACAAACCAATATAACGTGGTACAAAATTTTGAAAACCCTGACAGGTGTGAAGCAACACCGAAGCCACCATGCCACACAAGGGTTAAAAGCGGTTCTTTACATCAAGAGATATGCACAGATATCCACCTTGATGGAGAAAACACACCGGCAAGACAACAGCTGGATGATTAAATACAAAAGCGGACATAGAGCAGTGATTATCTGACAGAATCTCTCAATAAAAGCATTACTTATACATAAATGGGTTGCAACACAGACATGTATAATTAGTATTATCTGGGCTACTACACCAACCAAGAGACAAGGTGTCTGTCACATCACTTACTGCAACGTAGTATTTAACAGATGTTTAATGTAGAACTGCTGACAGCACAATTACACATTTAATTTTAGAAACGAATTGCATCAAAATCTGTCGGATAAATAGCGTAAATATAGCAATGGGATTCTCAACTGCAAAACTACATTTGCCGCAAAGCAGATGAAAGTGAAAATATCCATTTTAATTTAAATTGGAATATTTTTTTCCTACTCATACCCTTCTAAATCAGGCAATAATTCAGTATACACATTTAAAAAGTATTTTCTGCAAAAATACAACTTTTCATTTTCTGGTCCTAATCCATTAAGGCAGCAAATTTGTTATCACTGGTGTGGGGGAGCTATACTGTATATTGTAGACAGTGGAAGATTCTTCTAATGTGGTCCAAAGACATGTGTTAACATCCAGTGGTAACATCATAAATATACCCTGCAAACCTTGCACAGTGGACAAGATGGAAGATCTCAGCAAAAAAAAAAAAAAAAAAAAAAAAATTATATTAATAATATTATTACAAAGGAACACTCTCCAAAAGACATTTAGTGAAAAACAGACCGAATCTGAGGTATGAAAGGCAAATAAACACATTGATTACAGGAAAATTTCAAACAGTACAAATTCTCTGGGCTTGGTATGAAACAAACAGCATTATATCCAATTACCTCTGACTTCATTAAAAATTAAAAACCTCAAACACTACTTTTAGTTTTACAAAGGTTCAGCTTATCTTAGCACAATTGAACCATTTTGTATGTAATTTTGATTCTCCAGATATAAAAATGCCAAAAGCAGCTATAAGAGAAAGGTCCATAACCAATTTTTTATTTTTTTCAGACCTGTGACAAGTGGTTGCCACCAGCATGGATGTGAGGAAATGTCGTGGTTCATTTGGTTTTCAATTACTCAAAGTGTAAAATATTTCTGAAGGGAAGTAGGGTAGCAAATCATTGTTGTCAGACTTCCGTGCTATCTATCTGCTCAAATACAGAACCTACCTCTTGGTACCACAAGGGACGACTCACTATACAACTCACTATTAGGGGTGGGTATCGTTAGGATTATATCAATATTATTACTTCGATACTGCTTATCGGTTTGGTACTTTATTGGTTCTGTTATTGGTTCTTTTAGTTATTTTGTTAGAAAAAACATTCAATTATGAACAGGACAGAAATTACACTTTTATTAGCACCTTAACAATATATGCTTACCTCTAATAGCTGACACAAAATGCGAAAAAAATATTTTGTGTATATAACACATAAAACAGCAGCAGTAAAACTTTGACAACTTTGACAAATTATGGACGAAGTTTGACTGCATGTGAAGCAGCTGAAAACTGGGCATTTTTGCATAGTTCCCTCTCTGGCACGAAAGGATTTAATTGCAGTTGCTGCAACAAACGATATCAGTTATCGTTTGTTAAGTTAAGCCACACTTTTGATCACTAAACTCTCCGCCAATACTATACTGAAAGAACGCCTCACATCTGCGAGAGCATAATTCCTGCCCCTTACGCAGACAGGTGAAGGGAAACTGGCCCTGAAGTCATTGTGATTTTGCAGGTGTTTACTTACAAATAGTGCTCTCATTTCATTAATCTCCTAAAATTCTCCTACCATTATTTGTTTAGTACTGATAACAAAACCAATAACACTGAACTTTCAGTACTCAGGTTTTTAGTCATTTAGAACCAGTTGCTGTTTGGAACCAGCTATTAATATCCATCCCCACTTACTATGTACAGATGCACAGATCTATCTCATAACCCGACAGTTATTTGGTCTTGGCTCTCATTCTCAGACAATGAATATTATTCAGATACCTACATTCTGATCACCAGACTGCCCAATTATGCAAAAAACACCACAGTTAAATCAGATACTTTTAGGGAGAGACTTCTGCAAGGAGACATTTATAAAATGCAAATGATCCTTCCAAACCAAGACCTGATATTGGTGTTCATAATTCAGATGAATGTGATGGGGATGAAGGAAAAAAGAAAAAGTGACATCATAGATGAAAATGCAGTCAGCACCACCCAGTTTCTGAGTTTTCTCTGAGAGTCCAAAACAATGGCAAAACAATGCTTAGACACATAGAATTAAATAAACTGGAGACAGAGCCATGAAGAGGCAGATTCCTGAAGCTATAAGGAAGGCAGCAGGAAAGTCACACTCCTTACCCAGTGCCTTTCAACACAGACACACAAGCTTCTGGTATATCCACAGACTCATTCTTTAAATGGGAAACAAGGCCTGACCTAATAAAAATTAGGAGCTAATTCTTCAAGAAGATAGAACAAGCCCCAGGAAGCTTTAAAATGGAAGACAAAGACTTTTGGCCTTTCCGTTTCCAGTTTTATAATAAAAGTAGCCCCAGTCCCCAAATGACTCCAATTTTATTCTACTCAGATCTGGCAGGAGATGTTCGAAAGCACAACGCCCTCCCAGAGAGCCCTTAAAGTTGGATAGGCCCTTCTACAGTTTCCATAACCAGAAACTCTTGATGCTATGTGTGAGCAAAGAAAAATATGCATATAAGGTACTTCCTGTGCTCCAGGGTGCTCCGTTTCAAATAATGTTGGATGGCACTGTTCAAACTTTTGAGGGGATCAATCGACATTGGCCAGATACTAACCGTGCTGAATGTCCTTCATATCCAAATGCAAGCTGGACATCAAAATCCCCACAGCTTGGGATCTCTTGTTGTTCAAAAGCTTCACAACCTGCAAAACACAGACAGAGCCATGAGACCATCATTCAAAGGTTTTTGGTTGTTAAAATGTACCTTACCCATAATGCAAGCCAGAGGCACGGTATTACCACAGACTGCTATATGCCCCTGTCACAGTGGGTGGCCGTTCACAAGGCTCCTCTACTCCTCAGCAAGATTACACGTAATGACAGCAAATTGATTTTTAAAAGACTGACGTGCCATTTCGTCAGCAGCATGCTCTTTGACATTTATGGATTTCCCACCCTCCGAAGTGTTTATTCGAAGCAGATGTGCTCCAGTCACCTGCTCTTCTCACAGCTCTGTGTGCACTGATTATATGACTAACTTTTAAAACTGACGCGTCCTGACGCAGACAGAAGATATCACTTTGTGAACACAAGTGTCACATGTGATAATCACAGACCCACATATCATAGTTAGCCACATATCCCTCTCCATCCACACACAGACGCATATACACAAAAGGAATGCCACTTGGGTCTTGGGTTTCAATTAATGGAACCACTACTTTCTCGTAACCCAGAGAGAAGGGCTCTGCTGTCTATTCTCATTACGCTAAATGCTTTTTCAGGCATTGCCTTCAATCCACCTTCTGAACAAGCCAGACAGTGTACATGGCATACATTCTGTGGTTTAACCATGAAAGAATCATCAGGAAATAAGCCGCATGAAATCTTTGTTTTGACCTTTACAGGTCCCAAGGCGCTGAGGAGCTTTTTTGCATGGGAAACATGCACAAAAAAAGGGGGGGGTCAGGAAAATGATAATTAAAAAGGGGAAGGAGGGAGGATTTGTATATGATTAGAAATTAATAGCGTCCATTTTCAGCAAGCAGCTGCGGCACTGACTACCAGTCTGATTAAATAATTAGCTTGACTAGGCTTTTAAATCTTGGCCAAAATGTCTGCTTTGCGAGGGGAAGGGCAGGTCACCACCTCATAGAACTGGAGTTCCATTTTTAAATTTTACCTCAACCCAAGGAACAAAAGGCAATTCTTAGGGACCGTGTTTTCAGATTTTAATCAAAATTCTGGACAATGGTCAGTCTAAGTGAGTGCTATGGCTGGCACCTGTGCATGGAAACATTTCACAAATCTAAGCAAAAGAACAAGCTGGGCATAAAGCGTTACTCAGAATGTAAACAGACAACCCAAGGTTTCACCTAGTTTTCCTTCAATATCACACAGGAGCATCAACTTCAGCAAAACCAAATAAACCAAATGCCCTGCAAAGGTATGTGGCGATGAATAAAAAAATAAATGCAACTATGATCCATAATATTGGCAAATACCAGGACGGAGATGTGCATTCTGGGGAAGACATTTATTTAACAAACACACACACACACACACACACACACACACACACACACACACACACAACTTGCTAAACATTTACATGCAACAAGAAACCCAATGATGCCGTAAAACTGACAGAAGGGCTAAATACGACTTCTGAGAATGCTGAGCAGCATTTCAGGAAACCAAGAAAAGCAACTCAAAACATCGAGAACACAAAGCAAAATCAAGTTTTTGTCAGAAAATTTGCCTCTCTCATGCATTTATGGTAGAACAAACAGGCCTTTTTTGTGCCAATAAAACAGTTTTAATCAAAACTGGTGGGAGAGGGAAATGTCCCCAAATGTTCATGTCCAGAGCTCAGAAATCCCCAATGCTGCCAAAACCTCAACCACAAACATTAAGCAAAAGACAGATCTAGTATCATGTAATCTTCCATTTCTTTCAGTGTTTTCTTTAATAGAGCGGTATAAATCCAGGGTAGCTGCATTATGCAGGAAATATTTGCCAGAAAGAGCAATTTGTGCCAGAAAGTGTTATACAAACGTACAAACTATTTGGAAGTCCATCATCTCCACAAATTTATGTGGAAATTCACTTGGCACTTGAACAAGCACACAGAGGTTGATGTGAGAAGGGAAGAGAATTCCATCAATTCTTATTTTCATTAACATCTAAAATCAATGGAAAAAATGAACACTTTTCCTCAAAAAGTAACTAAAGAAATTAACACTTTTTCCTTCTAGTGAATGCCTCTGCGATTAAATGTTTTCCTTGTTTGAGAAAATTTTAAAATATTTCATTGCTGTTGCTTTTTGCAACAGCCACATGTATATCGTAATAAGATTTCCTCATTATGTATTTAAATACCTGGGAGAGTTCACCAAGGCAATTTTGACCAATCCTTATAAAAGGATAAAACTAGAGGCAGGCATTTGAGCTAACATTCAGTTCCTGGAAGAGTACATTACCAACCATCTCAGGCCAAACATAAAATGTATTTCATAACTTCAAAAGTGAGATTCCACAACGGGATTCTCAGAGTTCAACCATTAAGGCAACTGGATTTCCAGAACGCTACTCTGCCATCTGTATATTGCTTCCAGATTTGTTTTTTAAAATGTACTTTCAACTTTTAATATCTAGGTCAAATGGATAAATTCAGCAGTACAAGAAAGTTCAAGCCCTTCACATAAGTACAAAAACAGGAGACCACACGTGTCAAACAGATTAAGAGCAAGGCCTGATTAAGCTTGTGAACATTTTAGATGGAAAGACTGTATGTTGCTTGTGGAGACTGTCTAATAAAATGAAAATGGGTTCTTGTTTTCTAAACCAGACATGGTAATAAACATGTTTTGTTCGAGACGTAGACACAGTAGTAGTAATAGTAGCAGCAGCAAAGTAATTACTTTGGTGGTTTAGGGGCAGCCAAGGTGGATGGAACATTTTATACCACTTTTATAGTATTCAAACACAAATACCACAGAATAACCTCTGACTGATCCAATACCCTCTATCGGTATTGGGCTGGTACCAGCAAAAAAAAAAAAAAAAGAAGAAAATTCTAGATTGGTAATCAGGAGGCGGGAAGCAGAAAACTGAGCCAATTTGAGATAGGACAAGCCTGAAAAACTGAAAATACTTGTAACCTTAGCGCGACATACCGTAAACACAATGAGGGTCACATGATGGCTACCTGATGACGATTTTTCTTAAATCTCAACACAGTAAAACACATAACATAGATGTCTTCAGAACTGTATTCTTCCTAAAGTTTGGTTACCTGCTAATTAAAGGTTTTACCTGTGTACTTTGAATGGTTAGTTAGTATATTTTTATGACTTTTATTACATTTGACAACTGATAATCTTGTACAATTTGTACTTTAAGAAATATTTGTTCATTTTTATGAAAGTTGGTACTGAACAAAAACAAAGAAGCAGATTTGTGTAAATCATGTTTGCCGTGGATTTCTTCCCGCAGCATAGTGGCATAGCTAAGCAACATGACCATTACATTTCCCTATTCTTACAATACTCAAACAATGCTGCTACAACACTAAATGCAGATAGTTTGCCACGTTAATTGTAATATATTGATGCTAAGCATTAAATGATATATTTGTAGTTCGTAGAGGGGAAAAATGTTATAATGGTATTTGTATTGGCAGATACTCAAACTTTTTATATCAAAATCGGAATAAGACCAGAAAAAATATATATCGTGCCATCTTTACCAGAGACCAAAAGGTACTTGGAATCATTAGCAGCTTAATTAAATTAGTCATAAGACAGTAGACTTTAATATAGATGTGTGTTAACATTTGTCCATTGGTTTGGACATCTAGTATTCACCTGAAACGCTGAAAAGACACTGTATGAGCCAGTCTCACCCCATGCTATGGCAAAGGAACATTGCCAAAGGCACTTTACATCAAAGCACAATAGCACTGTGAAGACCACATTTCAACCTGAGTGTAGATTCCTACGTGTTTTTAGACTATAACAAATGCAGTTGTACATTGTTTTTGAAAGACTAGTCACAAATAACAGAATGATGACAAGCCTGAGTTAGGATAGGAACATTACAAAATGTTAATCCAGCATTCTAATTTTAAAACCAGCAAACCATGAGCGTGACTACTGGGTAATCATTAAAGCAGCACCTTGCTAACAGTTAACGAATTTACCCTTCCGGTGAGGATTAATGTCATAGGGAAGCGCAATAATTTGTAAAAGAGGAGCCACCAAAAATCACTTTTGAGGATTTTGTCTCAAGGAAGAAACCTCCCAACCCAAACAGTGAAAATGACTACGTACGGTTTGCGAAAATGAGAGGAAATTAAAGAGAAGCCCAGGCTAGACAATACTTGGTCATTTACACACGGTTTGCAATGTCTCCAGCTCCTTGAATATATATCCTACTTTGTCAAAGCAGTATGTATTATGATTCACTCTGACATGGCAGAAATCCTTCATTCAGATCCATACATGCGCAACTCACGGGTGAAGGCCTTATAATGACATGGTGTCATTTTAAGAAATGGTTGCCAACGTACTAAGCACCTAATCCAGCAGTTACTGGAATAATTACCATCAATACATTAAATGTATCTGTATGGGCAAACCGTTCATGTGGAAGAGGGATCTATCCACAAATAGTCCCTTTTAAAATAGAAAAGTTTTCTCATTTACATTCACACATAAAAGAAAAGGCTACAGGTTTCAGAAAGAATTTATGCAGAAATATCAGGTGAGTCCCACCCCCCAGACTGCATGTACTTGCAATTTCACCGGCTCCAAGGATGCCATTTTTAGAACTGAAGAGGAACAGACCTCAAGTCACATGACAACTGCCCACATGGCTGTGTGTAATCCTTGGCTGAGGGCTACAGAAAATGTTCCTCTACGTTAAGCATTGCAGTAACATTCTTCAAATCAAAGGCATGGGGAAAGGCTGATCCAAAGTGTCAGCTGGCCAGACTTTCACACACATTTACAATGATGACTATCCAATTCCAGGCAGCTTAATCATGTGTTACGCTGGTGAACAGTTCTCATGCTTCTTGTCTATTACAAAACAGCACTCTGTGGATGTTCCAAATGTTTCTGAAACTTTTGAAAAACCTCCATGTACAGCTCCTCAATCACAGGGCAGCATTTCGTTTTGGTGGGCACACAAGATTTCCCCATTGCAGCCAATCCATGGGACACAAGGGCCAGGTTTTCACTGCTGTTTTAACTCTCAGCGGCAGCTGGGTTCCTGTGTACTTTTATAATGGATAAAAATATTCCCTTTTAATCCATTACATTGTAAAAAAAAATTGTACAATAATAATAATGAGAATAATAATTTATTTAAAATGCTAAAGTCCTTGGGAGAACAGGATGAACTTTTTCACATACATATGTAATTCCAGTTTGTGATAGCAGTGCCCCTGCTGGGCATAGAGTGGAGGGTCTTAAACCATATTTCTTCCATAGTTCATACACTCCAAGATTTCTAAGAGACATGAAAACCTGTTTGATAGAGACACGTTTGAAATGTACCACACAAAAGGCAGCAGGTAATCATAAACGAGAATAAAACTCACTTGTTTAGTCTTGGACTTGGTTATGGTATCTGACAATGGCTTTTTCTTTTCCTTCACAGCCGTTTTGGAGAAAAGTTCAACAAACTCGATGAAATCCAGAGATGGTTCCTCAACCTTCTCCCACACTGAAAGCCCAGTAGGTTCCCTTAGGTCACACAGGAAAAGAATAAGGATGACAATAAGAATTTACAGTGTGAAATGTGCATCAGGGAAGGGAGAAGTCAGTGTACCACTAGACTAAAACTGCACAGCTTTGAAGTGAATCCATTTTGGAATAAGCAAACTCTACTCCGTCACAACCACCGCATCATGCCACCGACGCTGGCCTGCGTCAGGCAACACAGCTTTATAATTTGCTACAAAGCCTGGACAGGTTGGGTCAGGTCATCTTTTACAATGTTGGACTGCTGTTCTGCATGGCACCCAGATGAGTTCAGCTGTGACTGATTTCTGTTAAAACCTTCGGCTTGGCCTGAAATTCCAATTCACAACATATTTTTCATTCTATTTGTATAGTCATGGAGACAGTTTCTTAGCTGAAAATGTCAAATTTTCCCCTATGGGGGGGGGGGGGTAAATGCCATTACAGAACACACTAACACACAGCTATGACAAGATTAAATCCAGTAAAACCAGCATATTACTTTCTCTCATGCAGCTGTATCCTGGTCCAGTACAGCGGTTTCATAGGTCGTGGAGGTTCAACGACTTCTTTCCGAGGCTTCTTCTCCTGTGCCATGCCTAGGGCATAAAGACCGAGCGGAAGAGGAGGAGGAAGAGATCCTAATCCAAACTGTGGAGGAGGGGCACCTATGGCTGGCGGGGGCGGTGGATGAACACCATCAGGCAATGGGGGCGGTGGGGGACATGGCCCAGTTCCCAGTGAAGGCAGGGGGGGAGGGGGTGGAATGGGGCACCCAGGTAAGGGAGGTGGCAGTGGAGGTACAGCTGATCCTGAGAGAGATGATACTGGTAGGCCGGGAAGAGGAGGTGGAGGGGGAGGCACAGGTAGACCTGGAAGGGGAGGCGGAGGGGGAGGCACAGGTAGGCCGGGAAGGGGAGGCGGAGGAGGTGGCACAGGTAGGCCGGGAAGGGGAGGCGGAGGAGGTGGCACAGGTAGGCCG
>JAODJW010000041.1:11410689-11456219 GCA_026777045.1 Hyperopisus bebe
AGGGGAGGCGGAGGAGGTGGCACTGGTAGTCCGGGAAGGGGAGGCGGAGGAGGTGGTACTGGTAGTCCGGGAAGGGGAGGCGGAGGAGGTGGCACTGGTAGTCCGGGAAGGGGAGGCGGAGGAGGTGGTACTGGTAGTCCGGGAAGGGGAGGCGGAGGAGGTGGCACTGGTAGTCCGGGAAGGGGAGGCGGAGGAGGTGGTACTGGTAGTCCGGGAAGGGGTACTGGCAAAGACTGAATCCCCATCTGTTGCTGGCATTTACAAACAAAACCCTGATCTGTTTTGGGGGGTAGGGGGATGAATGGCTCAGATAGATGCTCTGGCTCAAGGCTGGAGGAAGGTGGGGAGTGCTGGGAAAACTCCCCCACTTTCACATCAAGCCTCGAAGATTTAGAAGGTGACGTTCGCTCCAGCAAAGGCACTTTGAATCTAAAGCTCTCGTCCACAGGTGATGTCTGCACAGACTTGGCCTCCAGGCAGCTCAGGGCCATGCCCTCAGTCTGCAGGTCCACATCGCAGAAGCCTTTCATTTCAAAATCTTCACTTCCACATTCCTGGTTCTTTGTGCTCACATCCTTCTCCAGTGAGGGGTACTGTTTCTCTAACTCTGCAATTTTAGTCCTCAGATCCTCAATGGTCTGTTCTAACTGCTGAATTACATTAACATGCTCCTCCTTAAGCTTTACGGTCTTCAGGACAGAATCCTCCTGTGGATGGAACAAAACAGGATTGTAATTCCACTTCTGAGCAGTTTTAGTTTCAGCTCTTCAAGAAGACATAGTCTGGATTAATGATGATACAGAATTAGTGAAGGCTTCAAACAACAAAGTAAAATGTAAAGCTACATGCAATATAATTTATGGGGAAAAAATAAACCAGAATGAACTAGCCAGAAGATCACGGGCAGTTTCAGGAAACCAGGCAATAGCTGCACTGACATGCTTTGCATGAACATAGTGCCTTAAAACCGAAAGTAATAATTTATACACTGCCATAAACACAACCACTTATTAATCAAGGAAAAAGTTAAACTACTAAATATTCCAATATACCTGTGCAGCTAATCAGACATAAATTTAAAATGTATTTCAAAGATTAAGATAAAATGGAGGAAATAAATGCAACACTTTCATAGCACAGCATGATATGCAGTAAGTAGGAAAACCTGACAAGCTGGGAAGATGCTGCCCTCTAGTGGGGGGAAAAGGCTTTCACTAGCATTTTATACAAGGCATTTCAGACAGTTATGAACCAACACTGCAGAACAGCAATGTTCAGTTAACCCAGCAAAGACAAAAATAATTACCATGAAATACACCCTATAAGCTGAAAAATAAAGTATAGATTCCACTGGTAGACTTTCATTAACTCTAAGGAGGAAAAACAACACAGCTGTGCACAACCATCGAGGTACTGTATAGGTTACCTGTAGTTCTCGGATCTCCTCTCTCTGCTGCTTCTTCAGCCCTATGATGATGGCTTGATGGTCTGATAGGACAAGATGACAATGACATACTAAAGCGTTACCTGGGATATAGTCTTAGGGACTACAATTTACTTTTGTTCATTAGACATATACATGACATTTCACAGGTGCAAAGGTAACGAATGTTTGCTGTTGAAACGTAAATTGTACCACGCTGGTGCTGGTGCTACACAATAACATACAAAAGGTACTCATATAATTACAGTAAATAGAAAGTGCAAGTTTGACATTTTGTGGAGGGTTTGTTAGCATTTTAAAACATAGTTCTCTTGGCAAAAAAACTGAGAAAAATGAATGGAATTTCAGAAAATCAGGGAAAATAACATTTGTGGTTAAAACGAGATATAAAACACCTTAAAGTTTTGTCGGATGAGATAAATCCTTACTAGTGGAACTTCAACTAATTTTAATGTTTTGGATAAACGGAATGAGTATGTTGCTAACAATTTGCTAAAGGATTCACAATGAGGCAATTTCCTAACATGACTCTCAGTGGCTGTCCAGCAGTTGCTGATCCGAGACCGGATTTTTGCCAGACCTGTGTTTTTCTGAAGGAAGCCTCCTAAAAGAACTTCTTGTAATCTTAGGTATTGTATACAACTAAGATGGAGTGTACATAAAATTTCTTCCATAATGATAAACAAGAAGTACTCCATGTCAATTTTGTGCAAATACACAGTGTAAACACATTTCAAAGTGTTTCTCAGTTATCTAATATATTGAACCGGACTTTAGAATAAATATAGATAAACGTTACACTAATTTACAAATGATTAATTTAAAATGTCAAATGCTATTAAAAGTAATATGCTGACTTATCAGACCCGCGCTGCCCATCTGCCATAACTCGCCAAAACGCGATACACTCTGCCCCCCATGCTTGCTCTAACTGAACCTGCCAACAGCCCTTCACAGCAGCTGCAGTGCTCTGCGAGACCAGATTTAAAATGGTTTTCACATTGCTCTGAAATTTTCCAATCACCTCTAAAGAACGACACTGCAACACAGATTGAAACTGCCATATTGGATTGCTCACTAATAATTTGCTAACTATTAATTTGCATTGGAGGCTAATGAACTGACAATGACTGAACATGGGAGGGTGTCACAGGTTGTCTAACAAAATTGGTCTCAGATCAGTGATTTTTATCCAAGCCTTATGTGCGTGAAGTCAGGTAAGCGATTAAGCGATTGTTGTAGTTCATTTTCAAGTCACTCCTGTTAGCAAAATGTTAGCAACATGTTAATTTCAGGGACACAAAACATCAGAATTCGGCAAAATACCCCATTAAATGATTTCTCTCATACAACAAAACATGAAGGCTTTTTAAAACTCTTTTTAAATCAAAGATTATTTTCACTGATTTTCTAAAATCCATTCATCTTCCTCATAAGATTTTTGCTAAGAGAACTGCATGTTTGAAAATGCTAACAAACAGCCTTCAAGATGATGACATCACTTGAGCTCTCTATAGCCTCTGAGGCTTGACATATCCAACTTTGTTTGGCAGGTTTGGGGGCAATCCTTCGCAAAGGAGAATTTAGAACATATATTCGTAGCATTTCCCTTTAGAGGAAACAAAGCACACCAGAAAACAACGTTCAATCCAAGATTAACATATGGACCAAAACCAACTCATTAAACACTGCCATCAAGCAGAGAATCAAGAACGGGAACAGGCCGGGAACAGGCCATGGACCATCTTTCAGACGTTTCGTGGCTTCCAAAATCAGTCAAACAGCTTATTTGTTCCAAAGGAAAGTGATGAGAAAGTTCAGGAGGAAGCAAGTGCTTGGAATCTAAATAAGTCTCAGTGTTTCAAGCCATGTTGCTAGGCAACATACTACCCAAGCTGGATGGGACAAAGAGTAGCCCTTCCCACCCAATTGGCAACAGAGGCTATAGACAAGGGGGGGGGACTTCAGACTTGATATTAAAATTCAAAAACATTTCTACTTAATACAAAGACTGAACATTCTAATGGGATGTCAAACAAAGATATCCAGATTTGTCTTACCTTCGTCATCCTCTAGTGTTATTGCATGGAGTAAAAAAAAGGAACAATCCATTTTAAATGTAACCCCTCCCAAAATGAGCTCACGAGATTAAAGAAAATATCCTAAAAACTTAACAGCAAAGAAATCACGATAGCAGATCCAGGCAGCAAAGCCGACCTGTAAAACTGCATTAACCTCGAATTACAAGTCTGTTTTAACTTGGTTTTGTCTTTTCCCCAGAACACACAAATCTACAAGCCCACTAAGGCAAAGGTGACAGGCTTTTAACTGACCACTAAGAGCCAGTTAAAAAACAAACAAACTAACTAACTAATAAAGCAGAAACTAATAAACATTCACACAGCATCAGCTTGTCTGCTCAGGTAGGAGCCTCTGGGCTGGTGGATCAACAGCCTTACCTGCCTCTGTGTACTTCAGCCCAGGTCGCTCCTCTCCTCCCGGTTTGGGTGGGGGCCAGAGGGCCTGGATACGGCCTGGGACACGCCCATCAAAGTGCTCCGCAGAGTGTGGGGGCTGACTGACTGCCGCCCAGGTATACAACTGGTCTTGCTGTGGTGAGACAGGGTATGCTTGTGAGAAGGGGGTGGGGTAGTGCTGGGTGATACAGACAATATCTCGACTTACCATCATATTAAATTTAAACAATTAGAAAATTAAAAACTTCTGCAAACTGTAGATAAGAAACATTGCTTGATAGCACATATCAGCCTACTAGATCACAGAAATGAACGCAGTTCCAGCAATCATATGCACAACAAACTCACTGCAAAGCTGGTTGAGTTACAGGAGCTACCTGCTACTGTTTTGGTAATATCGTAGAAGTGGCGAGCACCCCCACAGAGGAAACAGTGTGACCATATTTTGGTTTTCAAAAAAAGAGGAAACGCCCTTTTTGTAGATCTGACACGCAACAAACTAAATTCTTCCAAAAGCTTGTGTCAACTGTAGCTGGAAGGACTATGACCATTTCAGCACTTGAAGCATTGCCATTCAATTGAAGATACAGAAAGCAGGCGCTTATAGTCACAGACACCAGCAAACAGGGTTTCCACTTTCAATCTGAAGAAATACAGGACAAATCGTTCTGTACTGGTTCAAAATGGGACAGGGTGCAACTTTACCAATGCCAAACCCTTCCCTGGAACAAACAGTGAGGCAGTCAGAGAAAACAAACTAGCAAACCATACCATTTGCATTTTCTAGTGTTATGCCCCACAAAAAAACCTAGTTATTTATTTATTAAAAGTTAGATTTGTCATAGTTTTTCATTAATCTCAATCTGTTTATGAGGAGTCCTAAGGGAATTTTAAGCAAAAGTGGATTCTTAAAGAAATGAAATTATGCCTTGAATTATATCATGATAATGATCAATACCGACTGATAGGATAGAAAAGAAAACTGTGATATTTAGCTATATAGCCTAGGCCTAGGGTGGGGTGACTTTCAGATAACAGGGGGAACCTGGCCACTGTTCTACTAATTGTGCTACAACTTTGCCACATACAGTAAAACCTCGGATTGCGAGCATAATTCGTTCTGTAAACGTGCTCATAATCCAAAGCACTCGTATATCAAAGTGCTTTGGATTACGAGTATATCCCATTAGAAATAATGGAAACTCAGATGATTCGTTCCACAACCCAAAAATAGTCATATAAAAATGACTGATACAAAATATAAAGTAAAAATACATAAAACAAATTAATCTGTACTTTACCTTTGAAAAGAATCGTGGATGGTGTGAGGGTGATGAGAGAGAGGAGAAGAGGAGGGTTATTTTCACTATAACAGAATCACTGCTTTCTGTTGGCTCACTGGAATTTTCTTTTTGTGTGACTAACAAGGAACCTATCCAATGATGGCTGCTTTTGCCTCCTTTTCGATTTCGCGGAAATGTGGACATTGCATTGTCAAACAGATTCATTGCTCGCACTGCTACGCCCTTATTCGGGTGGTGCTTTTCTATTAAATTTTGGCTATACGAGTGAGGCACGCCGACTGAGACCGAGCATGGGCGACGATTACCCACGATCCCGCAGCGAGAAAGAACAACCATCAGCTCAGTCGTTATCACGTGACACTCGGCAGACAAAGCATATACATAATACTCGTATTGCAAGACCTCGTTTATTTATCAAATTAAAATTTATTAGAAATTTTTGCTCGTCTTGCAAAACACTCGCAAACCATACTCACAATCCGAGGTTTGACTGTACATGGACTCATCACAGATCACAACAATCAACAATAGAAAAGCATTCAAACAATCACCGATAATCAATACTGAGCAACTCTATAATCAAAGTAACTTCAAGGTCAACATGTCTGACAGACAAAGTTTCCTAAGACCTGTATGCTGACATTTTTAAGGTTTGTAGTAACTTATGCAAGGGCACAACATGAGGCCCAGACTTAATGACACTAGCTACCATTAGTCACTGCATCTCAGAAGGAGCTGACCTCAAACAAGCGGCATTTTCTCCGAACAGCCTGCACAAGCGTTAGCCATGCCATATCCAGATGCCTCTCTCTCTGGTCATTCCTTCCTTGTCGACCAACCAGCAACAGGGCCCTAAGGACCTCCAGCACATGGGCCAGATGGGCAGGGTCTCCATCAGTGTCCCCCAAGGTCCTGGGTACTCCCTTCCGATGCGCCATGGCTTTCAATGTTTAAGTGATTCTGACTCCTATTAGCTAGAAAAATTGCTGATTATAATCAGATCTACATTGTAGCAAATATGATAGCACTGGTTAAACAAATGAATCCTCATGCTGCTCTTAGAATCAACAACGCTTTCTCCTTAAAGAGAATGAAGGCAAAAGAAGTAATTTCTAATCCAAAAGGTGCAGTTCTTTTTCAATCCAGAAGGTGGCTACAGCTTTCTGAAACACTTTCTGCATCCATCCTTGCACTTGCGTCCCCTACTCTTCCACTCTCTTCTGCTGACAGGATTTTTTGCCTTGTAATTCTATACTGCTTTCACATTCTTCAAAGGTTAATTCCTGTGTTTGCCGCGTGCGTGTAGAAAAACAGCCAAATAACAGAAAAGCGTCTCATGGCCTCTGCCAATTTCTTGCAAACTCGGTTCTGCATCCCTTTCAGTGGCATGGAGTCCAAGGCTCCTTCTTTTCCCAAGTCCCAGAGGCACACTGCTGCCTATGCGGCTTCCAAAAGATGGCCTGCCTGCAGTCAGATCAGGTTCCCCAATGACAAAGCTGCTCGCTTAGGTGTCCCTGGGCGGGTGGGGCAAGAGAGGGCAGGCTGTTATTGACAAATCAGCCCCAGGGAGATGCCTGCCATCATTTAGCAGCAACTACTACTGGCCTCTGGGTCCAAGATCTCATACTGTTGGGGAGGATAATTTATAGGATTACACGCTGGTACGTCATGCCTCCCTTGCAGTGTCTAACCAACCAACTAGCATCTGCTGACATGGGTACCTTCTGCATACTACTCACTTATAATAGTCCCCCGATGAGCTAGCATAATATGCAGAGACAGGTCTGAAAAATACCAGAGCATCTCTCTCATAAATACATTGCCATTTCCATTGTTCTGCAACATATATGCCCTTCACATCTATACATTTTTAAATCAAACCAGTGCCAAAGCTACACTGCAACAATGCCTATCGAGGAGCTATACAAATAAATATCCAACAATACTCACCCTTAAACATGCAGCGTTGTGGATTCTAATAAAGGAAAACAATGACATAAAACCTAAAACAAGGTTAATATGCTTGGTGACCCCAGCAGACCCCATATGCTAATGGAATTTCCTCCAACTAGCTCCAGCGAATTATTGAAGAACACACTATCTACATGGTTACAGCACTAAATAAGCATCTCTAAAAACAAAACATTTTGAATGAACTGAAAGAAAAAAAAACAACATAAACCTGTCATTTCTACTCTACTACATGGCTGAATTAGTCAAAGGGGATACACAAGCTCACACAGACATATTTAAACTGTGTTGTGCATACATGAATATTAAAGAGGAAGTCAAATCACTCTGGCAAGTGACTAGCACAATTTAATGTTACAAATCAAACTGATGTCTGACTACTGTATATTGCAAGCTGCACCACATCATAACAGAC
Organism: Hyperopisus bebe; assembly: GCA_026777045.1. Classification (NCBI taxonomy): domain Eukaryota; kingdom Metazoa; phylum Chordata; class Actinopteri; order Osteoglossiformes; family Mormyridae; genus Hyperopisus; species Hyperopisus bebe. The sequence continues at coordinate 11,418,301 of JAODJW010000041.1, forward strand.
ACCGCTCCAATCCCTAGGTGGAGCTGCCTAAAAAGAGCATAAAAACAGGAGACTGGCTTGTTGCCCTAAAAAGCTCCACAGTGTGGGCTTGCTTATGCAGCCTGTATGTGCACGGCACCATGCATATTTCACCCAGAGCAGAGAAAAGGAGCACAGAATCATGAATCATCAAAGCAGCCATGTGATGCTCTGGTGAGGAAACCTAATGAAGACAATAAATACTGAGACAGTATGGGGATGCAGCCATTCATCAATAAAGAAATAGCATTTGAACCAAGACTTGTTGTTAACCTCAACCTGAATGAAGCGTGGGCTTTGCACATACTGCAATTAATGCACTAGTGCCAATTAAGATGCAAAAAAGAATGGTATACAAGCACTTTTCGGGGTGACCTAAAATATTAACAGCATAAGAACATTTCACTTGTTTTTCCATTTAGATTTCGGTTCTATTGAAGAAAAGAAGATAAATGTATCCCCAGTACATAAACAGCGTGAATTGCAGTTCATTAAAATATCTAGCCAGAATGCATCTACAAAAAGGGTGTTTTTCAATACCAAGAACACAAAGATTGCACTTCTGGTGTCGGCAAGAGTGACGCAAGGAATCATGGGATTGTTCTCATTTGACAAGGATGCAACCAATGCATCCTTGATATATGGGGAGGGCCAGCAACGACATCCAGGGATTTTTACCGTTGTCTGTACTTCTGTTCTTAATACTTTAACTGGTCTTCGGCAACCGAAGATGACATAAAATGGGTATGCGAGTACACAAGTAGGGTGAAGTACGCATATTGAGAAACACCCAATGTTACACTCTTGTGCTGCATGCTTGCACCGACAAGAACAAAACCATTACTGCCAGTCTCACAGAACGATGGCCAACCATATAATATTGCACCTCCAAGTTTCCTCCATGAGAAGCCAAAAGCTAGCATCAATACAGACCTTTAAAATAGGTACATATTCTAAGACGACACATCTAAATCACCCTCATCCCAAGTCCACTCGTAAAAATCCCAAAATAGAACATTCAGCACCAGGTCCCTGGTGAGGCAGACAGATGCAACGGCTGGGCTGCAAGCGACAGGTGAGAAGTGAGGCAGTCTCTTGAGCAGTGTGAATATATATAAATACAGGAATGAACAGCAAAAACTAAAACCGGGACACAAGATTACATTGTTCATAAGAACTGCGACCAGAACATTTCTGGCAGCTTTGCCACAAGGTGACATTCTTAAAATTCCTGCTCTACTTTTGAGAAACATAAAAGACTTTAAAATTGATTTAACTTTGCATAAACACATATATCATGAGGTTACATACAAATAAAATAATGCAAGCAAGATTGGAAAGGCTCACATTGAACTTGGGTGCAATCTGCGAGGCACTCTCGCCATACTGCTCGCGAAAGCATTCACTGAAGGGCAACAAAAGGCCCATTGCCAGTATGCGTGAGCACAGCTTCTCTGCCTCTTCAGGCTGTGTGTCCTCCTGCTGCTGGAAGAACTTCTCCAGCAGGGTGCGCCCTAAAGCAGAGAGAAAAAAACCTGAATTAATTTCCACAAGACATTTGGTACACTAGAGCTGGGAGATGACGCAAAAAAAATATGCAACACACACACATGCACCTAGTGCTTACATTTGTTTAGCAGAAAGAAAAATGTGAAACCACAAAAAAATGATTTATAAAACTAGCTAAACAGCTGCAGAATAAACAGGCCGGGCAGGGATTTGCTGATTATCGTTTTATCCTCGGTGAAAAATGACCGATTAAAGGGCCTGATTTAATTATCATTTTAAAGCATGTCACGGACCCAGAGCATTCACATATATGGCAGAAGTTGAAAGCTAAATAAAAAAAAAAACTTTGTTACCTTGATTTGTGCGCAGCCGAAGCCTACTTGCCCGACAAAGGATCGTTGCCAGTTAAACAGTCAGAAACAGTTACTTGTCTGATATCGCAATTACCGATATCATCGCTGTATTGCCCAACCCTACTACACATATACACTACATGTCCACAACACCAGTATTTCTGAATTGAATCAGCTGAATTCTCCATCTGACTCACAAAAGCTATAAGTTTTGCAGCCACCAAAACCAGGTTGACTACATAAAAATCAAGTTTGTGCCATTAAACAAGTTTGTGTCATTGTGTCATTAAAACATCACAAAAGACAAGTTGCTTATTTGTGTTTCCTCAAAGTTTTCATGCAAAAACAGACTAAGCAGCAGTTCAAGACCTGGTTTAAATCTATACAACAGGCATATAAAATGGCAGATACTCAAGGGTTGGGTACTAAAATTCAATACTTTTATGGCACCAACCACACTGCTTAGATATTGATAATCAAAAAAATGCCTTCTCAAAAATTTCGATATCTAAGGAGTGAAATATCCTCAGCGTCAGTGAGCCAAAAAGCATGCAGCGTGCTTGTACCAAGACCTAATAATGCTGGTGACTGGTAATGTTGCGTAAACATGTCATAGACATGTGCAGGAAAAACACTACGCTATGCCCAGAGGGTTCAAGTGGGGTTCAAGTGTATGCATGTGTTAGGACCCACTCTGAGACATGGTTGACAGGCCGGAGTGTGTGCAAACCTGAGAATCGCCAAGAGAAGAATTTGGCAAATCACGAATGACTTATAGCTTAAAACATGCAAATATCAATTACTCGAACATTTTATGACCAGTTAACCCTTATTGGGCTAATAGGCTACTCAGCCAGGCAGGTGAAACCAAACCACATCCTGAACTGTACACAGTGGTTCTACTTCTTAAAGGAACAGTAGCTCAGTAAGATAAACCTCGTTATACTTCAAATAACTTCTTTAGTACCAATCAGGATAAAATCAGAGTGAAATGCTGACAGTAAAAAGAAAAGAAAAACATACTGGGCTTGACCTTTTAAATAGGATAATGTATGAGCATAGCGAAACAAACAAATATAGATTGCTGTAAGCATGTTTTTTTCTGAAGAAATTTCTTAACTGTAATAAAACATAACTTATAATTACATAATCCACTCTGCATTTGTGCCATCTGTCTAGGGAAAGTGTAGGACCTGAATTTATTATCAGTATTAATGCATTCATTCATTAGAATTGATGTTTCTGCTTAACTCCTCAGTGTGCTTGTTTGTGCTACTGATCTTTAAAATTCTTTTTTTACCCTGCCAACACCAGTACTACCAGTTAAAGTAAGCATACAGCCCAGTACAAAACCAGAATGGCAGGGAGGGTACATAGGGCTACTAAAAAGTGTATCTAGACTGCCAAATTTGGAAAGCTGGTAGTCCAGTGGAAAAAAATCCATACAAATAAGTCAGTCTACGAACAAAATGCATAGACTTCAGAAATCTTCCCTCCTAGAAGCCTGGGTGCATTTTGATGCATGTAGGAGGACAGCTGCAGTAGCATCAATACGCACATATACAGCGTTAACCCCTTATTTGCACTCAAGTCTGAGTCAGATGCTGCAGTGTTAGCATCTATGCCAATGCTGCAAAATAGATTTCTAAAATTAGGCGGTAATGAGATAATTATCCTCTGGAACCCATCTCTATATAATATGACAGGTCACCAGAGTGCAAACACATACAGTATATAAAGTGCAGATAGTCTAAATATCATTTGCAGTATATGGGTTATTAGTTCTAAACCCATTAAAGACTTTATAGGGGATGCAAATTCATAAGAAGAGAATAAGGATTCCTTTGATGTGGGTAATTCAGAATCAGCATATGACTGCTTGCTTAAGAGGTTGCAGTGGGAACCCAAGTTTAAAGTACCAGTACATTATGATCTCTCTTCACTAACTGATATACAACAGAGCGAGGGAGAACGGACCCACACACTACACAGCCACAGAGGGAGGCGAAATTTAAAAGGAAACATAATGAAAGGTCTCCCATGTATTGTTGTTCTGCAGACTGTTTTCAAAGGGAAACAAATTACTTACTGTGGTGCCCCACTTGCAAATTTCATCTGCTTTCATGAACTCAAACTAAGAAAACAATAGGCCTTATTTACTCAAGGCTAGTAGAGAGAATAAAAGAGACCATTATTTAATGCACACTATACAACTTCAGCCTTAGAGCTTACTCAAACATGATTTTTTGTTAAATAGCTCTGAAAGTATAAATCAAATATCTTGAAATTGACTGAAACCTCCAAATAAACATTCAGATGTTATTCTATCAATAACAAAAAAGATACACATCTCTATTCATACATTCTAAAGTTTTTCCTAAAAAAAAAAAAAAGGCAACAACTGCTCGACAAAGTCAGAAAAGATATTTACATGATTTCAGTCAATGGTAGCTTATTCTCAGCTACATAAAATATGTTGCATGCGCTGGCTAGGGACAGCAGGAAATGCAAGTTAAGAAACCAAACTGGTTGATCATGCATTCATAATCATCTCTCCAGAAAGTAAATTTTCTAACATGGTGGTCTTATTAACCTAAATTGGTCCAGTAAACCTCCAATACCTGTGAACGTGTTACCAAAACTGGCAATTGGAATCTTTTCTTAAAGAGAATTCAATGATGGATGATTCATAAAAACAACAATCCATGGTCATACTCAAAACAAAATGGAAAATAGCTGAATATTTTCCACATGCAGCAGAGGATTTTAAATATTACATAAATATTTGGTTGCTGATTGCATTCAGATTAGTGAAGCGAAAACCCTGGGGGGTTTCTTTAGATCAGAGCTAGATAAGATTTTAACAACTCTGAGCTATTACTTAAGTTCTCCTCAAATGAGCTTGATGGGCCGAATGGGCTCCTCTCGTTTGTAAATTTCTGATGTTCTTATGGTCTTAAGGCCAGACTGTCCAAATGAGGAAGTGATATCTGAACACATTTAAAAACAACCCAAAAATTCTCAAAATTACTATCATTAGCAAGTAGCAGTCTGACCACAGCACTGTACATAAACACAGTGACGTGCAGTCTCCATAACAAAACTGGTTAATAAAGTGACGCGATGGCCCAGCTGATTTCCTGCCACCATTGATTCCCTTCTGGCCCCACTCAGAATCAATGGCATATCTAACCTTCCTCTTCCTCAAGACTACAGCATACATCAGCATGTATTTTTTTTAAATCAATGAGCAAATTATAAACTCAATCACAAACTGTCTAACTGGAAGTACCCCACCCCACAAGATCGCTGATGTCTGAAATTCGCACACTCAGGTTTGTCTGGTCATGCTGTGGGTGACTGACATCTCAGATTGATACTGAAGACCAACACATTCAACAGTGGTTGCAAATCAATGCAGACCCCACCCCCAGAATGTCAGATAAGAGACTGATCTGAAAACAGTACAGAAAATGCATGCCAATGGTCTTCCTACAGTAAGGGGGCCGGGGGATATTCCAGAGAGCCTGCAGCAGCAGCACTGCAATGCTGCAGAAGAGCTGCACAGGCTAAAAACAAACACGGTGCCATGTGCAGCAAACCAGTGGAGCTGGGGGGAAATTCAAGCTGAACAACTGCTGCATCTGGTCGCAGCACTAAATCAGGCTTTTACAAATCAAATACTGGAAAACATGGGAATGCAAATGACAGTCCAAACATACTTTTTTTTCCCTATGTATCTGCTATATTTTATTTATATAACCATTACACACACATCAGAGGTGATTTCTACGATAAAGTTGTTATGTGGTGTACCTGTTTTATGCCGGAAGTGTTTGGACATACTTAAATAAGAGAGGTTTCATATATTTATATAAAAAACTGTCCCAATGAAAGCATATTTGAATCTAATGAATGAATTTTCACATATAAATAATAAAATGCCTTAATTGTCTGGGTACTTTCCGGGAAGTGTGAGGGGAAATCAGCTATGTTAAGAAAAATGATGAAGAGAAATCATCACCAAAATGACACACTTCTGGACAAACTTTCTATTTCTATGACAGAACAAGCAGCTGCATAAGAGACTCAAACTAGTGCATGGCAAATCAGACATAAAAAATGACAGCCCCCAACCCCCTTGCCGGCCCCAAAGTCAATAAGATGTGCAGTCAGTTCTCCATTCTTTCACCAACATAGGAAACAAACAGCTCAGTTCACTCAAAGATGGTATTTCTAATAAAAATTATTACAGTACACCACAAGGCCAGAAGCACCATAAACTGTACAGACATATCACCTGATGAAAGGTAAACAAGAGCTAACACATGTTACTCACCTGAGAAGACATCCTGGAAGCTACATGTGGAGGATTGCACACAGGATGACCTCCGTGTTGCACACAGGGGCTGACTTCCACTCCTCAGCCTCTCCTCAGAGCCGCCATACTCTAGGAAGTCGGTGGATCCTGCTTTACCGACCCGGATTTTACTCAGTTCCTCCGTCCAGTCTGCCGATCGGCTCAGTAGGCCTGTGATACTGTGAGAGCGCTGCCTCTTTAACCGCCGCCTCTCGGTCCGGCAGCCAAGCTCATGCCCCCGTCGATGGAAAAGGGGGCTCTGGGATGGAGAGTGAGCCGGGGAGTGGTTCGGGGAGCTGAGCTGCCGGGTGGTGGTCTTGATGTAGGAAGGATGAATAGGGGGGTAGGGCTTGACAGAGGGGGTAGTCACAGTTGACTTAAGGAGACGAGTTGCCAGAGGGCTCTCTGGGGGCCATGGGGAGGACAGGCTGCTTTTCCGTCGATGTGTTTGTGTGGGTGCCACGGGCCCTGCTTTTACATCCACTGGCTCATCAGACATCGGCAACTCCTCAGCTACCAGACTCCCATTCATGAAGCTCACCCCATCCTCGAGATTCCCAGTAACATCACTAATGCCTCCGTTTAAATGGGGGGCTAGATCCAATCCGTCCTCCACTGGCTCTTCTGCACTTTCAAAAGACCCAGTGAGGTCAGGGAAGCTGGTGGCGCTGGTCGTCTTGGCAACAGGGCTCCGCACTTTCCCTTGCTCCTCGGTTGCGGGGGGCTGAGCTTCATCGCTCAATAGCCCTGGGGCCTTTGTCCCCACCGCAGCACAAAGAGCTTCCCCATATTCGGGGCTCACCCCATTCAGCTCCGGCCCGGCTCCGGCCACATTGTTCTCCTCAGCCGTTTTATCCAGTGAAAAAATGGGCCTGGCAAGCAGGCCATTCTCCTGGTCACCGGCAGCCACGAGGGCAGCGGGAGGCTCCGGGACAGATGGGGCAGCTGCTTCATCGTTAGCTGCTTGTTTACACTCCACTTTCCAGCTCAGATCCGCGGCAGTTGAAATGATGACCCCCTGCTGCAGCCTAATCGCCTGCTGAATATCAGCGAGCAAATCCTCTTGCTCCGCCGCCGAATGAAAGCTGTAGATGTCTGTGTCGGAGCCCGAACTGGCTCTCTGTCCATTCCGGATCTCTACGGTGTTCTGCTGACATGCAGCGGTGAGGTTTAAGCGGTCAGCCTCAGTATCCGAGTGCCCCAACTCGTCGGCTGAAAGGCTGACATCGGGGGTTTTGGTCTGAACCGATACGGCGCTGTCCAGCTCATCCTGCTGCAGGGCCTGGGAGCTCAAAACATCCTCTCTGGAACCCCCTGTAGATCCTTTTGCCTTAGACAGGTTCTTGCGAATCCGAATATTGGAAAATACAGAGGTTTTGGACTCCGACTTGCCTTTCTTTTTGCCAGGGTCCGCCCCCTTGCCGTGCTTGCCCTGCGATTTCTTGCCGTGGAATCCTTTCTTTGTGTACTCCGCCTCATTGAGCCCCACAGCATCGTCAACCCCATCAAAGGCTTCCCCCGATGTTTTCTTAAGCTTCCCGTCCTGGTTCCCCATGATGTTCAGTGGGCACGCCTCCGCAGTCAGGCCATGCTCACAAGCCGCTCTGGATGCGTCTGGCGGCCTGGGCAGGCTCTGTGATGAGGCGGCTGCTGCTGCTGACGACAACAACGACGCGGAAGCAAATGCCTGCTCTCGCTCTCCCCCCTCTGCTGGCTCTGCTACACTGCATAATGGACTGCTGGCAGAGAGTCCCACTGGGGCATGCTCAGTGCAGCACTCCTGCACTCTGCAGTCTGAATCGTCCCATTGCAGCAATGGTGGCTGGTGCTGCTCCCCCCGCCCGCTCAGGGTCAATATGCTGATCTGTCTCCCCTCTGTGAAAGGGGTCCTGACAAAGATTTCCCTTAGTGCTGGGACCTGAGACTCCACAGTCTGGATGACTTGCATGGCGAACTGCTGAGGTTGGGTTTTAGCCCTGCTAAAAATAAAACGTTAGAGACATTTCTGAAAACAAATCCATTTACAAAACAGATGCACGATTACTCTCATGCCGCAGCAGTTTAATAAATCTTTGAATTTATAAATACAAACAAAAACCACCTGAGCTTGAGTAGATTACTCATCACATAATTAATACTTAAATCCCCAATTTAGATATCCACAATAAAGTATTATAGCATCTAGCTAACAGAACAGCAACAATTCAGTACCTCTTGCAGTCATTTTGTAAGTAATCTGCAAGGCATACTTTTAATTGCATCCCTGGGGGGGGGGATAGGGTTACATACAGAGTGTACATCCTCTTTTGCCACATGCTGCTAAGCTACCATGTCTTCCCTGTGGATTACAAATGCCATGGCTAATTGCCTATATTTCAATGATGCAGACAGAATGATTTTATACATTGTGCTCAACCAAAACAACACACATCAGCACACAAATACTACTACAGGATCTGTAATGATTTATAAGACTTTTTCAAAATAAAAATTGAGAAAACACCCTACTGAGTTAATTCCACTAATCTGAGTTTTTATTCATACGCAACTACTGCAAATGATTCATTAAGGCAGACGCCTAGGGAAAATGCACCTAGAAGAGGGAAAACTGCACAAACTATTGAGACTAAATTGAAAGGGATAACATGGTGATGTCATCTACATGGTCCATTTTACTTCATCGCCATCGACATGCATTACATTAAAAACACTCAATATCCCTCCACCCACCTTCAAGCTACCAACACGGTCACATGACAACTAAAATTAAACGAGAAGGCCAAGGAAGGAAAGCCGCACATATGCCACGTATAATCCAGCCGCGTTTACCCGGCTTTCGCCATATTAAGAGCTTTGCATTAAAATTAAATGACAGCGATTTCATTTATTGAGCACGCAGACAACGCATTTAAAAGTAGGTAGATTTATTTACGCGTAACACATGAGTACGAGACTCGGACCATTTTCGATGAAAATGCCGGCATTTACTCTGGCTCCGGTGGTATCTGAAGCGAGGTTTAAAACCATTTGCATAATAGATCCATACGAAGCATGCAAGTTCTTCATAGGAAATTAAAACACTCACTCAAGCTGTCAGGTCGACCGCGTCCATTATAGCTTAAGATACAAAACCGCCATTAAAATACATTTTGCCGAAATACTTTATACAACATTAATTTAACTCGATTTCCGTATACATCAGTAGTTCTTAACCATATACTTTTGTACCTTCAGCCACTGAACATATCTGCCCCATTACAATTAAATTAAAGTAATATAAGACCATCATCAGCCGAGTCAAGTGTACAAGAGATGAAATATATATTTTTTTATAGTTTATCCTGTCACATCGCATTTAAAGGACCATGTCATCCTTGAGAGTTAAGTTTTCTAACAAACTACAGCCTTATATCTCAATACATGTACGCAAATACAAAAAAACCTTGCGTAACATGCATGTTCTGACCACCGGCTTAAAAGATTTTAAAATCAAATGATTTAAATGCTTAACCAAGTACTTAATTTATTCCGTTGGGAAAGTATAGTTTTCTCTAAACTTCACCATTAAAAGTACGGAGGCAAAAAAACTCTCCAAATGAATATTAAGACATATCCCATGGAACAGTTTTTATAAGCCCAAGGTAAGATCACATAATTACACTCTGAAGTAAATCGAGACAGTAACTAACATCAAAGTTACTTAATTAGAAGAAGATAGCTGGCGTTTACAGACCCGTCGCGCGAGGTACCTTTAGATGGGACTTTTAACGTTGAGCGCCATTAGGGACTCATCTTTTCAAAGTCACGAACTTCAAAATTTGAGGTACTTAATCGGGGTACTTAAACTGTATAACTATCGTCACTGTAAAAGAATATCAAGCACCGAGAAATCACTCGAACTTCAGAGGGCGTCTATTCCACTTTACTATAAGGGAAGCTACCGCACCAGCGTTACGGCTCATTACCCTCGCGCCGTTTGTCTCGGGACACGCCCCTTCAGCGACCCGCCAAAACGCTCGATTGTACCACGTGGTTACGGCGCACGAAAACCCCGCAGGAAGCCCCTGCAGCGAACTTGGGAAGTCGGTTTGTCCATACATGAATGAAAATGGTTCACTGAAAATATAAATTATATATCAGTGCTTAGGTTCGAATTATGCTGAGAATATGTATCATTGATTCATATAAAATATCGCAGTCCCGTGTATATCACGTTGCTTGATTGGCATATAGGCCCATGCCATGGTAATATAGTTTGCCACGTGTGCTATATTTGCACTTATAGAAATCGGCTTTGTTTTGCATTATTTGTTTGTATCTGTGCACTTTATGTACTTAATTGCTGCTGCTTGCTGAAAAACTCTAAAAATCCTTCGTCATAACCATCATTTTCTCCCATTTTTATGCTACTTTATACCTATATACTCTACCCAGGGTTTTACATCATATTGCATAGCAATTAATTTAGTAGTAATGGAAGACCCTGAATAACTGTCCATTCAGACTTAAGGATTAGGAAGCTTTTAGATGGTCTGCTAGTACTTGAGGCTCATAGCTTGAATCAATTTAATCTTACCAATCCATTATCTGTACCACTCGTCCAATACAGGGTCATTTAAAAAGAACATCGTCATACACTGACAAAAGCACAATTAATGTTATGCAGTAAATACTGTAGAAAAAGTCTGGAAGACAACAGAGGAGAGGAAACAGAAACTGTTTAAACCCCCAAACATGCAGGTCTTTGTAATGAAACAGCTTATCGTCGAATTATCTTCTTAGTTTCAGTTTCGTATTAATCAGTGAGGGGACCAAAATGCATTGCTCTGCGAGGGCCGTGAAATGTACTGCAATGTTATTGTTGAGTCACAGCCATGTATTACTCTGGTTTACAGAATATCTAGTTTGTGCACCTTAATGAGGACTTACCTTACGTCTAAGGGGAACATACTTGGTGCTTCCATTCAACATTGATACCTTTCCTTGAAATGATGAAATAGAACATTTCAGCAGTCTCACTGTAAACCACAGGGCTACAACACAATCTAAGTAAAGAGCAGTACAATGTCCCAGTAATCCATTTCATTTAGGTGGCAAGATAGTTCAAATGTGCAGCATTAACATATGATATTGTGTGAAAATGAGCTAAAAGAGAAGCTGAATAAAAATTCTATTACACGCATTGTTCTGCCAGCTGACACAAAAGTGTTTCTGTAAATCAAACACAAGCACAGAATTCCTTCTGTGGAAACAATGCAGCTCATTGTTTCGATATAAACATTGTGGTTCATTTTACTGCTACCAGAATATGGCATTACTGCACTTAGAGTTGGTAATTAAACACAAACAAGTAATACAGCTGTAAATAGTTAAGCCACATTTTTTATGCTGCCTGATCTGTTCGAATTTCTGCTGACATTAGGCACTTGACAATAGCAATTCATTAGATTTGATGTATCACCAATATTACAGACAAAGGCTTTTACATTGTTTATGGAGATTAACTCACCTCAACAGCGCTAATGTGTAGCACCCAGCTGCAAAATACACAAGATCCATTTCATGGTAGAATGCTTGCCACATATCAGCTTTTGGGGTGATGGGATCAGTTATTTAGGCAATTAATATTCTGGGTAATGATCGTCATGGTCTTTGTGATCTTTATAAGCACCCTCACTGTTCCAATAAACAGCATACATTTTCACTGACCACAATGAGTCTGCTCTTCCGCATTGGATATTGGTGTTTGAAATTATCCAGATGGAGAATTGTCTTTTACTTCAAAACAGAAATTGCTTGTCACGTTGCTCAAATAAAAAGCTCATTTCCTTCACACAGAAGAAAACTTGCATGCAAATGCTACAATGTCCAATTGTTTGACATTGAAAATGAGTAAAAAAAAAACTGAAAAGCATGCAGTACGTGTTGATGGCAGGAGAGAAATGAGTCACCTGATTAAATAAAGATGAGAGGACCTCTGGTCAGAGCAGAATCATTTAGGGTGAGGAGGGTGCAGGGTATGGCTTGTATATTTGGAGAAAAATGTGTTATTTCAGGGGTAGGACTTGCATGGAACTAACACTAAACAGTGAAAACACAAAAAGTGAAGGGAGATACAAGGAAAAATTAATATTTATGTTGACTATTTGATTCTCCCTCCAGAGACGGATGGTCGTTCCCTTCCTACAGTAACCAAAATTCTGTCTCTAAATGAAAAAGTTGGGTGATATAAGTTTTAATATACCTATTAAGTATTTTATCAGAAGGGTGACTATCGATAGCTTGGGTCCAAGCACATGGTTATAAAACAGTACTTCATTTAACCTGAAGATGGCAGCAAGATACATTTAAAAAAAATAATTTGAACCTGTGCGATGGGCTGGCCCCCCGTCCAGGGTTGTTCCCTGCCTCGTGCCCATTGCTTCCGGGATAGGCTCCGGCCCCCTTGCGACCCAGTATGATAAGCGGGTTGGAAAATGGATGGATGGAATTTGAACCTGCTTCTCAAATGGAGTTTGGTGGCCCCTAATTCGGATGCTCAGAACTCCTTGTTGAGAATGCTTAATTATCAACGAAATAGGATGTTTTCAGTTGAAACAAGTATTAAAGCCCCAACAGGATGAACGGATAAATGTGTTTGTTTTACATTCTGTTTAACGTTAGTGTTATGCTAAGCTTTAGGCGTACTGTGACCAACTAAATATCACTATACATTAAATCGTAAAACAAATACTTTTAGCCCTGGATTCTGACTTCCCGAACCTGTGAAAAATTCCACAATATAATTCTCCTGCTGTTGAGTGTTTACCCACTTGTTGTTCACAGTATAAATGAGAAAGAAATGTTCCAAGTCCTAATACTGATTGCACATTGTTCAAAACAAATTAAGATACATATATGTATGAAGTAACAAGAAAAGTCTAGAAATGTGCATTTCCCGAGGAAAAAGCAGGTGTGCTTGCCGCATGGCACCGAGCTCTATTGGTTGTTGCTATTTAAAATACGTAGAAGCCAAGGTATATGAAATTTTTTGATAGGGTGTTCTACAACTAACTTTTCTGCTATGCTATTCAAAGTGGTTCTTAAAGTGTTGCTGGCTGGTTGCTATAGTATCATTGCTATGTTGTTGTTAGGTGGGTGCTATGTTATCTGTTGTGGTGCTAGCCTGTTGCTATGCTACTCAATGTGGTTGTTAAGGTGTTGCTAAGGTATTGAAGGTGGCTGTTGCTATGGTGTTGCTAGGTCATTACTATGGTATTGGTGTGCTATTTAAGGTTGTTGCTAAGGTGTTGTTAGGCAGTTTCTATGGCGTCACTAAAGTAGTTAAGGTGGTTGCTATGGTGTTGGTGTGCTATTTAAGGTTGTTGCTAAGGTGTTATGCAGCTTCTATGGTGTCACTAAAGTTAAGGTGGTTGCTATGGTGTTGCTGTGCTACCCAGGGTAGTTCCTAAGGTGTTGCTAGGTGGTGCAACAGTGTTTCTAAGATTTAAAAGAGAATGTGAGAGTCACTACTGAAAGTGGTTGCTAAGGTGTCGCTAAGTGGTTTCTATGGAGTTGATAGGGTTCTGCTATGGTACCTTATGCGATACAGTAACTGCAGCTCTTCAATCACACTAATAAACCTTGACAATGGGCAAGAGTTAAACAGGGATCAACCACTTTGAAGATTCCCAAAATGAAATAAAAACAAAGAAATGGAATGTGTGCAGCTTCTAGGACTGGCAGTAAAGACCAAAAATTTAATCTGAAGACTGAATCATGTCCCAAAAAAGGATATGGTTTTACAGTGATGTGTCAGAGGAAATCAAAGAAAAACAGTGTCATGTCAGGGTTATCTTGATTGTTTCTCCAAGAAGAACAAGCCACCAAAAAAGTCTATCAGCCGTCCCAACTTTCGGCACCTTGAGCTCATAACGTCCACCCACATCTATGGGTGAGTTGGTCTTCCTCCAGGAGGGAAATGAACACTTAATGCCATGGAAGTCTGATAGGCTGGGGATGAACTGAGGAACACAATGAGCCACAGTATAAACTGTGTTGCCCTGGTAATTCAGTTACGCCTCGGTAAATCTTTGTTGTTACAAACGATGTTGTAAAATAGTCAAATTTCGCACACTGTATTGCAGTTAGCACATCTGTTCCAAAATTTCATGCTACGTGGATCGTGATTATTAAGTATTTTGCATTTTCAACGTGTCTAAAATTGGCTTGAATCTTTATTAAAATATTAGTTTTGTGTGGTATTCAACCAACTAAGAGGGGGAACTAGTTCAAAAATTGGAAGATTGAAATGGGTGGGTCAATTTATTGTATTACGAAAGTGCAATGTAATACATAGTTTTATAAACAGTTACACAGAAAATATAAAATATAGAAACGTACTGCTGTCGCTTTGAATAAATGATAAACTTTGACGTAGCTGCTACTAATGCCGTTCAATGCCGACATCTAGTGGTTCTTTGTAGGAAATACCAATTTCTTGCCACCCAGTCAGAGTACAAGATATATGGCGATCTCATTGTAAGAACAGAGGCCATATTGTTATGTCTGTCAACAGATTTGTGATAATATGAACCACAATGAAATTGCTCCATGTGCACGTGTGCTACAGATTCATAGCACTTTAAAACAAATTTGAAACTAAATAACTAATGAAAAGATTGAGGTCAAAATCTGCATATTATCTGTACGTCTACAGAAGTGGTCTCGTGAAGGAAGGTACAATGCAAAGTAAAAGGTACACAATATCTCTATATTTATTGCTGTTTTAAAGCAATCCATAGACAATATACACACAAACTGTATTTCAAAATGGTGCCACTTATGGCTCTTCTGTGTACAAAGTAATATTGAAAGAAAAGAATCCCACCAAGCGGGATGGACCAAAAACTATGTAGCGGGGGTTACGAGGAGGATGATCATCGCTACAAAAATTCACTGCCATTTTGGATAAAAATACATATATAAAAACAATATAGAATCACTTACTTCACAGTTTGTGTGATATCCCACCAGGCATAGGGGAAGAAATGTCTATACACCCACACCAAGCCACACACACACACACACACCAAGCCACACACACACACACACACACACAAACAGCCACACCCAGCCACACACACACACACACACACACACACACAGACATATATTCTGTCTAATCAAATTTTTTGTAAATTGTAGAACAACAACAAAACAAAATACAATAAACAGTTAGACTTAAAACACAAGTCCTTAACATGAAAGTGGTTTAAGTAAATCAATGAAATTGGGAATTTGAACCTTCTGGACATTGATCTTACTTTCTGCTCTATAAGACACAGAATTTAGATATGAAACACATTTGTCCTTTAAAAGGTCAGTTTTATTGAGGATTGAAAGACCTGTCAATATTGAGAACAAATATTTCTACATTTCCTGTGGTAGTAAATAACATGAGCTTTGGAAGGGTTAGATATAGATGAACCTCACTCAGTGACGGAGGTTTCTGTCAGAAGATTTAAAAAAATCATTTATACACCATCACTGAATTTAAAAGATGCCCTTTTTTTTAAGAAAATTAAATAAGGCTTATTACGCATAATATTGGTATACATAGAAATACATTCAGCATGCAGTGTAAATCCTCAGGTTGTCTCACACCTCTGGGATCGTGAGCCTGAATCCAGCCTCAGCTATCTATGTGGGGGAGCTTGCATCCTCACGTTTGCACGTTTCTCACCTCTGCCCACCCCCCAAAAGAGGAGGAAATGACAACTCTGCACCGCCTTTTAGTGTGTTTGCCGGCAGGTGTGCGTGTGTGTGCACCCCACAGTACTCACTAAGATGTTGTACTGCTGCCACCCCGATTGTCTGAGAATGCACAAAAAAATCGAGCTCATGTTTTTTATTGTTGGAGCATCAATCCACAGCTATTGTTGAATGTTGAACCATGTTCGCTAGGTGTTTATTCTGGTAATCCCAGTTTTGTCTCCATTGAGAACAATTAAAAATGTAAATGGCTCTTAAAGGAGATCATCTTGGCTCACCATCCCTATTTTGCATGTAATTAACTTGTGTCTGCCTCTCTATTCATTTACATGAAATTTTTTACTGCCGCTACATTTCAGACGAAGACGATCAACCTCCAGAATTAGACATCTTGTATTTTATTTCTCTCAGGGAAGAAAAAGGTTGCAGTTAAATTCGAAGTGACACGCTGTGCAAAAATGTCAGGTAACATTCCGCTTACAGTGCCAGTCAAAAATCTGGACACCTGCTTTTAATGGACTTGTTCCTATGTTGGCTGCTATTCACCTTATGGTAAGAGGCAGTGCGGCACTTGAGTAACACAAATTGCTGTGACCAAAAGAACTGCTCAACATTTCAAAATTTTCACAAATTTTACACGCTTCAAAATAGCTCCCCGTTACTTCGATGACAGTGTTGCAGAGCCTTGCCATTCTTTGAACCAGCATCCAAATGTAGCCACCCGGAAGGAGTTTCCACGAGTTCTGGGTACAAGTTGGCTACCTGCTCTTACTCTTCGATCCAACTCACCCCAAACCAGCTCTATAGGGTTTAGGTCGGGGCCTGGTCATCAGTCACAGCACTCCAACTCATTGTTCATAAGATAATACATACCGCATAACCTCCAGGTGGATTTAGGATCATTATCTTGTTGAAAGACAAATGATTCTCAGTAGGTGTGTCCAGACGTTCGATGGGTTATGTATGTTTATACCAAAACAGAGGTGGAAGTAAACACCACACAGTAGATAAGAGGGATTCCTGCCGCACAAAACAAAGCGTTAGTATTACACAATCATGTTTTTAATTTGCTCTCCACATCATCTTGTTGTGTTAATTTGTCTTTATTCTTCTTGTGTTCCATGAACAGATAATTTTGCTTGGTATTCTACTGAAGCATTACGTTCAGGTCGAGTGTCTCTGTAAAGCATACAGAAGCAGGACTGAGCTGCTCCTGAGATTTGAACCAGGTTCTTACAGTATATGCTTCCCATATACTGCTGCTTACTGACTGTACTGACCCTGGAGAATCCTACTATTCACACTCAGAGTATTACTGCTTTGCACAGGGCTGGTGTTTTATATGAAATGCACAAAACGGCAGAATTCCTAGGGATCTGGCTTCTCTGCACTCATTTCCTCTTCCTGGAAACCAACGTAAATGATACCAATCAGGCTATTAGAGCTTAAACTGGATTTTGTGAAAATGAGTGCAATCAAGCACATAATCTGAGTTAATGGCAGCTTTTGGAATGAAATAGATCCATATATATAATTATAGGCTGTATGCAAAGATGTGGTCGATGGTTTAAAGTACTTTAGTGTAATAGGGGAACTACTGTTAAGTAGTTAAGTAGTTACTGTAGTAGAACTGAAGTAATTACTGTTAAAATACTGTTAAGCAGAAACAAGATAGAAGTCTTGCATTACGTTACATAATAGTTACATTTTATTGGGATTTCTTTTATTGGGATTGACCTAAACTTGTCCAAAAACCAGAGGATTTCACATGTTTTGATATTGTAGAAACATGGCAACAAGCATTACAAGTGCCTGCTCATCCTGGTTCTGTGTGTATGCTAGTGACGTCCGGTCTTCACATACAGTACTGGTAGGTAGCACTGACGTGAAAGCATTTAGGACGACAAACATTTCTCCACAAGGGGTCACTGTTGTCCTGATTATTATTTCGGCCTCAGGTCTGACAATGTAATATGTCAATATGAAAATGATGAGGAGGATATCTAGAAGGCTTTGGTGACAGATATATAGTATACAACAGTCATATCTTGTTAGAATTTTTAAAAAGCAATAAAAATGTTTTGTTCTGTAATTTTGCCAAATTATTAGATAATAATCAGTATAAGTCCATCAACTCATACTCAAATAATGTACCACTATCATTTATACAGTAGAAACATAAAACTGTATTTACATAAACACCAATCAAAGCATTTCAACTTGCCTAGAATGTAAATAACATCTCATACAGAATAATTAAGCAGCTTTTACATCAACTCTGCGTTCACAACGTTGTCTTACTGGGAGTCACAAGAGAGACCACCACAATCACTGCATCTGCAAGATGAGCGCTTCACAGAAAATCCAAATACAAAAACGGATCGACAATGATACTGGCAAAACATAAAGCTGCAGGCTTCAGGCGTCGTACTGACACACTCAGGTCATGTTGGTAATACTGGGAGACAATAAAAGGTAGTATCCAAAAACTGGATCCTGTCAACAATACTTAATACTGTTTTTTTTTTAAATAGTTACATTTCTGTTAATTTGACACACTGTGTGTAAGGAGACCGCAGTACATCAATACTGGGGCAAATAAAAGTTACCGTTTTACTGCGAAATAATGACAATCCCATATCGTTGTAACTCAAAGCCCTTTTGCTGTAAAAATATATAAGCTCCATATTGATCCCCTCCAGCGTGATTTCCTACAGAAACAGGAATTCAGCAACCGTGGCGAAGGCTTTTTTTTCCTTCCTGTGGTGTCCCGACAACGGATGTAGGGAAGTCTCACAGAGTCCTACTTGCCGGTGCACTGTCGGGGTACCGTCATTAGGCATTCCCCGGCAACTTGTTTCGCAAGGCGACGGACTGCCACTGCTGAAACTGCTGCTTGTTCTGCCTTCTGTTGTCCCACCGGCAGAGCAGGATCATCCTGAACGTGGTCCGGAAGGTCTTATTGCACAGTGCGTAGCACATGGGGTTGACTGTGCTGTTGACGTAGCAGAGCCAGTAGCCCAATGCCCACAGTGCCTCGGGGATGCAGTCGTTGCAGAAGGTGTTTACCAGCACCATGATGTTATAGGGCGTCCATGTGATAATGAAGGCAAACAAGATGGCGCTCAAGGTCTGCGCTGCCTTTTTCTCCTTGACGAGGGACATCTTCTTACGCTTGGAGATCTGCATCCTTGCTTTGGAGGCGAACCGCTTGGCCAGGGCAGCATCCTTGAAGGAGAGGGGTACCGCCGGGGACTTGGCGGCAAGGGATGCGGGCTCTGCTTTAGCCGTTTCCGTTGAGGACATGGACTGCCCCTGTGGTTTTGAGAACCGCTGGTGGTAGCCGTTGTCTTCCTGGTTCCCCCCATCCCTGGTTGGGGAACCCTGCCGGCTCCCCGCCTTTCCTTTGGGAGGGACTTTGTCAGACACCTGGAGCTCTTCTGGTGACATGAGCTGTGAGGTCATGGCTGCCTTCATGCCAGGCAGATTGAGAACGATGGAGTAGATGGCGCGGCTCTCGGGAATCTCCTCCTCATCTGAGTCGGACTGGTCCATGGACATTGCCGCATCGTTGTTGTTCCAGCTGTCACTGCTGCTTTGATCCTGCTCCCCCTCACTCCCGGTCTTTGGTGCAGGCCAGAGGCGGAAGCGTCCCATAATCTTCTTGACCGAACCCTTCTTGGTCGGTCGTCTCAGCTCATAGCTGCTGCAGCTTCTGGAGCTCCCTGTCTGATGGGCTACGCTCGCCTGTTCCCCCTGGTTGCCTGAGCCCCGCAGGCCTGCCAGCTCCTTGGAGCGATTCTCTGTCTCCTTGTAGATCCGCCAGTAGAGCACAGTCATGATAGTGACTGGCAAGTAGAAGGCCGCCATGGCTGTGCAGAAGGTGATGATGGGCTCGGAGAGGAACTGGATGTAACACTTGCCAGGGGGGACAGTTCGCTCTCCGACAAAGTACTGCCAGAACAAGATGGCAGGTGCCCAGAGCACGAACGAGATGGACCAGGCTAGGACGATCATCGCCACGGCCCTCTTGGTCGTTCTTTTGGCGCGATACGTAAGCGGCCGTGTTACAGAGAAGTATCTGTCAAAGCTGATCACCAGCAAGTTCATGACTGAGGCGTTGCTGGCTACGTAGTCAATTGCGAGCCACAAGTCGCATGCCCAGTTGCCTAACGCCCACTGATCCATGATGAGATACGTGGTGTAGAGGTTCATCGAAATGACGCCGATGATGAGGTCGGCGAACGCAAGGCTGAGGAGATAGTAGTTATTTACTGTCTTCAGCTGCTTGTTGACCTTAAATGACAGCAGCACAAGGATGTTGCCAATGATGGTCACTAAAGACAAGAGCCCAGTGAAGAAGACAATTAGGATGACCTGCCAAAGAGTGTGTCCCCCCAGAGGGTCGTATGCGATGGTGGGGGTGACAGTTGCATTGTACAAGCCTGTCAGGTTGTCTTTCTCTCTGTAGAAAGAGTAATTTTCATCCACGTTTTGATGCGTCAGCCATGGGTCTCCCTTTGGGATGATAGTCTCTTGGTAAAGCCCCATTGTAGAGGAACTGCTAGATGAGAATATACTGGTCTCTGTGGTGCTGTGGTTCAGATTCATTGTAGCATCCAGACATATTCTGCAAAAATAACGGAAAGGGAAATGTAGAGTTATATGTTGAAGATTAATTCTGTAGTTGATACAACTGTGCAGGACCTTAACTGGTTAATGTAAGGCTTGATGACACACGACATCACAGCTTTTTGATTCTTATTGTAGTTTGCATCCTATGCTTTGGTGTCACACAAAAGAATGCTTTTTACAACTTTTTACAAAGAATGCTGGGAGTTTTACTTTGAAGATTCCCGACAAAAATCCCAGATTGTAAGCACAGACCGACAGAAGTAGCATTAGCAGACAAACAGCTATATCATATAAACATATATTATTTATTTTATTATTCATTGTGAAGATCTCTGTGAACAGGAGATTAACATAATTTTTTTTACACCTCAAAATGACTCTTACTGTACTGTCTAGCTTTATACTTTTACTGCAAAACTAACCAAAGCGGATAGAAAAGGAAAATATTATTTCTTTGTGAAAGATATATTGGAAATTGCTCTTTGCCATGATTAACTAGGGATTTCTTAGAATGACTTGTTAATATTCACCTTGTTATTAACATACACAGTTTCAGCCAATGGTATTATACTCAAAACATGTGCTATTTTTAAAAGGTTGAGTCATTTTCTTTGTTTTGATCAAAATGTTGACATCTGTTGAAACTTGCTGTCAGCTAGCATTTTGGTCTCCGTTCAATATGTAGGTCGCCGGCTTCTGTGATACACGTCTGCATAAATAACATTTCACCACTTCCCATCTGTACTCCTTGCCTCTGTAAATGACACTTTTTATGAGTCGAGGTGAGCGCGAACCCCTGGAAGAGTGACAGACCACCCATTGGGGCCATAAGGTGACATGTGATGTCAGAGACAGGACCGTGAGGCTGTTCCATTGAGATAAGGCCGCCCTCTGCTGGCGGGATTGAGAAGACATCCAACAGATGGGGATACTCCATGAGTTTCTGTGATGTTTGAGCAACAGAACTAGAGAGAAGCTACTGCAAAGTGTTACGGGTGAATCGTGTCCAATCTTACATTCGATCTAAGTCTTGTTCCTCCTGGCAATTTTAGCTGTGTGATATTAATCATTAGGTATAATGCATTTGACTAATTGCTAACTATTATGCTTTCCATTGTACGTATCTAGGTTATAATTATCAGTACAAGTTGCAAAACTGATTAGTTAAATATCGAAGGCTGGAGAGAGGACAGTAATTTCCAGTTGCACTTTATGTCTGGATTGTGTCTGTATTGGTATTTAATTAAAATACCCTTTTCTTAATCTCACTGAAGAACGTTTTGTTTGTGGAGCAAACATGTGGCCAGGTTTCTCAGAGCCAACTTTCCTTTGACACCTGACGTCTGTCTGGGCTATTTCGTGATGATGTGTTTAAATCCCGCGTTTAAAAACTAGCGCTGTCTTCAGAGTCCCTGCAGCCTATTTCCTTGCACGGAGGAAGGTATGTGTTTGTCTGGACTGAAAAGAAAATGGTGTAAAAGGGTAACTGGGTCAGAAGGTGTTTAATCAAAGGACACTAAGATGGACTGTTATCTTCACCACTGATGTTAACATTCTGGCTCGGGAAATCAGGAATGTGACAGACCGAAAATATGCCAATACAGCCACTTGCTTGTCAATTGCTATCGAACGGAGCCTGTGCGGTTTGACCCCTCCATGACAGTGGCATAGCCGCTGTAATCACTCTGAGACTGACATTAAACTGAACAGCAGTGTGAGTGCTGCCCCTCGCTGTTCCCAGGATGCAATAACATGGGTCTGCAGGACGGCTTTCAAATATCAAAGCTCCGGACTCTGGGGCCACCCACTGCCAAAGCCCTGATTGCTACCGCCGTCTAATTGGTGTAATACATTGCTATGGTGACATCACGGTCTAGCGAAATAACCAAATCTGCAGCAATACAGTATAGTTACAAAGCGGCATAAAGTGTGTAATAATAAGGCTACTGTATAAACTAATGTAAAAGCTAAGTATTATGGGGTGGCGTGTGGGCCCCTGAGTGGGTCCCAGAACCCTGCATTCTCAACTGTATATCGCTTCAGATAAAAGACTCTGCTATATAAAACATTGCAAGATAAACAAATGTCAAATGACCTTGCCTGTCGATGGCAGGCAGTTCTGCTTGATATTTTGTGTTTTTACAAGCAAGCAAGAACGAATATGAACACTGAGCAACCAAATTTGTATGGGGAGAAAGAGTCAAAATGGTTCCTTGAATCCATCAAAGGCAGCTGTACTGTTATATGTAGCAGTATACCGTATGTTAATGACAGGCTGATTATAAGTTGCTGTAAGAAATGCATCAGTTAATGCAGAAATGCAACAGTTAGGAAAAAACAAGGGCTCCTTGAACATGGTGACATATGAAATGCATCAGCCAACTGGACGGTTCACAGAGCTGTTCCACAAAGAACCATCCCACGCGTCTCTCTGCTGAGAGACCCGCGGCTTCTGCTGGCATCGAATCCGCGACGACATTCGGCATGCAGCACGACTCTCATACCTAGCAGCCTTTCAAAGTGATTGCCGCACCACCGGGGGGGGGGCGGGGGTGCATTTCCTTCACCGTCGTCTGACCATATATGGGAAGAACCTTTAGCGAC
The DNA here is from genome assembly GCA_026777045.1 of Hyperopisus bebe. NCBI lineage: Eukaryota > Metazoa > Chordata > Actinopteri > Osteoglossiformes > Mormyridae > Hyperopisus > Hyperopisus bebe. The sequence continues at coordinate 11,441,533 of JAODJW010000041.1, forward strand.
TCGGCAGTGAGGTCATTTATGTTTCTAACCGATCCGACACGTGTCACATGACATTGGTGTGGAACAGAGCGTCAGCGGTTTACGGTAGAATCAAAACGCCGAGCTTTCTTGCCCGGTTTGATCACACACCATCATTTCCCTCCAGAACCAGATGAAAGCAAAGATCTGCGAGCTCATGATGTCTACAGGCTATGCTGCCTACAGCTTTCAAACAAACGTCAAATTTTCAACATGTGAAGCGGGATGTATATTGCACATTTAAACACTGGAAAAAAACACCCAAAATTCTGGGCCAGATTTATAAAAATGGATATTCTGCCACTGACTCACCCCAACACTTTTTGTGTGCAAAACTGCATAAACTGTGCACACACCTTCTCCTAAAACTGCAAAAAATGGATTACTTTGTTGCCAACAAAGTAAAAAATTCAGTTAATATTTCACAGTATTCCGCAATACTCCAATTGATTCCACATTCAGTGTAAGGTGGAGGCAAAGAATTAAAGTATGGGATTTAAACGTGATACAACTGATATAAAAATCATGAATGACGACGCTGGATCAAAGGGTTCCAAGTAAATCAGTTTCCCAGCAGGTTACGGTAAATATCTCTTTGCTGTACAGTAGCTGAGTTACTTGAACTGTATGAATAATGCATACCGCCGTCAAACCCCAGAATCGCCACATGGGGAAACGTCACACGTGCTTTTCAAAATCCCAGGCCAAGAGACGTTCAGGGTATTAAGCTAATTAATGTCCGCAATTTGAGTCTGCCTATGACCAGATGCATTCAACAAAAAACACTAAATGCTAAGCGCTCATGTAGCACGCGTGCATTACCATGGAAATTTAGCGGGTTTTTTTTGCCTTCCGTTTTACTAACATCTAGACTTCATACCTGTATTTGCTGTTATATTTTCTAGTATAAATTGGTCCATTACATTGCTCAGGTTTGTGGCCATATAGAAAAATTAAACTGAAAAATTGAACTGTTCACCCATTAAATGTACAGCTGCAACCGTTCCAAGGAGGCCTGCACATTTTCACATTTTGTTGAAGACGTTTCCTTCCTCTCCTTCAGCATCCAGCCTATGGTATTTGCCACATAGGTTTTATGTTCCCGTAGAGCAAAATTAACCAAAAGAAAGTTGATCCTGACTAATTACAGCTTTATAAAGTGGTATTGAAATTGGCCACTGAAACTAACTCAGATCGGAACAATCAGAATTTTTCCTCCCCAAAACCACGGTGACAGTATCTCCCAGTAATTCTCTGCAGCCAGCATGAGCAGCTCAAGGACCTCCGCAGAGCACCTCAAAGGAGACTCACTTAAGTCGAAGGGCCCTCTTGATGCTGGCAGAAACTACACCACAATATCACCAGCTAGCATGCATTTCCCGGTATATCCCAACACAAAATGGACACAGAATGCCTAACCTTAATAAAAAAGAAAACTAGTTTCCAAACCCCATTTGTGATTAGATCACTGTTATCCAGGGACATCTCTAGAAATTCTGGGCACCATGACAAAATGTCACCTTGGACCCAACCAGCACAATCCAGCGTAGACCAGCATGGAGATTATACTGGTCTATGCTGTTGTTTTCAGCAGAGGGCAGCTTATCTGTAAAGGAGGGGGGAGCAAGGTGTCCCCCCCTGTTAATAAAGGACATAGGCTGGTTTCCTCATATTCACAGAAACGTTCCATGTCTTCTATTGCGCCTGACGCATTACTGGCTTGGTCCCATGTGCTTGGAACTTTGCACACCGCATCCTGCAAAGGAAACTGCCAGCATGCTGGTTGCGGAAAGGACCGGCATGGCAGACATCTGGATTGGTAATGGAGAACCTCATTCATTTCCATTTATTTTGGCAACCTGAACAGCCCTAAAGATGATTGCACTTTACTAGAAGCTCTTATGGGAAAATCCGCATGAATCAGTAAAGTCAACAGCATTAAATGACTCTCTTCTCCATATAAGAACTTGCAGGTCATTTGTACGTTTGCTTTTGAAACTCATATCATTTAAGTGTATTATCTAAGTGTTTGCTGCAAGCACTGTTAAGGACTGTGGAATAGTCTTACCCTCTGATAATGCACAATTATGAATTTATCACATTACACTGATGCTGGATGGGAACTTGCCTGAACACTATCAGTCGCTTTACCTTAAATGACAATGAGCTGGAGGCAAAGGCAACTCAATCAAATAGCAAACAGGTACTACTGGCCAAACATTTCTGCACACACTGCATTTCTGCATACTCACTTAACATTTACTAAAATACACTGAATATTCTTTGCTAACAAGTACATTTACAGCATGTCCACCATTCGATTACACTTGTTAGCAAGAAAATGTCATATCTTTGATTCATCAAAGTAACCTCCTCTAGCAGTTATAACAGAAAATATGAGAAAATTTGAGGCATTCTTTCTGCAAGGGACATTAAATACTGCTCTGCTTCATGGGGTGAAACAGTTAACTAGCACAGGATGTCAGACATACACTGTTACATACTCTTTCCATGTTATAGTGGAAACTTGTTTTATCTGACTTATATTTTCATTTATAGTTGTTCACTCAAGTGCTAAATAAGAATAACAAGAATAACAATGTGCAGTTTATGAGATAAATGGAAAAGTGGTGAAAACCTGCTGTGTGCAAAAACTTTTGATTGGTAATGTACAGACAAAGAGAAATCAAAGCAGAAGTAAGAGACGTCCTTCAGTAGCATTCTCCGTGGTCTGAGATGATGCCCAATCCATATAGTTATTCTTACACACACTGTGAGCCTCGCGAACTGAAAATAAACAAAACGCCTTCGACTCGAAGGTGATTCAGGTGATTAATGCATCAGCTGCTCAAAAACTGTGGTGCAGTGAAGAGCGCATTTAAGGGCTTGAGCTGTATATCGTGCTGGGTGCTTGCGCGGTAATGGTGCATGAATGCTAATGGTTACAGAGTGACGGATGCGCTAGGCTAATGGTACTATCAGGATGCTAGCGGGCGTCCGCCGGGAGGGATGCATGAGGGAGCAATGCCAGACCTCCCTCCTTCCCTCGTAGGCGAAAGAGTCACGAAAGAATGCTGAGTTTACGGGCGAAAGCTGCGCTCAGCTCCAGGACAACTCTCCCCTAAACGAGACGCGGTTCCAGGTGGGCCCTAGGCCAACAGCTGCTGATTATGACAACATTCCTGGAACGCTGCGGATCACATTCCTCGCCCCTTGAATGAATCATTAGCCAGGTGCTTCAAGAATGTTCTACTGAGAACGTATCTCAAGCAAGGTCACAGTCCACCAGCGCTGTAGGTCAACGCTACATGCTTAGAATGTTTTTAATAGAAACATCTTCACGCAACAACAGCAGGACCTTCTAAGCAACGTGACTCATCCGACACGCTTCACTCCGCGTCATACGTTCCCAGTTTGTCTATAAAAATATGCGTGAAATGTTACAGTGCTCATGCGACTCCCCTCTGAGACTTTACGCCGCTGCTGAATGACAGCCCATAGGGAACATTCCCCAGAGCCCTGTGTCTCCGTCATCAGCATCAGCACTACAGACATGGCCCATATTTCACAAATGGAACCTGGGAATTATGATGCACTGCTTCAGAAAATCGCATTGTTTAGGACTTGGCATTTAGCGACACTTTCCAGTTTTCTTGTTATGTCTCATTGTGGTCAGAGTGACTGTGGCAAAATTTGTATCACTATCAGAAAGCATCATTTTACACATTTATTGTAACACTTTCCCAGTACAATGGTCTGTAAACACCTATTAATGAAGCTTGTTGGGTTTAAGTGAATTTCCTTGAATGTAATTGAATTGCTTTTGCACTACTGACCGGTTTGATATCTAATTCTCAGCAGGGATTATTAAAGAAGGAAAAAAACAAGCTCACCAGTGTCCCTGAAACACCCAAAGCAGCTATTTACTCTACACATCTTATCCTGGTTCTTAATGCGCAAGAAATTTGCCTGGAAAAGACAGAATTTCACTGTATTGCAACATAACCACCTGTGCAAAAGTTACCATTAAGAGCTTCTTCACGCAATGTCCAGTGTGATCGGCGGAAATAGATGCATGATTTTATCAAAAATGACTGGAGTGATAGAGGAAATAGACAGAAATGAGGGTAAAAAGTCACACAAAATAGGGTGGATTCCTCTGTTGACAGTAATGAACACTTCTCACAGCCTGTTGTTTGCAACTATACAGGCAGGGGTCAAGCTGGGGTCCCTCACCATAAAATTTTTCTGAGCAGATTACTGCCAATAAGATTTCTGAGCGGGGTGGAGGGGGAGGGGGGATTAAACTATATTTTGACCACAGTTCCCCAGTTAAGTATCGCTGATATAGTCAATACACTGACCTTTATGTGAGCAAAATTATACTGAATGACGTAGGGGGGGTGGTATATTTTTAAACGAGATGGTTTTTGTAATTTTTTTTTCCGTGGGGGGTGGAATCCATGTACATGCCATTACAACTCGAGGACTGTATATATCTAGACATACGGTATCAGTCAAAAGTTTGGACACACCAAGCCGCCTACAAAGGAGAGTGATAGTGTTGCCTCACCAAAAGAAATAGACAGTAGAAATTGTTTTGGAGGAGTTTGGCCAGAGAGTGAAGGAAAAGTGGCCAATGAGTGCTCAGCATATATGGGGGACCTCCTTCTGGACAGCTGGGAAAGCATCTCAGGAGGCCACAGTCATGAACCTGGTGGTCAGCTATTCTCTGGAGCAATTGGGGTTGAGGGCCATTAAGGGCCCACTCCTGGGATCACTCTGTGGGATTTGAACTGGCAACCTTCCGAGTCCCAATCCTGAGAGCTCCCCCCTGGAAATAATTTTTTTGAATTACTCTTTTGTATGTATTTAATATATGTTATTTAATATTTTTGATGTTTATAATTATTCTAAAATGTAGAGAACAGTACAAATAAACCTTTCTATGGGTAGGTGTATCCAAACTTTTGACTGGTACCGTATATGTATAGATAAAAACACTGTCACTGAGATCACTCTCTAATGAAAAGGGACTTTTGCGCTTTGTGTCCCTCGGTGACCAAGTCACTGTAAAGCAAACTGAGAGTGTTACCAATTGGCTTGGCCCCGCACTGGCGCAGCACGGCATTGCGTAAACAGAGAAGGGTCACGTCTCAGCTGTGAAGTACGAGGAGAGTCCCTGATATTATTCCTGAACTTCTACCAATATGGTCACGCAGCTCGCGCCCGCTGTCAGGAAGACAGATTCCGAAGCTGGGCCGCAGTCACGGGGCGCCCGATGCCGGAAAGGTCACCAGACGAGAACCTGGGGCGAGAACTGATGCATTTTGTCACGCGGCGAGGCCAGCTATGCTTTCACACGCATGCAACATTTCATGCGACTCTGAAAGATCTCAGGTGCCAAAGAGGGAATGGAACGCGTAATTCTCCCAAACGCAAGCATGATTTACACCCTATTGCTGACATTTTCAATCCATAATACCGTTGCTGAAGAAACAGTTGCCCCCCCACCCATTCATGTCCTGCAATAAGACTCCGTGGATCAGCTTTACACGTGAGAAGCTGAATGATTTGCTGCTCTATCGTGGACAGGGCCGCACTGAAAAACTAATCTCTGTGTAATGAAGGTCTGCTAACACAGTACGCAGAGGGCAAGGTCTGTTCACCGCTGAGGGAGACTGGCAGCCACGGCAACAGATGAAACCCTCCACGGTACTCTAACTGTGCAAATTTCACAACAAAGCCTACCTCATTACACAGCGATCTGTGCTTATGTGTCATCACTAGGTGGCCGCTGTTCTCGCCGCTAAAGTGTGACTTACCAATTTGACATGGGCACACATTTATTTCTTAGCAGGGGGGCTAAAATTTAGCGTAGGTGAGGGTGGGACAGATTCTAGCCATAACAGATGAGAGCGAAGGACTCCCCCCGCCCCTCCCCCTCACCCCAGGCCAAGCAGAGAGCAACCAATGTCAAAGAGAGCGATTCCGAAGCCGGGCACATGACGTGCTCACGTCGAGCCTCGGGATGGGATGCGGTTGCCATGGCAGATTGGATTTTTGATAAAGGCCGGGTATCCCGACCGCTGGCGGGGACACATCAGAAGAGCAGCGGGGAGCCGGTTTCATAGGAATCAGCAGCTACTGCTCACTTTATAAAAGAACCGGCTGATGGAATAGAAGTTAGATGGTGCTTTACACACGCACACGCACAGATGTGTATAAATACACACACAAAAATATATATTTCCACCCAGTTCATTCTTCTCTCATGTTCTGTATAATACATATGCTTGATTCCGTATGGATGCAGCCATCCATTCATCCAGCCAGCCGTCTTATTAAGCAAAGTGCAGCGTTTCCCAGTCCAGTTCTCGGGAGCCCACAGTTGTTCCATGTTTTTGCTCCCTCCAAGCTCCCTGCCAGACAGTCCACATTTTTGAGCTGGGAGGGAGCAAAAACGTGGACTGTCTGTGGGTTCCCGAGGACCGGATTGCGAAACGCTGGCATAGTGGAATACGTGTCGAAGGTAAGCCTGTGGCGTCTTTGTGGAGGGCCACAGACACACACTATTCCAGACACTGACGAACACACACACTTCTCACAGATCCAAGCACACACATCTCCTCATCTGCTTTCATTTCATGCTTCCACTGTTTTATTTATTGTACATTAATCACTACAGAACTCAGCTGTCTCCAGAGTTAGTCATTTCCAGCAAAAATCCAAAAATATAAATATACATCCAAGCAAATAGACTAGGTCTGTGTTATTATCTTGTGGAGTATGCGGGTATTATATGGTAAGATGCCCTAAAGCACTACACAGACGGTGTTATTAGACGGAGAGCCATGCAAATTGGGACGTTTAGTAGTCTAATTTATTCAATGGATTGCTCTCTGTGCTCATGTCTGTCCAATCTGACCAATCCACAGAGTTTCATGATTCACATTCATTTTCTATTATTACAGTTTAATACTAATGAGTCCTGTACAAAGGGAGAGTAATTTAAAAAAAAAAAAAAAAACTCCATAGTTTGTAACAGAGACCTCAGATTTTTGCACTCTTAAAATTAGGATGAAATAATCACAGTGAAGTGAGTAATGTCCTACCGTCTTCCAAAACCCCTAGATCCACCTGCAATTTCCTCGCTTGTGTTGATTCTTACTGCAGATAAAATGAGCTTCAGATGCAGAAAAACAGTCCCCCTACCACAAATTCCTTCAAATCAATCCCGCGGTACATATTCCCATTCTGCTTCGCAAACGGAATCCAATCTATCTCCCTGAAAAGATTACCGCAGTCCCTATACTGGAGATTTTTGTCTAAAGGGGAATTCTACCAAAAAGTGCATTTATGGTGATTACATAGCCAAGGGAAATTAAATTACTGCGCATGCATCTGGAACAGAGAATTTCTAATTGCACACACCATTGAAAGATGTATGGAAATGCTAACTTTACTTTCCAAGAAAATAAATGAGATCTGGTGCTGCAAGAGTAAACACGAGGAAAAAAGGATATTATAGATTTTTCTGTAGAATTCCTGCTTAATGGATTTGATTATTCAAATTGATATTGGTTATTCAGCTTATGGGAATGACTGCCTGCTCTGTTCTGGTTTGCTATGAAGGATGAGCTGGTTTAGCAACATAATGTTTAGACTTCAGATTTCAATGAACATGCCTGCTGAATAATGCATGGACGCCAAAATGAGTTTTTCTTTTTAACTCAGCCAATAAAATAATATTTCATTACATTAATTAAAATGGTAATTACTGGATGCATAATTGGCCACGGTATGTATACAGTACACTTTAATTGATATTGCATACTGTAGATCTCACAGGCATTGATAATGAAAGTCCAATCTCGGTTCTGTTTTAAGCACAACGTCTTGTTCCAACAAAGCACTTAAAGCACATGATTGCTCTAATTGATTCTTCAATTGAACATATTAAGCCTTCTGTCAGTGTCTGCAAAATAACCCAGAAATTCACAAGTTGGAGGGGTAGGAATATTAACCCCCACAACCAGTAATTTCCAGTGACAATCAACACAACCACTGGTGGATCAGATGGAGCTCAATGGATCTCAGACTGGGAACTTTGAGATTTTTTTCTCCTGATGGCTTTCTGCCCAAACCGATCTACAAACAAAGGAAGTAATTCCTGCACAATCGTCCCCCAAAAGCACAATCACACAGCCAATTAAAGCATCTGACGGCAACTCAGGTACACCCGGTGCACATACAGTAAGGATAAAGGAAGACAGAGCAGAGATATATCATTACAGAGTTTCTCTGTTACAGGTGCTGTAGAAAGTGAGTCATCTCTCGCTGCAGATCAGAACTAGCTTTCCATTAAAAATGCAATAGAAATGATCATGTGAGCTGCATTCCAGCTCTTGTTTGCATAACCTCAGTAACAGAGTGTTCTTTAATATACACTCGGGGGCACTTTATTGGGTTCACTGGTCAAGTACCAGCCGCGACACCCCCTTTGGCCTATAGAACCGTCTGAATTCTGCAAGGCATGGATCCAAAGAGGTGCTGGGGAACTCCCTCTTATACTTGCAGCCTTCTTGTTAGGGCTGACAAGAAGCCCTTAACATAACTGCCACTGATGGGACATTTTCTTTTTTGTTTATTCCCGAATTCTCTGTAAACTTCAGACACTGCAGTGTGTAAAAATCCCAGGGTAATGGCTGTTTCTGGGCTGGAACATCTGGCATCAGCAATCATAATTTCCAAACTGCCCCGACCAGGCCTATTGTCCTTCATAATGCTTCGTCAAACAATATGTGAACCTCTTGACCCTGCCTCCAGACTTTATGTAACGAGTCACGTGATTCTCTGCTCGCAGGAGCAGGCCGTTATATTCCGCCTGGCCTGAGAGGGGCAGTCTCGAGGTCCTTGTTATTTTCGAATGCATCTGGCGGTGTGCTGCCCCGCTTTGGCGTCTCTCTGAGGACAGCCTGTTCAGGCCTTAGAACTTTAGAAGAAACCAATTCTAGAATTCTAACAAGAAACTAAACTATAGCTTCCTGACTGGCTGTACTATAATTTAAGCACAAACTAAGTTTTACATATTATTATACTTGATTTGTCTTAAAACTTCAAAAAGAGGTAAATCCGACTGGAAAAGTAAGCAGGAATTAATGATTAAAAGTAGGGGTTTCGTTAGGCCTATTTTAGGGGGGGGGTTGAACCCACAAGCCTCATAGACAGCAATAAGCTATCTGGACATCGCCGTCTTTGATGTGAAGTCATCTCAACAGCTTGTGATGAACAGAAGAATCCAACAACAGAGAATGAGGGTTTAAAGATGCCTCTCTGAGCCCTACTGTCTGCTGATGAATAACGGCACAGATACAGCTTCTGTGTCCTCGTTAGTCAGCCGCTGTTTAGTCTGGACTATATTGTGAGCTGCCGACGGGATTTAATTTAGCTTCGCGAAATGTGCTCACTTTTTCTACTCCTCCATTCTATTTCCCCTTTTTGCTTGCACTTAATTGCATTGAAGCCCAGAGCTCTGAGTCACTTGGCTAACAAGCAGGGCAGGTATGACTGCTGGTTAAAAAAAAGAAGCCACATTTTTATATGAAAACGTCAACAAAATTATACGAAACAAGTGTTTTTATAAGCCCACTACGACCCATGGCTTAACAAACACCAGCGTAAAACCAAAAATGTATCTTCTTTTTCCTCGCATTATCCACAGAATATTAACTCAGATTTGCACAGCCATTTGGCCGTTTTCTGCAGTCTATGCCGGTCTTATTATTGTATTACTTTAATTTTGCACTGAAGCATATACAGTCAGAACCACTTCACCTTCTGACCTTGCATAAAAAGATGGCTATGTCGCTTTGTGTTATAAAGTGCGGTTTTAACATATTCATTATAAATTCATTTGGTGGCGTTTTAGAGGACTCTCTAAAATTTTAGAGAACCCTTTTTGGCAGAATCTCCACAGCGGAAATTAATGGTAGAGAAAACAGGACACAAGTGGACTTCTTGTACCCACACTGCCTCCCACTGGCAGGTGCGGAGATGGCCGTATTGACTGGGGTCGAGCGTCACACAGCGCTGCAGATTCAGCGCTGCAGACTCAGCGCTGCCCCATGACATTTTGCACTGGCAGACCCCTACGGGCACGGATCAGATGGCACAGTCCCTATGCAGGGGCACCAGCTAAAAACGAATAAAAATGAACAGCTCCGGTATAATGCCGCGTCCATTAAAGTACAACTTTAATGATGGAACAAGCTGCAATTGCGTGTGAAGCGAATCCTCGCCTGGATGCTTAAGAAAAACGGCGGGGAATTGATGAGCAGGTGTCATTAACATGCATTAGCTAAAGTACAGCCAATCAGACGCGATGACTAAAACTCACACAGCAAACACACTGACGAAGTACTCGCACATCAAAGTGGACGTGATTTCCTGTGTTTCACATAAGCAGCACAATAAACAGCTACCCTCTATAGAATAGAAGATTCACATAGGGAATGTGGTGTTACAGAATGCTTAGAAGCCAGTGGTTATCTTAGCTAAAATGAGCAGGAACAGCATGCAGACTGTGGTGTGGCTCCGTAGCCTCATGTGTCCAGAGTTTAAGTCCCGCCCCCAGCACTGTGTGTGTGGGTGTGTGTGTGTGTGTGTATGTGGGTTATGTATGTATTACATTGTGGTAACCAAATGTTCCCACAATGTGATTAAACATGTTATTTTAAAGTTGTGGGGACCATTTCTTCGATCCCCACAACGGGAAGCTCGATGTTATAAAAGTTTACGACCGCAATCATCCATCCATCTTCTGAAACCACTTATCCTGTTCAGGTCACAGGGGGTCCAGAACCTATGGGCACAAGGCAGGGAACAACCCAGGATGGGGCACCAACCCATCACTCACACAGGCACTCCTATAGGCAATTTAGTAATTCCAATTAGCCTCAGCATGTTTTTGGACAGTGGGGGAAACCAGAGTACCTAGAGGAAAGCCCACAACAAGATGGGGAGAACATGCAACCTCCACACACATGTAACCCAGGCAGAGACTCGAACCCGGGTCCCAGAGGTGTGCGGCAACAGTGCTAACCACTGCACCACCACTTGAATGCTCTCTAACTGTCCAGTGTGAGACTGCACCCCTGTTGTGGACTGGAACTTAGCTCAGGGTGCCTCCTGCCGCAGGCCGTGCCCCCCCCTCAGGATGGGATCCCAGATCACTGCGGCCCAGTGAGTGTGACATGGATGGATGGAACGGTGCCAAATGTGTTGTCACGGTATAAGTCTCGTCACTGATACTTATATAAGTAAATATAATAAATCAAAGCTAGTGCTGAATGTGAAAGAACAAGAGGGACCACAGTCAACACATTAAGCAGCACAGGAAAATTACTGCTTTACAATTGCAAGTTAAGGAGATAAGAGAACATGGCATGAATGTTGTGTGTTGCAGTAGGTATGACTTCGTTTCCAACAGGCTGAGAAGGGTCCAGCTGCAGACACTTGTAGAGTGGAGCTCCATTGGAAACACGTGACCTCAACTCTGTGTTACAGCGAATAAACCCTAACCTTAATCTTAACCTTAACCCTAATCCTAACCGGAGCTCCACTTTACATCCTTAAAGATCATATATTTCCATTGGAGCTCCACTCTACAGGCATCTGCAGCTAGATCCTCTTGTACAGGCTGACTGGCTGATAGAATTGACCTCTTCCTATGGCCTGTGTACGTAACAATGCTGCATCATTTTCACCTGTTTCATACTGAATTGTGAAAGTTTAACCACAAAACTAGCCACCAATAGCTGACTTCCTGTAAAGCATATATGTGCGGTGAACGGGATTCGAGCGATTCGAGGGATTCCTACAGCTGCCCAGACGTGACGGAAACATGAGACATCTTCAGTGTCATGAAGCAAGGAACCGCTGCCACCCACATGCATCTTAGCACGACCCAGAACACGTCAACAGAAAACAAATCTCACGCTTCACCTTTCTAAGCATCGTTCTGCTCCCATGACAGACTGTGCCAGGCTGGTGACTGAAAGCAACACGGGGAGGGAGAGTCAAATGCAGGTCGAGTCTATTCTGCGATTACGTTGTTCGTGGATGGCAATTGGCCAGTATCACCGAGTCACAGCGACGACACACAATTAAGGAATCTCATTAGGTGCTTGTGGACTCCCAGCCTCGTTAGGGTTTCTGTAGGGTCAGCTGGGTGGAATCAGGAGCGCAGTGATCACAGGGAGTGGATCCTGGGCCTTCAGACCAAGCGTCTGCGGGTTCTTGTGCTCGCTATGCGATTTGAGTGCAAAGCCTTTTTCTTTTAACACTCCTTTTTTGGCTCACTTACAGAAAAAGCACCTACACCGTTTAACAGTCGGTTTTTCCAGTAACAAAGTTACTAGTTTGACTAAAGGACATCCAGCATCTCACTCCTACCCTTGAAGCAGACCTGTACCCCACTAGCATCCAGTCCAAGCCCAGCTGACGAACACCCTGGCTGTTACTGCAGTCCATCTTACTTTCCAGTCCAGCGGCTCTCCATCCCCTTCTTGTTTTCCAAGGTTGATTCGGTCTCTCTGGGCCCATTCAGTGCTCCCACTGTGGCATCAATGGCATTAGAACGATCAGAGGTATTCAAATAAATAGAATCGTTTACCGTACGGAGGATGCACGAATCGCAGCGTAAACATGTAATTAGGAAATGAGCATCAGGGTAAAAGGGGCGATGGATTATGGTTAGTGAATAACCAGCTCCGCCCCCCCATTTTCCTTGTGGCCTCACAGGATTCAAGATTCAGGCAGTTTATTTGGTGCACAATGAAATTCTTATTTCGTTCACTCCAGATGCTGCAAAAAAAGAAAAGAAAAACGGTACAACAGAAAACAACAGTGCAGTAGATAGCATGTAAAATATACGTATCTACCAAAGATAAAAAATATTAGCGTCAAACAAAAAAAAGTAGCTACTAGTATAAAATATAAATATGGCAAATACATAAAAATCCATCCATTTTCTGTAACCGCTTGTCCTATTCAGGTTTGCGATACATAAATATACATAAAAACATAAAATATACATATTGGTATTAGTACATATTGGAATGAACAGCATAAAGACGCTTGTTCGGTAAACATAATATATGAGAATGTATGCTGTGGAGAATGTATGAGGGGACACAAATAATGTAGTATTATGCTATTACATATGTATTATTTAACCACAAACTAAGTCTGAGTTACACACTGATCTCATGTTAATTCATCATTAATGAATGGTGAATCATGTTATCTCAAGCAGTTACTATATTTGTTACTATATCTGTTAATTCTGTAAACCATTCTGAACTACTGAAGGAAGTGCCGTAGAAGCAAATTAAGAATAACACACGTGATATTCTGATCTCATGTTTGTTCATTGTTACTGAATTTGTGACATCTTTCATCTTAAGTAGTGACTATGTTTGTTCATGATTTTTACTTCAGTAGTAACGGAGTTACTACCAAGTACTTGTGTCCCCTCAAATGTTATACATATACAGATATGCAGTGTAAAGTGGCTGGTGCTTATCAGTCCAGTATAAAAAGCATGTGGAACTGGATCTAAAGTGTGGGGGGTTGGGGGGAGTGCTGGGTAGCCACTGTCACGGTGGCTAGGGTGGGGGGCAGATGTGGGTTGTGGAGTCTGCATCTTGTGTTCATGCAGGTCATCTCAAGATACTTTGGTTTCCACCAGCAAGGAGAAAACATCCTGTTTAGTGAAACCACCCTTTGCCTGCGCCATCCCTCCTGGGGGGGCCACCCAGCTCGGCTCTGATAGGCAGGCTCCAGGCTCCAGGCTCACCGCGGCCCCAGACCGGATAAGCGCTTACAGAGAGCGGATGGAGGTGCTGCTTGTTTTGGCCAAAAACAAACTGCAATCATGCACAGAGGCTATAGATATAATTGACGACGCCCGTATTTTCATGTTCACGGCATCTTCTTATCCCTGAAATAATGCAAGGCACGGATTATTAAATTACACAGACTAAATCTGAGCGTAATTAAATCAGGCCCGATGAAGTGATAAAGTTAATCCAACTTTTGAACTTCCACTGGGGTTTATCCTGGAGGACAAGGACCAGGAGCGTCTTACCATAAAAGGATTGGCCAATGCGAAGGATTTATTACATTATCAGGATATTGAACTTTAGGCTTGGATACACTGCAGATAAAGTCTGCCGTCTAGAAATGGAAAAGCATTTATGCTTAGCTAAAGGCGGTCTTCCTGTAAGAACTGGCAATACAAGTGTCCAGATTTCCTGTCTGAGTGCTTGGGCAGACCTAGAGGATATCGCAGCCAAACAGAAGGACTGGGCATTCCTACCTGGAATTATGCGGCTCATAACCATTTGCTTCGATGGCCGCTCTTCCTCGTGTTCATTTCCGGCAGATAATTCGGCGAGCAGACGACACAAAATGACTGTCGGCTGCTTCCGTGCCGGGGTCAGACCTCACACCTGGGGCAGTGCCGGGGTCAGACCTCACACCTGGGGCAGTGCCGGGGTCAGACCTCACACCTGGGGCAGTGACGGGCTCAGACCTCACACCTGGGGCAGGGCCGGGGTCAGACCTCACACCTGGGGCAGTGCCGGGCTCAGACCTCGCACCTG
>JAODJW010000041.1:11458852-11470253 GCA_026777045.1 Hyperopisus bebe
AACAATTTAAGCAAAAAAAAAACCCCCCCCCCCCCCCCCCCCCCCAAAAAAAAAAAAACACCCTGGATAGCAGCCTAGGGAGCGTGTACATCTTAAAAACACAAGTGTGTGGACATACTAACAGAGGGGATCCTAGCAGACGATCCCTACTCTTCATGAGGATGGCTTAGGCAGCACAGAGAGGCCCAGGCAGCTGGAAAGCTCCACACGAGGCTCAATTCTGTCGCGTAACGGTGCTTTCCGGAGATTATTGCTCGTGGCTCTCCATCTGCCGCAGGATCTGCGGAGGAATCACAGTCTTCCAGTCGGCTGTCGCATTCCTCGGCTGTTCCGAGGGATTACCTTCCATCCCAAAACACGTCGTTAACAGCAGCTTCCAAGAATGAAGTATGCGGCGTTTTTTTTGGGGACTCTCTGCCTATCAGACACTGTACTTTTCTGCATTAAGGACCATCGCACATCAAGCCAGAAAAGACACGGAAGAGTTAAGGGGCTGCTTCAGAAGAAATGTTTTGGTTAATTGTTTTAAGAGCTCTAATTTGAGGTGTAATGATTGACTTCCTTCATCTTAACAATGCTTAATTAATTCAGGGAAAGGTAGATGGCTCATTTTAATTCAAATTTATGTTCAGGTCTGCTGAAAGCCTGGTCCGTGTATCCAGCATAAATAAATTGATACCATTTAATCCAATGTGGCCTTAAAAGTTGATCATAATTCGTTCTAATATAATTTTATGAGTATTTATTTTATGAGTATTATATTTAGTTATGAACAATGAATTATTATTATTATTTATTGCAAGGTTTTATGCTGACTATATTTGTATGTGTTTTTGATCATTTTAGATTTTTGAGGCTGTTTTCTGAGTGTCCTGGGTAATATAAATATTTAGTTTGTGTATATTTATACATACAGCCTAGGTTCATTATAGCTGCCCTTATCTAGGACGAACAGACAAATGAAACAATGAGCACTGCAAGGGAAAGATCTTAACAGTGCAAACAGTCTGTATTAGTGCAACTGAAAATCTCTAGGAATGACGGTACACCACCTCTGGAATATTGACATGGTGACCTGAGTTGAGTTGAAACCATAGTTCAAATTGACTGGAATGTGACTCCATTTGTGTTATTCCAATGCAGACAAATGACTGTCATAACCAGCTGAAAGTATCTTCCTTAATGCTAATCAGCCGTTACTGAAGTCGTGGGCTCAATATCACAATTCACTGAGGGCTCATTATACTGCATTGCGCTACAAATGAGGTCCCACTGTGAAAGAATACGCTTGGGTTTATCCAGGACCAAAGGGCTGAGAGCTAATCGCTGAAGCACCAGAGGCGAGTCAATGATGAGAAGAGCTCCTGTCAATCATGATGACTGACATCTCCGTCAAGGGCAACTGGCGAACCAATGACAGAGGTTTGAAGAGGCCAAGCCCCATAATGCTGACCCCGCCCATTCTCTCAGTTTACAGCTATAAAAGCATATAAAATAAATTCAGTTGCTTGGGGGATCTAGGTGCCAAAAGGGAGTGTTTTAGCCTAAAGCTTAATGCACCTCTATCAAAAATGTGAGGCACTGATATAAAAGGTAAAAAGGGGTAAATAACCTCAAATTAAACGTTAAGCTCAATCATTCTTAATTAGGATAAAGCTAAATTCTGTGAGAATGAGGATCTGGGCAAATGACAATCCAGACTTTCAAGTCTGCCTCGAATAAGAAAACAGGACTCCTTCCAAAGAAATATATTCATTCAGCAAAACTTTCCGCATGCCAGGCGGAAAGTTCCGGAAGGGCTCCGTGCATTTCTGTGATGCTGTAGCTCCCTGGTCGGGAACAAAAAACAAGCGAGGCACCGCTTCAAAATCGAGGAGCGAATCCTCGGAAGTGGTGGACACTGATGTTCCAGAAAGCCCCGAGCCAGCCAGGCTACACAAGAGCGCCCCCGGCAGGTCATTGAAGAGCGGTGCAGGTGGGGTAGAGTAACCGTCCGTGGCACATGCCAACTTCCTGGTGGGTGAACAGGGTTACACACTGCTGTCAGCACACCTGTTTCCATTAAGCCCTATTCGGAAGAAGTCAGTCAAAAATATATATATATATATTTGTCACCATGGCAACAAAGGCCAGTCTGTACAAACCTTCCCCAAAGTAGGTTAGGTCAAGGTCATCGCGACTTTTACAGTTAGGGCTACATTTTTTTGTTAATGAAGATCAAAGATTATTATTATTTTTTTTTAACTCAGCTACACAAGGACAAGGATATTAATTTGACAGTACTCTAATTGCGCTGCATATTTTCCCAATGCAAATAACAAACGGTTCTGATGTAGGATTAAGCCAAAAAAACTGGGAAAGGTATTTCATTTAGAGCCACTTCAAATATATATAACAGAACTGTTCCACAATATTTTCTAATTAAAACTGACGTAATTCATTTCGGTTATGGTTAAATAACATACAGCGACAGTGCCAAATGATTTAGGGGTCAAGAACATGTTTATGTCACTGCAAACTTAACTGGCTAGGCAATTCAATATGGCCGTTTACATGGAGGGAGGATTTTAAAAAATCATAACGAAGAGTTAAATAGGATAAAGATGACAAGTATCACCGTTGGACAAATAACAAATGTAAATGTAACGGAATATCCTCTCAGAAAACCTCGCACCTGACTAACTGCCCTGGGTGAAATGCTCTGGTATGATTAAGTGTGGGGTTACTGAAATTAAGTTAAGAAATTATAGAAGAATTGTGTTTAACTAATTGAAGATAACATTTGTACTATTTCTGCAGGGTGAAAAACAAAAAACAAGAGATTTAGTCTGTCAAAGTACACAGTACTTAGGATGTTAAAAAATATAGTAATAGGATTAAGCTACAGCTTAAATTTGTACAGCATTTCATTACCAAACACATGGTCATACATATAGATGAAATGGCTGAAGCTGTTAATTAAAAATGAACTTAAAGCTCAGGTGTTATTGTGACCGGGGGGGGCTGGGTGTATCCTGCGTTCACAGGCGGCATAAGCCACACACCTAGTGGCCTGTAAGGTTCCCTGTAACGTAACAGGTCGGCTGTACTGATGCAACATGAATCTGAAAATCAAATAAGAAAAAACAAAATAGGAAATATGGTTCATGAGGGATGAGGACGTCAAATGGCTTCAAAGGTAAGGTGGAGTACGTATTATATTAATCCATACATCTTTCACATTGGCTTATCCAGTATGGGGTCTGGAGCCAAACCCAGGCAGTACAGGGGACAAGGCTAAGAAACAATTGCAGGGCACATAGGTTCCAGACCCCCTGTGACCCTGAACAGGATCACAAGAGATGGATGGATGGATATTTTCTCAAATTACTGAAGGTTTATGCGAGTGATACCTTGTTTTCATCCCAGCCTCTCCACTGGCTCCACCATTGATTTGAATTGTATGTGAGGTTTTTAAAAATTTTAAATAAGTAAACATTGGTAATTCATTATCTAACAGTGTGCCATATCCTCTACTCAACACCACATATTGTATATACTGTATGGGGTATAAGACAAAAGTTAAGGACACAATGTAATAGTGTGTAAATCTGTAAACCTCTAGAGCTCTGGATTCTGACACTGTCTCCATTTTCGTTGAAGTACAACACGGAGCCCCTACAGTGCATTTATTTTCGAAGCAGCTAATTCTCACCTAAGCCTATCACACTGGCTTCGGCCGAGCTGATAATTTCCATTCCTATTTCAGCCACACGACAGAGATCAACTGCTGATATATGTGACTTGTTCACCAAGTTGTACAGGTCAGAAATTTGACATGAGAGAAAACTTCAGCACCCAGTGAGTGAGGTCACCTGTTTTGGGTCCTGTGAAACCATTTTGAGGATCCTCTGCCATTAACAAGAACTCTAAACATCTCAACAGAGCATATATTTCCCAGTTCCCCACAACACAACCTCAAAATCCTACTGACGACTTTCTTTCTTAATCATTCTTGAAAGTCCAGGATAAATATCACAGTATACAGTATGTACTGGACCCAACTCAAGAATTATGGCACCCTTCATGAAAATGAGCAAAAATTGCTGTACAAAATAAACGACGCACATAATGATTTAAATGTTCTACTTAAGCCTTTGGGAATGTTGTATAATTTTATTTTATTTCAATCTTTCATACACAAAGCATAAAGCATATTTTTCCCCTGTAAAACACAAAGCTCAAAATGTTTGTATTTCTCTAATAAATAAACTGTGTGACCTTAAGGAGACACAAAAACTGAGGCATAGAAATAGGAGATTAAAATGTGGTACAGAGACGCAGTGGGTAGTTCTGAGACCTCCCCACCCAAGGTTATTGGCCTGTGTCCCACCCACAGCTCTGTGCGTGTGTGAAGTCTGCATGTACTGATGTTTTTCCATAAAATGCAGGTAGCCTTGTGGCTAGGCCTTTTAGCTAAGTAACATGCACGTTAAGGAATATTTATGAGCAGAGACAGAACTTTAAGTGTACATATAATGTCTTGTCTGATCAGACTATGAAAGTGAAGCATGGGGATGGCTGATTGCTCTGTAAAACTCCCCTGGAAGCATTTCAGGTACTATTTCATTTACATTTTAGTAAGAAATCAGACCCATCACCTGCTGTCAGACCTCTGCCAGTACTGTAATAAAGCAAATGGCTTTTTATATAGTATGGGCAACACTCTGGCAACGGGAGCGGCTGATTTTTCTTTAGCGTGTCACCCGTTTCTTGTCTGCCTGCCAGAAGCCGCATCTGGAACCCTCCATGCTGATCAGCGCGACGTGGTTTTCCCGGCGCCCGTCATTGCGGACATCCATTTCTGAGATCTCTGGGCTTGTTCTGGCTGACTGTAAACGTTGGTGGTTTTTTTTTTTTTCTTCTTTTAAATCACTCTCCTCGGAAAAGGTTCCGTGTTTTTTGTTGTTTGATAGCAGGGACCTGAAAATCGTGTTCCATTAGCATGAATCGTGGTCCATGTGTGCTAAAAATAGGCGTCTGTGATGGCAGCGGTGAACATGTTCGCCCCATGGTGCATGAGCTCGTTCTGTGGTGCACACTCCTCCTGGGTCGGTCACGGATCAGGACGCCACACCTGTGAACAGGGGCTTCTCCCCCCCCCACCCTTTACAAATTGGCCGGCAAGCATGAGGAAAAGAGCTAAAAATGTAAGGGTGGGAATGAGGACATAAAAATAACAGCGAATGTCTGCCAGCGATCCCTCTCCCGTCCTGTTTCTCGGTGACATAATCATGGCGAATTTCCACACTGTTGCACCTGTCACGTAACAGAGCTCCGGCGTGACGGACCGAGGGTACGATTTCTGGCGTCCCCATTACGCACCGACGCCTTTGATGGACCAGACGGTTAAGCTGTTTGCACCATCCATAAACTCCCAGACTGTCATTTTCATGTCTGTGGGTGATGTCGTTCATCCTAAATAATTGTCATGAATGATCCTGAATGAGCTTGGGGGGGGGGGGGGGGGCAGAAAATGACCCCCCCCCATTCAATCGGGGGGAAAATGGCGGTTCTGCGAGACGGTGGTACATTTGTTCAAATGAGGTAATTAGAGGAGTTCCGAAACATTGCAGTTGCTTCGGCAACGGTTTCCCGCCAAAGTACGCCGGTAATTAAAAGGTCACCGTGCAGACTGGCCCAGATGAGTCCAATTAGACACGTTAATTTTAAAACACTGTTTATGTCATGAACTCCGCAAAACAGAAGGATATTCTCCTATCCCTGCTAATTGGGAGTGCTCCGTAAGAACCTGGAAATTCCCCAAAACCATAAAAACTTATTTTCGTTCAGGAAAAAAATCAAGAGCTGAAGAGTCACATTAATGGTTGTCATACAACTTCCAAGGTGGGTTTCTTCAGGTAGGAACGTTCACTGTTACAATAAACCGGCAGATCCCCCCTCCCCAGACACCTAGCAACCAAAGGCTTGATGTTTCATCAATGCCTCAACCCCAGGGGTCCAGGGCGACAGGTAGCTGCAGAGGAAACGAGGTCAAAACGTGACGGCAAACGCGTCGATTTCCTCCTTAATCTTTCCATTCTGACGTTTTATCTCAGCAGAGGCTGTCTAGGATTAAAAAAAAAATGTGGTCTGATGGATCTCTCAAAACATAAATAATAATAGAAAACGTTTTTTCATTTTTTCCTTTTTCTGCTTCGGAAAGTTTTCCAGAGCAAAAGTTTAAGAACAAATCTGAAGAATTGCGTAAGAGTAATATAGACAATTTGAAATTCACAGCACATATAACCCAGGGTATACCGCCGAACCTCGGGCATTTGCAAAACAATGCAAGGGGCCCTCGGACTCAGACAATAGGCACCGTAAATCTGAATTAGACACTGTAATAATGAAGATACTGCGCTGGCTGCGAGGAACTCGTGCTCATCTATTTCACACACATTTACATAACAAGTCCAAAATTTACTCAGCTGCTGCTCAAGCTTAGATAACTCAAGGCTTCCCACAACTGGACCTGTGCAGGAGGATAAATTCGTAACAGAATAGCAGCACATCCCATCCCATGGTTTCAAAAGCTGATTTTTTAATACGGTAGAAGTAAGACTGTTTACCGAATATTAACAAAGCATAACGAGCCCAGCAATTGCCCATCTGATAATAGACGACACGGCAGCAAAACGACACCAAGAACACCGTTTAACTATTGTTTATCAAATATCCATTACAGGCTGAAACATTACGAAACAACACGCCCACAAACTCCACCGCTAATGGCCAAAGTGCAAATATCGTCGGTCCGCAAAAATGTATAGCAGGCACAACTATGTTAGCTAAGTGAACAGTAATTATAACAGACAAAAACGATTGTTTGCATGTGCACCCGAATTCGTCTGTGCGGGAAAAACAAGCCGTTAAAACCAAATCTGATCAGTTATCCGTCTGAGCCATCATATTTCATGTGTTTATAAAACTTTTCTGAAACAGACAGTAACAGAGGCATGGTTCACAGGTCACGGACAGGTTTGTGTGAGACTCTCAGCACCTCATGACAGACTTCCCCAGAACATCTGACCTTAAACGGGAGGTCAGAGGTTAGTGCGGTTCAGGCTAAGTGACAAAGTTAAATAACAAAAACGGCCAGCTGTCACGATGAAAGGGCGAGTCAGAGGCGACAGGCATCAAAGCGTCTTAGGAGGAAAAATTACCTGTTTGCCATTTATAATTGCAGTTATACTATAATTTTTTTTTGGTAGGACCTGAAAATTGGTTTTACTTGATATTTGTTCTCCAGATAAAAATGTGAAAAAATCAGCATGGTAAGGGCAACCAGTGGTGGAAAGTTCAGGTCCAGAAAGTAGAAATCCAGGCCAAGATTTTGTTCCAACTACCTAGCTGAATATAAAGAGTCACAGTCACAGAGTACTTAACTGGCTGGTTGGTCGTAACTGTCCACCTTTGATGAAATGCCCTTTATCTGCATCTTAACGGAAACTTCCAGATTGCCGTCTGTGGTCATACATAACCTACGCCATGGGGACTGGGGGGGGGTCAAGAAAAATGGCAGCAATATGTAGCATCCCACCGTTAGACTGAATGCAGCGTCATTTAAGTTCACTCACAGTAACTCATTTTGTTTGAAAAGCTGAGGATAAACATCTTCAAGTTAACTAAAAATGTGTTTTAAAAACCTGTATTACGGCCGTGTAATTATTTCAAACCTGCCACCAGCGAAAGGACATCCCATAAATTAAAACAATGCCTCTCTGACAAGAAAATCATTTTCATCATGGCCAGGCGCCTGCAGTTTCAACACAGATGTATTTCTAAGTCACGTGACGGAGAGAAAGCAGGCTGTTGCCACAAGCAGACTCACAATCTGAGCACCGTCCGTGCGGCGCGTACATCCAGAAGGTAAATCCGATAAGTCCCACGCACGGCGCAAGGAGCAGGAAATCAATCTCTGTGCGGAAAGTGAATTAGGGGCGGAAAGTTCATTTCAAGTCAGTCTTATGCATCTGTCCATTAATTATGACAGCCTGGATCATTTCCTGTTACTTGGAAACCGAGATGCTCAAATTCCCATCCCAAATGTCGTGCGTTCTAAGGATACCTCCCATCATACTTTCATCTTGCCATCTGTTTCCAGAAAAGTTATTTTGAATTTTTGTTTTGGAAGATATGCAGATAAAACCTAAATAAATAACATCCAAGAATTCAATTACTCCATGTGTGTTTCTTCTTCTTGTGTACTGTATTCTTGTTTTATTTGCCTATTTGAACTTAAGACAGATAGATGGAGACACAAGTCATTGAAGCCTAAATAATTTTGAGGTAAAGCCAAGGATGTACAATCGAGTCCCACTAAGTATGTGAACTATGACCTGGGGAATCCGCCTGTGGTAGCAGAGACAGATACCATCTCCATGACTGTAACAGTGACATCAAATCATTTTTCCGGTATATTCCATTAACACCCACTTTCAATTTGAAGCGATGTGTATCTCACATATATATAATATAATATATAATTTCCCTGGGTTGATTAGGCCAGCAGGCGTTCCATGGTAGCTTTTGGGGCCCCTGTAAAGTGCTAGGACCCCTGAATCTGCATGCATCCCCATCCAATGCTCTTACTTGAAGCAGCTACATCACATAGGATCTCTGAAGTGCCACCCTTCTTCAGTGCAGATGAAAAACTCCAGTCCCAAGACAAGGGACTCGAGACATCAAACAACAGCACAGGCATCCTGTCGTGTAGAAAGTTTTATTCCTTCTCAAAACAGTTGGGTCAGACATCTTGGATTGGACTTGGATTGCTGCATATGAGATCTTCATCAGTGCTGCTTAATTAACCACTCCAGTGTACAACGTCAATTGCTCCCAAAGGTGTCTATGACTAGAATCCAGAGCCTGCGAGAGAGCATGCCCAGATCCCTTTGCTTCTGTGCACCTAATAGTCTGTTTCAACAAGGACCACATATTATTACACCACTGAATCTGTGGTATTCATGTCCTATCCGTGTGTCATTTTATATCTGCAGTAAGACCTTGTGAACAATATAGTCTGCCCTTCTCAAGAACATTCTTGGCAACACTACACTTAAGGCCATGTTTTTAATTTCTAAACATATTTCAAATGCATTATAATGCATTCATAAAGAATTATAAACATAGCTATATTTATCAAAAGGCATAACACATAACCACATGCATCATGCATTATGAATGCTTTATGAAGCTCTCATCTCTAATACACTATAGTTATCTTCATAATGCATTATCATGGTCGATATAAGCATTAAGGATGCTTTGTACTGCATTTACTGCATGTAATGCTTCATGAATGCATTATTATATGTTATGAATGTGTTCATAAATCACTAAAAACAAGGCCTTAATTAAAGTGTTACTACATTCTTCCTGGGTCTTCAGGCCTTCTAAAACCAGGGTCTTCGCTGGGATGATTGAGTTCATTCATCTTGAGTTCATTAATCAGTCTGCTTCGCCACAGAAATAGTGCATGCTACATGCTTTTGGGCCCTAGGTTGNNNNGGGGGTGTGCCGCGTACAAGGCTCAAGACCTGAATGTTTTAGCAAAGCCTTGTTTTCTTTTTGTTTTCTTCTAAATCTCTTCGACCATCACCGTCATTGTGTGATGCTACGTGGCTATTTTCGGGCTAAGCCCCTGGTATCCACCAACCTTAGTGCGACCCCCGCCTCAGACCACTAACCGCTGCACCACCACACACAAGCCACTCCTTCCCATAATGCTACACTTCTGGGGCACGGTGGCTGCTTGGTCACGGCGCTCTGTTGTGGGTTACGTCACCAGGGCCTTTCCACGACTCACACGGCACCTCTGTCTGTTAAATATTTCTTCTGGCACGTCTCACAGTTTATATTTCGGCAAGATGAGTCCAGAGCCCCCAGGGCTCCAGGGGCGTTAACAGAGCCCGTCTGCCACTGGGTTTGTAATCCCAGTTGCTCATGATAAAGTGAGCCTCGACCTGCCCCTCTGTTCAGGGGAAGGAGCTGAACTCAGGGGGAACAAAAACCTTGCACCCTCGTTTCCATCAGGATCATTATTATGTGAACACCATCTACACTGTGCACTTTACCTAGCACTGTCAAAATAAAAGCAAAGTTAAGAGACCTGTCTTACCTATGAAAGAATAGGGGAATTGAATAAACAACATCTACCTTTACTTTCGGTCAGTATTTTCATTGTAACATCTAAAAAGAAACGGCATTCGATTCGTGTTTCAAAGTGTTTATGCGTTTTCTTCACCCTTTGTGACATATTGATAAATTGCGCTGCATCGTTAATGCACATTTTATTCGGCGGCGCTGCTCCCAGAGCACGAGGCCACAAATGGAATTTGCTCCCTCTCAACAGAGAAAACATTTCCAATAGAGCAGGGTGGTACGGAGGGCAGGGGGCAAAGAGGGAGAGTGGAGTCCTGGCGCCTCCATTCAATTATTTCAGCAACACGCAGAAACTCACCAACAGAAATGCAGGGCGCAGAACAAGGTTCGAGACTATCCCAGCAGGCACAGACACTAAGAGTAGAGATGCATCATTAAGTAATGTATCAGCATCTGTCCAATCATCAATCTTTGCCAAAATTGCAACTTTATCAATATTCAAAGTTAGCAGCACCAGAGATAAAGACACAACTACTGAAATAATGGAGATGATTACATTGGACGATCCCAGTAGCGGGGCACCATGCAGCCCAGAGAGGAGCAGCACACGCAGAGTCAAGCCGTGGGTCAAAGCCAAAGCCCTGGATCTGTGAGGCCAGTGCAAAACATCTGAAGCTTCATGCAGCAGAAGGTAAATATCCAAACAGTGCTGTATAGCCTGATTACCAACGTGTCCTATGTTTGTCGTTGCAAATAAAATAAAATAAATAAAATAAAATAAAATGAAGTACCATGGTCAGCAAATAAAGCACGTTTAGGGTCTGAAGCCAGGCCCGATACAGGGTAGGTTTATCTCTCCCCTGGATGAGATAAATCCTAGTTCTGCAGTAACTTCTGCCGCAGAAGAGCTTAAGGCAAATATCTCCTCTCCCACAGACTCTTCTCCTGTCCAACAATATGAGGAGAACTGCCTGTCAACCCTGTTATGGCGGATTGTAAAGCAGCTCTGATTACAAATGACCATATTAAGGAAGCATTACAATCGACTTTGGGGGGATTACTTAAAAACTTAATTTTCTTAATGACAGAGCGGGTTTTCCCCATTCGGATCCTTCTCATAGTGCATTTACTGTAATTAAACATTAAGGCTGTGTTTTGGGGGTTCTTGGGGACTCCCAGACAATCCACGTTTGTTCCCTCGCAGCTCCTGGTAAAAACGTGGGATGTCGGGGGGTGGGGGGGGGGTGGTGGTGGT
>JAODJW010000041.1:11470353-11481831 GCA_026777045.1 Hyperopisus bebe
TGTCTGGGGGGGCCCGAAAACCGGGCTGAAATACTCTGCATTGTGAAACTACAACTGGGTGGTGTCTAGCTCAGCTGTTTTCACGCCTGTGCTCCTGTCCAGAAGGCTGTGAGTTTGAATCTTGCAACCAGCACATTAATCATATCCTGACTCTAGATATGTTATCCATTTTTTATTGTCATGTGCATATAGTACAAAAGTTTCCTTTAGGGTATAGATCCAAGAAATACAAGACAAAATATAATAAAAATAAACCATCGCCGTGGACGTACAGAAATGTCCTTATGCTCTGTGTAATTCAGAATAATCAGCCAGAGTATTAGGAAACATTATAGGCAAACTTTTACTGATGTATGACAAAAAAATCAGAATATCATATACAGTCATGGCCAAAAATATAGGCACCCCTGCATTTATTTCAGAAAACGCACCACTTCTCCCAGAAAATTATTGCAATTATAAATGCTTTGGTATTGTCATATTTATTTCTCTTGTTGGCACTGGAAGACCACAAAAAAGCAGAGGAAAAAAATGAATCTGAAACATTCCAACCAAAACATCAAAAATAGCCTGGACAAAATTATTCGCACCCACAACTTGGTAGCACACCCTTTGGAAGAAATAACTGATTTTAATTGCTTTCTGTAACAATCAATGAGTCTTTTACATCTCTCTACTATAATTTTGGACCACTGTTCCTTTGCCAGCTGCTCCAGGTCTCTCAGATTTGAAGGGATTCTCCCAACTGCTGTTTTTAGATCTCTCCACAGGTAGTCTATGAGATTTAGACATAAATGCAGGGGTGCCAATATTTTTGGCCAGGACTGTACTTCCTGTTCAAAGTCAGTGTCTGCACATGCTTTTCAATGCCACAGTAAAACGTACTTCAGGTCCACGCATGACCGCTGATCGAGGCGCAGTCGCAAATGCAATAATCATTAGCTATGGCAATGACACAGGTTTGGTGGGGTTAACTTTTAAAGCAAATTCAGTCAACCACTAATTACTATGCATAAAAGGAAATATCATTCAAAATAACAGCCCAATTACAGGCCAATTAAGATGTAAGTAGGGGCGGTAATTAAAAGGAGCCCTCCAAATTGAGTTTCAGGCTGAGCTCAGTCCCTGACTTGAATTCCATTTCTCTCACCGCCCATCCCTGCAGGGAGATGTTTCACTTCACCTCTGCTCCCCTCTGTCTTAATGAGCATCCTTCCCGTAACCTATTAACTTTCCCAGCACCAAATATATATATTTTTAGGGGTCCAAACATCAGTGGATCTCTGTTCTTTTCTTGGTTGGTTTTTGTTCTGTTGGCTGAGGATGCCATGTGACTGAAGTTGCTACATGAACATGGCTTCCAGATGTGAAACAGGAGGAGATGCAGAGGACCTCTGCTTCTTCAGGTCGGCCTGTCGATGGCATGTCTGTGAGCCACTAAGTGAGAATCGCTGAGCTTACAGAGACCCAGAAGGAAGTCCAAGTTGACATGGCAGATGGGGAGGTTAACTGGGAAGGCACAGAGAGATAGGCACCTGTCAGGGAGATGAGCACAAGGGAGTGAAGAATGGAGCGCAGGAAGGGAGCTTCGGGTACCCTGAGCTGATTCTAAAACTTTTAAGGTGGGGGGAATAACAGAGGCCAAGATTCATATAGAGGAGGCCAACCTATTCATTAGCCAATGGTAGGCCTTGAATCTGTGAGTGACAGGGGAAGGGATACTCCAGGGGCCAATCAGATTTCAGCTAGGGCCAGTACCCCTAGGTTCCCAGTATTGATTGGTTCTCTATAGGCACATTCACACCAAAGTTCCGGTGCCTGGTCCCTGGGCTGTCACCTCTGTGTGTTGCTTTCACACCGTACAACATAACTTGGACCTTTATGGTAAATCAGCAATGGAGACACAAAAAGCTCATAGGTTAAACTTCACACAATTCGAAACTACATCACCACCCCAAAACAATGGAGAATGGACAAGTTGTTTTGTTAAATTATTTGTTAGTTGTTTGTTAGTTATTGGGGGGGAGTGATTGTGACCAAAATGGGACACATTTTATTCCTACAAACTACAATACGTATGTATTTCATTATTAAATCTGGCTGGCAGATTGATTTTTTTGTTTTGTGCAACGTATTCTGCTAATTAGCACTGGCAAGCACTGGTGATATTAGGCAAAAGTATATTGGTTATCGATCAAATTTTCTGATGCAGAAATGTGGAGATGCAAGCAAAAAAAAATATATTCATTAAATGTAACTGAAGTATAAAAATAATTCCATCTGCTCAATTTTTGCTCGGCTAATTAAATAGCAAGTTGGCGCCGGTGCTTGAGATCAACCAGTCATCGTGCTATCGCTGTAAACGCCTCTCTAGTAGTTTGTGAAAGTTCCGAGTCTAAAGTAGGTATTAAGAAAGGACGACTCTGGAACTACAACTGGGCCGAGTTCCTGCAGTGTGAACATGTCAAATGTCTCTGGTTCCATAAGAAGGTTCTGGTTCCAGGAAAATGTTCCTCAACACTGTCTCAGCCTCATTGGAAAAAACATAGTTCATTCACACTTAACAAGAGCAGATCATGGAAATGGACCTTTTAACGGTGAGGTGCCTTTCTCAGGTTTATGGAGATTTTAGGTTGTCATAACAACTTTGCACAATGAATTTCAATCGGGTTTGAATCTTCTGCTCAACCAGCTTAATGAGCTGGTGCTGAACCAATAAAAATGGAGGCACTCTATAGGGGAGTGGCTTCCGTCAGCATATAAGCAGTCAGTACACCTCAGATATATAAGCTCTGGAAAAAATTAAGAGATCACAGCAACATTTTTAGTTTCACTTATTTCTCAATTTATGGGTGTAGTTCTGAGTAAAATATACATTTCTTTATAAACTCCAGCCTGGCTCTTCCCTGCTTGTCACTGATGAAGGGCTTCTTTCTTGCTTTATGGGTCTTCAGTCCGGCCTCTAGGAATCTGTTATGAATTGTCCTAGCAGTGCATTTCACACCACTTAATGTTCCCCATTCTTTTTGAAGGTCACTTGAGGTCATTCTCCAATTCATGAGGCACTATTGGGAAAGTTGATCATCTCTGGCATTAGAAAGTTTCTTCCGCCCTTTACCTGGCTGGTTTGTGGCCATTGCCAATGTCTCCTGCTTCACATTGTTCCTGTGTACTACGATTTTACAAATTTTGAGCCTGGAAGCAGCCTGCCTCGCAGTGTAGCCTTCTGCTAGCAGAACCAGGATTTAACCAAGATTTAACAACACAGATTCTTAATGAAATATGGAGTGGTCGCTTCATTTTTTCCAAGACCTGTATATAAAAAAACACAAACACTGCACTGTAAAAGCAGTTAGACTAGATGCACTAAGTATCCAACTTAACAAATATGGGCGACCCTACAGAACGGTCCATGTCTGTTTCACTGGTGCCATAACGTACCTCTGGAACAAAAAGACTAGCTAGATAGAGAAGGGAGGTGCGCTACTAGGGGACAACCTTTGCACCGTCAATAGTGGTGTGTTACCCCCTATTTTTGGTACAAGTCCTGCACGTCACTCCCTCAATGTTACAGACCTCCACCTCACAAGAGCGGCTCCGATCTACTGATGCATCATCAACAGCCTGGCAAAGTCAGGATGTGAAAGATGACAGCCTTGACTAAAACAGACATGACAGGCACACGGGCAATGTGACTTCATTTCAGAGGGACGCACTCCTCACGTGCTGCTGGGCAAACTCGCTGTCGTGAACACTGGAGACAGGTTATATGACTTAGGCTCTGGATCTGAGGGAGTCAGCCGATACGAAAGCGGCATTATTCGCAACGCAAATACCAAAGAGCACTTTCAATAAGATCCCGTGAAGGTCGAAAGATCAGCTTGTGTACTTTCTCTTGAAAGATATTACAATGGCTGTTGGGTCGATTCCGATTTTCCAGTCCAACGGCCAAATAATAAAACGTTATCAGTTAGGCATTAGCCAACCCCAATACATGTTCTTATCATCTCCGTAGCCTTCCCTCTGTGGCTGGGTTATTGAAAATGAGTATCATTCACAACGGAGACCCAAAAAGCCATTACACGCAATGAAAGCTAAGCGTCAAGCACAATATTTTTTCGCAACAATTGGCACAATAGAAAACTCTTGCCTAGAGGAATAACTAAACTTCTCCACCCTCAAAAAACCTATTAAATATTTAATCCACGCTAACAATGCAGATGTGGCACAAATATGTAGAGAATGAGTAGTGGCAATGGAAAATGCAGCGATGAAGAGTAAACCTTCTGCCTGCTGGGGGGGCAGCCTTGGGACTATGCTACCAGCAGAAATTCACAATAATTTAAGTTTTAAATAAAATGACAGAACACAGACCCCTCAGAGAAGGTGATCTGCACCAATATGGTGTTTCTCAGGGTAAACCTCAGAATACATCGCCTTAATGCCTTTCTTTGGAAGCGGTCACAGAAAATATTTTTAGATGGCGTATCTGTAGAAATCAGCATTGAACAAATATGATTCCTGAGCATGACCGCTGATGGAGGCTGAACAGACACTGCATACGATATAATTACAAAAGTGTATTAAAATGGAAAACAAATACTAAACATTCCCTTATTTTCATTTATCAAATAAAAAGTTCCGATACACCATGCAGAATAATCAATACACAAGTACAAGTCTAGCTGGTTCAAGAACATAAATATGCACCAAATTCTGCTTGACTAGACTGACCGGACAAGTTCTTCAAAAGTAACTGCAATCTGTGTTCCCTCAAAAAACGAAAACATGTCAGAACTGCAACAGAACCTGGTGATTATGATGACCCAGTGACATCTCTGACTGCAATTCAATGTTTTTAAACATTCAAGAGCTCGATATATTTACTGGGTTCCATTCACAGTAAAACCTGTACAACCCAAGGAGATCGTTTAAAATCACTCGCTTCTCACAAACATGGTTAGAACTGCAATTCAGACATGAAGAAGATCCAAGCAGGGCCGACCTAAGGCGTATGTGAACTAAGTGGCTGCTTAGAGCCCAGTGGCCACCAGGGGGCCCCTGTCTCATCACCCTGTCAGAATGGAAAGGAAGATGACAAACGACAACTAGGTCAATCAAATTTTGTTTAGGGCCACAAAACGGGTTGGGCTGGCGCTGGATCCAAGCGAGGTGTTTCCTTCTAGAGACGACAGAATGTATGAACCAAGGCCTGTGTCTGTAAACAAGTAGCCTGGCATTGTCCAGCATTGTTTGCATTGGCAGAATGCATTTTAGTGCATGTTTTTTTCTTCCTCACATACGAATTTCCCCAATGCACCCTTTAAGTCTTAAGTAATCTAGAGCAGGGCTATTCAAATCACAGTCCTTAAGGTCCGAGCCCTGCGGATTTCCCAGCCTTCCTTTACCTGTGAGCCGGGTGTGAAGCCTCTTTGGCCAATCAGAATCAGTAATTATTAAAGTAACTACCAGGGAAAACTGAAAACATGGCCTGGATTTGGAATTGAGGTCCAGATCTGAAGAGCCCTGACCCAGAGAGACCACATACTGTATACTGTAGCATCAATAGATCGGTATCAAATCTATACTCTATGGATTGAAATGTTATATTATGCATCATTTGGCTCCAAATCACCCTCTGAAGCACGTCGACCCGCTGTATGGCAAGTGGTATCTGTGCGTATCAGCATAAGTCAAGTTGTTAAGCAAACTGCAGTGACTTTTCAGCCCTTTCTCTCAGTGATGCCCATAGGTGCTTCATCATACAGTCGTGGAATGATTGTTTAAGAGAGTAACATTGTTTTAGAATAACATACAATGCACCGGATTAAGAGCATGGCTGTACTTTCTGGATTCCTGATCCTCCGCAATAGAAAAGGGTTGGAAATCTCTGGCAGTTATCTAATTCCTATTGTGCTTTGTTTTTCTGGGGCATAAAGCAGCTTATAAAGCTCAAAAAAATGTATGGAAAAATACAAACAAACAAAGAAACAAATATTTATTTATGTCGTGAATTTATTCATTTGTTCATTCATGTTGGTTTTTTTATAGATAGGCCTACAGGACATTTATTTACCTAAGTCACGTTTCGTCCTCCATAGTCTGTCTTTTCTCTTCAGATTCTGCACGCCCACAGCAATGAAACTCGTTTGCATAAGCTTCAACTTTCAAGCTCAAGGAGATTCGAATATATAGTTCAAATAGTTTGGATACTGAAATCTGATTGGCTTTAAAAAAAATCATTGTTTTAGTGCATAATATGTTCTTTTAAAAAAGCTGGGTCTTACAGCCAAGTTGTTTGCCAACGATTCATCACTAGTTTACTCTCGCTTGTCCAAGTTATGTGGTATTAGAATATTTGAAAACCTTTGGAAAATAAACCTTGTATCACCAAAACATATTCAGTGTAACACACACAAAAAAAAACTGTCGTGGACAGGACTGCGAGCGTGGTCTTTGCCAGCGTGGCAAAATGGTTGAGAGATTAAGTGGCTGTGAAATAAATTCCCCACATTCGCATTTGGTGACGTGGCAAATGACTAGCAAGAACTGAGCCCACTATGACAGCACCATAGTAATGCCTAACTACAGTGTTTCCTATCACAACGGACTGATTGTATCAAAATCAGGACACATACCCAAAGCACATCTTTGCTTCGATTTGAAACAGGACTCCTGCCTTCTAACAAGGTACACATGAAAGTCTGCGCCCTCAGAAAATCGCGGCAAACTCCAAGGGAAATAAATGTTTCCATTATTCTTATGCCCTCAAGGTGCACAAATGGGAAGAAAACATGCTGCAAGCAGCACTAGAATTAGGCGAATTTTGCACCCAACACACGTAACATCGCTACTTCACTGTTTTCACGTGGTATATGTTTAGGGTTTGGCTAATCTTAGGCGGCAAAAAAGAGCCATAACAGAGATGGCCTCGGTGCAGTGAAACACCAGAGCTGAGATTGGTGAAGGAGGACGAGAGAGTGTAACGCGACCCCTCATTAAAATCATTTTGGTTAGCTTGGCTGGAATTACCTTGTTGCACTCAACTCTTCACCAGCCTGCGGTGATTCAATCACCGTTAAAAGTTGTCAGCTGGGTGTCATTCGCACGTTAATTTTTTCTTACCCCTAGCCTGCCTTTGTCATACCCTTGCCAAAGTGTGCAGAGGACACGCGGTACAGGATTAACATTATCGTGACGATGTTGCCAAGCGCCCATTTTAAATTGATGACTGCGGAAAGCCAGCACCTGGCAGGAGGACACTGAAACATTCAATTGAGCAGGAGTGTCTGAATTACTGCCTGTTTTTAATAAGGTCTCCGAACGTTGGAAAAAATAAAGCATAACAAATCTCAACATGTGCCGTCATAAAAATATGTCCAGATGAAATATGCGTGGCGTGTTTCGGCTTATTTATTTTACTTCTGGCTGCAGCACAAATCAATGTAATGGACACCAGGCAAGACTATTGTGGTAGGAAATTAATAAACCACCATATTTGGTGATGCCAACATAATCGCATGAAAAGAAGGTGCCGGGACCCTCGGAAATTACCCTTTCAGGAAACAGCCAGGCTGAGAATATCCCGAGGGAAGGTGCTTTGCATCGTGAGGCTGGGCTAATTGATCGGAGAGCCCCAGGAATCCAGTCCAGTCCCAACATATCTTTTGCACTGACCCAGCTCCAGTGTTTGTTCCCAAGTAATGGGAACCGTTATGGCGTTTTTCCACTGGCATACAGGACCCGAGCCGTACCGCCAAGAGAGACTAGTTACAGCGTGGTTCCAGCTCGCTTCAGCTTTGCTCTGCAGAAGGGTCGGCTTGGTAAAGGCATTGGGTTTGGAGAGCGACAGAGACGCTTATTTACCGTTCGCACGGTGTACATCATGATTAACTATGTGCATTTTTTTTTCTATTGTTTTATGCTATGTGCTAATTTCTGCTAGTACGTCCATGAGAATGGATGTGTATGTTAGCATCAAACACTAGTGGAATTAGCATTCACTTGTGTAAATTTGCATTACAAAACCTTTCCATTCAGCCATTCTAGGGTACTTTTTTAAGTAGGAAGTTGGAAATTTCCATGTTCCGAGTTATCGGGAATGCTTTAATGCATGGTGTGCGATTCCACTAATAATGAATAATGTACAGAATATGCAGTTTTTTTCCTCAGATAATCAATGCATATCAATGCAGAACATCGGTGTCTCCCTGTATTTTGGCCAATCAGGTGGTGGTGACGCAACCAGCTCAGTTTGGTCACACTTTCGACCCCGATAGTAAGTAGGGCCATGTCATCAGGGGTACGGCTTGGGCGTGGCTCACATACTTTGCAATGGAAAACTGTCAGTTCATCGTACGGCTCGGTTCCTGGTGGCAGTGGAAAAGCACCATTAGACATCGTGATGAGACACCATTTCAGAATGTCAAATTACCTAACCAGCAGTACCATACTGTATCCAATTTATATGTAGAGTTTAACTCAAATCTTACCAGTTTTCACCGACAAATTTTAATCCAAGAAATCCTTGTCAAGTTCCTCATTGAAGTACACAACAGATCCTCCCAAAATGTAAATCTGTCACCTTCTGGTCACAAAATGCAACTTGACGATCGTTCCATTAGCTGCTACTGCAGAAAGTAAAATTCTATATGAGGCTAAATGAACACATCAACACCAAGGGGCACTGAGAAGAGATGACGCCTGCGGAGGGCTTATACACTTTACTCCTCCTGAATCCCCCCAAACACAGCAGAAGCCCACAGATTTAGATGTCCTGTTCTTTCATGCTGGGATTTAAATCTCTCCAAAGGCCCATTTTTAGCTATGGGAGCTGATATTAGACAGGATATTCAATACACACGCTGACATTCACGCTCTTAACATCTTCTGTGGCACCAGGGACAAAAAATAGATCTGGTGTTTCTGCGAAACACAGGCCCGGTGAACCAGTCATGAAGGTTAAACAGGATCGAGTCTAATCAAAGTAGCATGTCTAATAAGAAGGTCATTTACTTTTACTAATGTAAAATGCCTGTAGAAGACACAGTCAAACATCTTAATGGTACTTAATGATATGTAAGGGGAATCAATTTGCTTAACGAGGAAACATTGTTTTTTTTTTTTAATGGTTACAGAGATACAGAAGGCCAACGGCTATCCAACAATAATGGATTTTCTTTAAAGCGGTAAATCTGTCATTTCTGCTATACTAGAAAAATCAATACTTTCCAGTGAAATCATGCAGTTCCATCATGATGTTCATTCTAGTTCCTGGACACAGGTATCCAGGAAAGACGTAGCCTTCCATGAAACAACCAAATTATACTAATGGAATCAGCAGCATAAACATAAATATATGCAGTAAGATTTTGTTTGGGTTTATTAATTTATGATTCAATAGTAGAGCTACTAGTTTCGTGTCTGTACTGGAAAATGCAAAGCAGAAGAGACCCTGAATGGGAAGCCAGTGCATTGCAGGGCAAGAATAGGGACAATTTATAGGGGGGGTGAAATGGTTCACCAAAAAAACCAAAAACCGCCCTACACAGGTCACGGTTTGGTGCACCGAAATGATTTTTGACAAATCAATTATACCGAAAACATGGAATCATCTATAGGAACTTTGGAATTTCCCAGTGGACTCACAGATTGATGTAATCTCTCATGCTATAAGTCAAAACATTATTCAAATGTCAAAACAATAAAGTCATAAAGAAAGACAGACAGGACTGTGGTCTCATCTCTCAAGTAATCGCTCACATAATTGCTTAAAAGCAACCTGGTCAGCCAATCAATCACTGCATATGAAAGTGCGCACGATGGACATTGCTGTATGTCCACCTGCAAAACTGAAGTCTGCTGTTTGTATATTTGTATATTTGTATATTTGCTCTGGACAAAATCTGAACCGGGAAATTCACCGAACCGTGCCCTGTAAACTGAAATACCAACCGAACCTTGAAAATCTAAATCCTTGCAGCCTCAATTTTGAGCAACTGATTCACCTAAACCACGTCTTTGGACTGCAGGAAGATATACATATGGACAGAGAGAGAACAGAGATTCAGACCTGTGGTAAGAGGTCATGTTCATACCCAGAGTCGCCACGCTGCCTTGACCATAAACATTGTTTCCTGCCAGATACTTAGACTGTTGCAGACTTTGCAATAGCACCTTGGACATTAATCGTAAAGTTCTAAAAATCAGAGTTTCTAACCCTGTTGTGGAGTATTGTCTAGTGGCACACAACCTGTCTGCGTCTGTAAATACATTCAAAAGTCCTACTGAACCATATAACCTTCCTGAAGTGTAATGACCCCGATGGCCTGCAGCAGATGCAGCAACCTCCATCATGTTCGTCGACCGCCTTTCCAGGCACGGCAGTGAAGGAGGCTACTAACATGGAGGACGCCGCATCCAGCTGCTGTCAGGTTACTGAGGTGAAGTCTTACCACACTCTGCACGGCAACATAATTCAAATTCCCCAGAAGCAGCCGACGGCCAGAATACGCATCAACACACTCAACTTAAAATTTTTTTTTTTTTTTTGTAATGGCCGATTTCAAAAACCATATTTTCCTCACTCCTGCTGATTATTATGTTGCGGCGAGCATTATAGTTCAGTTTTAGAATGATGATATCAGGTTCATAATGAGCTCACCTGTATATATATATATATATATATATATAAAGTGTCAGTAAATGAGAGTTTTAATCACCGTGGCGACGAGAGGCTGCTGAGAATCACTGATGTCGCTACTAGACACACAGGGAGCATCACTGCCGTTTAGGAGATAGAGAGCGGCTGCAGCTGACAGCATCGCCCCCCCTCCCCCACCATCGCCATGGGATGCACATTAACATTCTTGCACCTTTCACGCCAGACCCCTCCAGGCTCACCTGACATTTACCCCTCCTTTATGGGCCACTGGAGAATGCCAGTCTCTCTGCATACACTGCTTGCTGAATGCAGTCACTGTACAGGTTTACCAGGTCCCACTCTTTACCAATAGAACACTACTGTAGGTGATAAAGTACAACGAGGTTCCATTCTTTATAATTATGCCCCCATTGGACTCCACTCATTACATGAAGACACCTAGTTTACCACTTACAAAGGTCACTGTTGGGTGCTTATTGGGACACATTCATGAGATAACGCACATTTTTTGACTAACTGTTTAAAGCTGGATTTTAAATACTGAAATGTGCGGCTTAGATTTTTCAAACAGTGTCCCTGAAACTAACTGGCGTCAAAAACAAATTAAATCATAACCTGATACATATATCAAGAGTCATTTGACAGGAAATTTAAACAGCAACAGGATAGCTGAAATAAAAAGGCCATTTAGCAAATTTTATAGAATTTTGACTCACAGGGATAAATGGTTAATATAAGTGGATGGATGGATGGATGGATGGATGGATGGATGAATAAAATATTACAAACTGCAAAAGGCAAAATGGTTTTAATCA
>JAODJW010000041.1:11481931-11504140 GCA_026777045.1 Hyperopisus bebe
TTTTATAGAATTTTGACTCACAGGGATAAATGGTTAATATAAGTGGATGGATGGATGGATGGATGGATGGATGGATGGATGGATGAATAAAATATTACAAACTGCAAAAGGCAAAATGGTTTTAATCACGGTCTGATTTTTGGTAGGATAAAAACCTGGACAAATATATTTACATAATTCATAATAATTATTCGTTATTGCTGTTGGCTGTGGAAGATAAGAATTTTTACATCAATTGGAATGATTACCAGTTTAATATAAAGGCTAAATTTGTCATATACCGTCACACATTTCCTTGATATACTTACAGCTATTATGTATTAATCTTAGAAAACTGAGTTCCACATTCAAACACCATTTGTTAACCTGCCCTGTAGATACATATCTATGCTCATCTACGAACTAGAAAGAACAAAATATTCTATCCTTCAACACCTCCTCTGTCCTTTATCCAAAAACAGCCATGGGAATACAAATGTAGAACTGACCTTCAAAATGATCAGAAAATAATTATTGAAAAAAAATTATATTACTTTTTCATAGCACATTATGATATATTTTTCAAAAAATAAAAAACTTAATGTAGATACACAAATAATTTGATAACCAATATCTATACACCATCAGTACATCACACAGCAAAGTCATACTGTAAATGAAATAAATTAGAAAATAATGGAAAAAATACAATGTTGAGGGCCGGCCGGTCCAATTGCATTGCTGATTCTGGCATAGATTAGCATAGCCTGTAAAGATTTGGTGTGATCACTAATACAGGCTATACTAATTAAAGCCAGAATCATCAATTCGGTCTTCAGCTTTTTCTCCTGGAACGGTTCCTTCAATTAAGATACTGCAAATAAAGGCTGTGTTAATATTTCACCAGAAGGGAAGTGTGGGGGGCAGATGCAAGAATCACTTTCACCTTTTAGAAAGAGGGAAAGAAACCTGATTTTCCATTTTAGAAAACGGGGGGAAAAAAAATACACTTAATAGATCAATAGTGACATTACCAAAACAAAGTCTTCCGCCCTCCAGCTTGGGTCCTTGTTTAGTCTTCTCCTTGAGAAGAGATTGCGAGAGGAAGATTGAAAGTGTCCCTTCAGTCCAAGAGCAGGTCCAGTTCACTCACTGCAGGGCTTTTCCGATGCACCTCCACGCGCAATAAACGATCCCGACCTCTAACAAAGAGCACTGGATGACAGGATAGCAGATTAAGCTGATATACACCTTCTCATCATGTCCCTTTGTGTGTGTATGTATGGTCCAGATATACCTTACCTTGTGGGGACCAAATGTCCCCACAACATGATAAATACCCGCTCTTTTACCTTATGGGGACCAGTTTCTTGGTCCCCATATGGGAAAACTCGTATAAAAATCTGTGACTTCAATGAAAAAAACTAAAAATGCAAAAATCCTTGTATTTTGTTTGGTTACTTATGGTTAGGGCTGGGTAGGGGTTGCTTGAAGGCAACCCCAGGTTAGGGTTATCATAGTTAACATTAGCATTTTTCCCATAGAAATGAATGATTACACGACTGTGTGTGTGTGTGTGTGTGTATGAGTGCATGTCTACATTCATACATGTTTCTGTCTGTGTTTATGTGTGTGTGTGTCTATATATGTATGTACGTGTGCGTTTGCCTACATAGATACACATTTTTGGCTCTACATACGTATGTACATGTGTGTGTGGGTGCATATGCATGCCTGCATATGTTTACATATGTACGTGTGTGTGCGTCCCTGTGTGTCTACATACGAGCGTGTGTGTGTCTCTGGCATTTCTCCAAAGTTCATGAAACGCCTTTCCAGAGCTTTAATGTGCCACATTGTTAATAATAGATGCAAGATCCACTCAAGGTCCTCTGAAGGCCCGAGAGATCAGTGTGTGCTGTGAGGCGCTCAGGGCCACCCTTCGACCCCCCCAGAGCGCCGATTTGGGAGACTCCATCGAGAGACAGAAAAAGCACCACGCAAACCCATAAATCTCCCTGCGTCTGGGCAGGTAGTCACAGAAAGAGCGCCAATACCAGGAGAGTTAGGACTAAATGGACGAAGTTCAAAATAGTTTCTGCTGACAGGCCAAACCTTAACATCTAAGTCCTTAATTTATGCTGGCCTGCAACCAGTATGACAGTGTCTTCATCCACAAGGTCCCTAAACCAAGCCAAAGCTGGGACAATCGGGCGCTCTTGCAGTGCATGTTCACAAACTGTCAGCCGATATTTTAAGGTATAAACAAGGATAATCTCATTTCCTCTCCTTTCTTCAATACCGTGAATGCATTCTGCTAAGTTGTTCATGCATTTGATACATATCTTTAATATATATATATTTTTTTTTCCCCTCCCGCAGCCTGAGAAAGAAAGACAGCATAATGCATAGCTGCTTTTTGGAGCAGAACCAAGTTATTTGGGAATATTCCGAAATCCATTTGGCTTCGGATCAACTAATCTTCATTGGCTGGCTGCTCCAGAGCAGTGAATGACACATTAAAAAAAATAGATATATACTCTATGATGGGAAATGTTGTTTTCTTAGCAGATTTTGGGACAGGAATATTTCTTTAATCCAATACAATAATAATAATATAACTTTAATTGTCAGGGACAGGGCTCTTATAACTAGGCATTTTATCACTATTGTAAGGGGAATTGGCAAAGGCCATGCCTGTAGACATGTTTGTGCAAGTTGGATTTCCATCCATCCCTCCATCCCTCCAACAACCTGAAGAAGATGCAAGTCCGCTGCAGGGAACGCAGACTTTTGCAACTGGATCTACAAGTTTACAGCAGTTTTTAAAATGCTAACTGGAGAACTGTCATTTCTGAGTGAAAACACACGCAGTAATTGCACCACATACCTGACAGATACACAGAAATGGAATGTGCTAGGAATGAGCCAGAGAAATGACATCGTTTTGGGAGGACGTGACAAAGATGTTAATGTGGGAACCACACTGGACGGCTGTGCTCTCACCTCCCGAAGCGCTGCGTGGACAATTCATGACAAGGAAAATTACAGTGTCTTCAACCAAATTTAAAATTCAGAACGGAGGCGGATCATGGTGAGAAAAGAAAAGTCTTAGTCAGTGAAATCTGTGCGTTAAAGAGAGACAGACAGACTGGAGTACGTAGAGAATGACTGTACTCCTACGATAAGGCCCTTCTCTGGGATTAAGAACGCCGTGTACCTTGTGCTGTGACCCATAACATCTGGCCAGTTTTCGGCACCTTCTTGCATCCTTATGTTGTATTTTCTGTCTCCGAGGCATATTAAATCAGGCATCGAAATCTTCTTTAGGAAATAAGTCTCAAAAGGCAACGACGTGTGGAATCTGCCTTCTGCTAACGAGGCACACAAGCCCAGCTGTGCGGCTGTCGCAATGCTCAGTGTTCACAATACGCCAGATAAGGGCATAATCCTAGCCTACTAGCCAAGAGTAACTTCCCTTATGTCAGCTGCCAAGCCCTGTAACTAACCTCCATTATAATGAGTAAATGGCTGTTTTCCCTTCAGTTTCCACTTCATAATGCAGTAAATGAGACTAAAGGAGAGCAATAGCACCCTGCTGGGTTTGAGTAAAAATATTTTTCGCATCAGTGCTTACATGTAAGCCAACGATTGGAATCCAGCTGGTCCTAGTTGGACCCATAGCCTGGAAATGGTGTTTATATGGCAAGCTGGGTAGAGCTAAGGTTGGTGGATGTTGGGGAAGACCTGAAGAAGCAGGGATGGCTGCCTCTCAACCAGTAGTGCTGGTCTGCCTCTAACTAAGCTATGATTCCTTCTGATTTTGGACATTTCATGTCTGGAGACTTTCAGTGTAAAAGCATGAGTACAAATGGGACCTTGGCCCCATTTGGGTTTCCATTTTGTTTTTGACATTTATTTTTCTATTGTGTCCTTGTGGCAAACTGCTGTCATATACCTGCCAGAACAGAATTACATCACCCTCCTCAGATGTAAAATACCCTTCTATTTACGGAGACGGGAATACTGGCAAAAGCATGTGATGGTATGGTTGGATAGGCACGGAGAATAACCGAAGGAAAAAAAAACGTAACAAATCACAGCCCAGAGAAATTGAGTTGATATATAGTCTAAAATGAAAGTAGTCTTGATTAAAGAAAACATTTTTCTTTATGGGACTGGAGTCAAATTCATTTTTTGGAGCGAATCTACAAGCTGAGTCACTAACATCCAAGCGCATTGTACATTATACCCAACACTGGTTGGCTATTCATTATATTTGGTCTAATTAGGAGCAGTGTGGAAAGCAGGAGATAAGTGAAACGTGTTTGATGTAGCAGTCTAGAACGTTATTCGGTTCTGGTGAGCTGAAGCTCATTAAAATGCTAATTTTTTTCTCCCACTTTTGGGCAATTTCCACCTTTGTGGAGTTCCAATGGAATGCAATCTACAGCGCCACACGATTAAAGGTAAGAGTGTTTTGAACTCCATTCGGGGTATTCATAGCATGCTAACAGTGGGGATAAAGCGTGTTAAAACAGTCAAAGGGGGGTTTATTGGATGCTTATAACTACTTTACCCTTATATGTACCTATTGATGTTTGATATGGGGGTCGTTTTTAAACGAGGGATACACAAGCTCCCACTGAATCCAGAAAATCTGAGGATGTTACACAATGATTCTCTACACCAGCGTTTCCCAATCCGGCCCTTGGGGACCCACAGACGGTCCATGGTTTTGCTCCCCCCCAGCTCCAGGTAGCAAAAATGTGGACTGTCCGCAGGTCCCCAAGGACCGGATTGGGAAACACTGCTCTATACACAACTGAATTCCCTCTGTTCATGGGACTGAATTTAAATTATATGGATTTAAATGATAATTTACAGGTATTAAATTGCAAATGGCGTTTGACTATTAAAACATGCGTGTTTATGGTGTATTTTTACTTGAATGTTACCTATTGTGGTAGACCATCACATAATTCTGCAGCTTTTAGAAGAAAGACACGTACCTCAACACTATGCATACCCTTGTCTCCCATAATTTCCCAACAGAAGACTCAATTTTTAATGTACCTCCAGGAAATATAGACAGATTGGGTACAGTGCAAAATTTACTAGGGCAGTCAAGCGACACATCAATCTCAGTTTCTTGTATAGGCAACATTAACTATAGAGTCCATAACCTGGGGGGGCTCATTTACAGTTACAGCCCTACAGAGGAGCAAGAGATTTCATGTCTGGGATTATTTTTCTTCAGTTTTTTTTCCCACCATTTATTTTAAACACAGAGAATTAGAGAACACCACAGAGAAAGAGGAGATGACGTTGTATGTACATTTGCTGACATTGTCTGATGCGCTGCAGAAACCCAGTACATTCTAAGCACATTTCTGGGGATTGCGGTATCTGGGAGACGTTGACGACGATGACAGCGATGAGAGTTTTAGAAACTCTGAGGCAACAAAATGAAAGTATCATGGTTCTTTGTTCCTCACAAAGCAAAATGCCTTCGGAGTTCGGAGACACTGGCCCCTAATCTTTTCTATTAATCTCTCCCGTGAATTCGTAACATCAAAGGTCTTCCCTGTGCAAAAATTTCAGAACGTTCCTCACCAAAGTGTGGAAATATTTACAGTCCCTAACATACCTTACAACATAGTCAGACTGAGTACCCCTCAATAAGCATAACTAAATATGTTCATTTTAAGTACAAAGAAATTCATATGCCCTCCCACATTGAAAACGGTCAAATCAGCTATACATGTCTTTTATTTTAGAGGGAGCACGAGTGTCAGCTGAATTAATGTCACATTTACATAGGGCTTTTAAAGACGCCCAAAACACTTTACAGAACCAATGGGAAGTGACCACTGTGTAGCCCCCACCTGGATTATGCGACAGCAGCCATCCTGCAGCAATACGCTCACCACACAGTAACTAAGGTGGTGGTGGTGGTGGGGGGGGGTCGTCAGGAGAGAATTCACCAGTTAGATATAAGGGACGGTCAAGAGGCTAGATTTGAAAGGGCCACAGTGGGCAATTTTAGCCAGGACATCGGGGTTCCACCCCTACTCTATCGAAAGATGCCCAGGGACCTTTCATCTGAAGAACGGCACCATCTTACAGTGTGCCAGTATGGGGAGCCACACGTACCATGGGATGGGCTACATGGGCGTAAACTACGGGGGGGATGGGGGGTTGTAGCCCCCCAAATACATCAAAACCAGCTAATACAACCCCCCCAATAATCATGTTTCCCCCATAATGGCTGGAGACCTTAACCCCCTCAATGTTCCAGCCAAAGTTACGCCCTTGA
This sequence comes from Hyperopisus bebe, assembly GCA_026777045.1. Lineage (NCBI taxonomy): Eukaryota > Metazoa > Chordata > Actinopteri > Osteoglossiformes > Mormyridae > Hyperopisus > Hyperopisus bebe. The sequence continues at coordinate 11,488,230 of JAODJW010000041.1, forward strand.
TGGGCTAACCTGTTGGCCACACCAGCTCTTTCATTCGTTCAGGCAAACAGGGCAGCACCCCCCCCCCCCCACACACACACACACACACGCCTGACATGGAACCTGTATTCTGCCACTTTAGCGAGCGACACACACACACACACACACACACACACACACACACACACACACACACACAGCAACAAAGCGCGGTCTTCACAGACGGCCCACTGTCGGATTGATTTCTGTCTCCAAATCCAAAGGTCAGCCAGCTCAACGTGTAATTTGTAATACCTTCACATAAATGGCAGCTTTATAATGGAAAGTGATCATGTTAAGGCGCTCCGTGAAATATCTTTACCGAAGCCATTTGTTTAGTCATTTATATGCGTGCTTATTCAACCAGTGTATATTTTCAAATGTTTTTTTTTTTAAAATGAAAATGAATCTTCCTCGCAATAAATGATCAGGAAAGACAGAAAGCATTTCTCCTTTTTAACAGGGACTCCGAAGATTGCTTGCAGGAGTGTAACCATGATGCAGCACTGCGCTTTAATTAACAATAGGAACGGGTTCATCCCGACATCAATTCAGTGTCTAATTACAGAGCTTTTAACCATTTAAAGGCAGGGAAATGGAAACTGCAGCCTCCCTCTTATGAAAGCAACACATGAAATGAAAAATCTGACACAGAGAGAAGTTGCAGTAGAGGCCATAGTGTGACTATGGTTATATAACCAAGGGGACTGTGGATCCATTTAACAGCATTGCTGGAGCACAATGGGAATCGCCAGTCATTATCACTAGGTGTTTTAATAACCTCTGGGAATATCAGCGAGCATCACTAATGTTCATTATGCAGATAAGTCTTTGACCAGGGGGTAGGTGGACGACCTTGACCAATATACTAGTACCAAAAACTGAAGAGTTGCTGTTTGTTTATGCCGTAGGGATGTGAAAAGGAACAATTTAAAAAGTCAGACCAAGAGCCAGCAAAGCAGTATTGTTATAAATTAACTGCCAATCAACTCTGGTATTAATGCTATTATAAATAAGTAAAAATTTATGTGAAACAACAGAAACAATGTTGAAATACACTGAGACTAACTTCTGTGTCCTAATCTGCTAATCCAAACTATCCCGGTCACTCCGGTGTTCATATACCTGAACATACGCTATTTGCGTGTAATGTAATTGCAAAATGGAAATCCTTTCCTGTTCCCGTTTATCCACAATCTTAAATGTAACATACAGGCAGTCCTCAGGTTATAAACGAGTTCCATTCCCTAAGTCTGTATTCAAGTCGAGTTTATACGTAAATCAGAAAGATGATAATGTGGTATATAATAACAATAATAATATGAATAATAATAATAATAATAAAAGTAACTGCATACCGTACTCTAGGTCCAGCTGCCAAACTCCTGAAGCTATGCAATATTTTCATGAGCGTCACAAAGTAGTGCTTGCCTTTGATATTAACCTGAATGTTTTATACAATAGACTTCATGGTAATCCTTTTTTTTTTTATTGCCCACCACTTCATGGTAATCCGGCTTGTCCATAAGTCGCACGTTCTTAGCCCAGGGACAGCCTGTAAAATAACTCAACGATTCAGTTATAGTGCCCATGCAAGCGACTTTGGGGAACATACCAGGTTTGAGAAGATCTGGGAGTCACCTCTCAGTGGAGTGATGTTCTGTATTCCAGCAGTCAACCAAGGCACGCTCTTCTGGAGTTGTCATTGTGTCAGAGAACTGAGAAGCAAGAGGCAACACTCAGACTTAATATTTGTGCATCACCAGTAGTTGAATTCTAATACGCTAACCCACATCCTGGGTTTTTTTAAAACACAATTACTTATAGCGCCAAAACAAACGTAACATCGCGCGCCAAGTGCTGAGAGCTGGCCTCCACCTTAATGAAGCGCATTCATGGCTCCAGCGGCCACCTGGAGGAATCCCCTCTGTTTTTCAGCAGCTGTAGCTGCGATTTTTCAGTGCTATTTATGGGCGTCACAGTAACAGTAATTCAAGATCTTGCAGGATTTATCCTTGTGTCACATTGCTACAGGTGTCACACGACACAAACAGCAGTGAGATTCAGGGCCTTTAGAGAGGGTCACGCGAGTGACAGGTGACTCAAAATATGGCTGAAATTGTTTTCATTTAGTCCATAAAAAAATGACAAAAACAGGTCGCACTTTGCTTGATATTGTTTAATTAATTGAACGTCACATCTAGTCCATGAACTGTCAGATGCTAAAGGGCGTAAACGCATTGAAAGCAATTATACTTACTAAGAAATGAATGTATTTTACTCTGGTGGTGTTTTGATGCATGATGGCATTTGTGTCTAAATGATTTCATTACTAATTGATTGGCTTCTCATTATGTTGTTGCTGCATGAGAGACACCGTGGGATGATGGTGTGGGAAGGTGTCTTTACATCATACACACATAAAATCAAAGTGAACAAACGTGTTAAGTGCACAATCACGCAGCCGTCGGATACTAGCCGATAAAATCGCAGCTTTTTTCTAAAAGTAAATTTTTATTTCGCCAAGCCATCCTTCCTGTGCCACGCTCGCCATCTGGAACATATTTACGACAGCGCGAATCTGTGTTTGTAATTAATCAGCTCACCCCTCGCTACACCAACAAGCGAATCCGACGAGATCGAGGCAGAGCTGGTTCATGCTGTGATGGGACTTGCCGTGATTTCGCAATCGGGGGGGGGGACAGGGGGCGATGAGAATAAATGCCGCGGCTGGAAATAACAGAGCTGCAGGTCAGCATGATTGGCTGCGGGGTGCTGAGCACAGGTATAAGCTTACCCCCCCAGACATAAACAAGGACATGAAATTAAATAAAAACAGAAAAGGCAGATGGACAAATTTAACCCCTAATGGTGAAAAAGCCCCCAACAGCCAACTCCTTCCGTCTCTTGCAGTGACCCCCTGAAAAGAATGCAACCGTTAACCTTAAAATTATTTTTTTTTAAATCACCAAACCCATCTGTTGCTACATTTGAGAACTGATCTCATCACTTCCTTAGCAACTCCTCGATGATAGAATGCTTATATCGAATCCCATCTTCATTCATGTGGGTAGGCTGCCGTTATCTTACACACAGAGCCAGAAAACGGGGTGGTATGTGGCTCACTGGGTTAGAACACAGTCCCTGTGATCAAAAGGTTGTTGGTTCAAATCCCACAATAAGCCACAATCACCATGGGGCCCTTGAGTGAGACCCCTAACTCCCCAATTGCTTCAGGAACTGACCCTGCTTTCTAAATAGAATGATGCTCTGGATAAGAGCATCTGATAAACTAGGAAAATGCAGAAGAAAGTTTAGACTGCAGCTCATTTCCAGGGGGAAACAATTATTTCGCATACAAACATTCCATAAATTCATAGACATAATGTATACAATGTTGCTTTAGTAAGGTCATTCCTTTCGGAATGTCGCTGAAGTTTAATCCTGTGAGTTCTCTCCGTCAAGCACTTGCAAATTCCGCCCCCCCCAACCGCTACCCCCTTCAATCTCACGTTTAGACCAATTTATTAATCCCTGAGGGGAAATAAAGGAAAGAAAGCGCAGGGCACCTGATATTCCCAGACGGTCTCCCACTGAAACGGTAAGCGAGGCCCCCAGGTCGCGGTTTCCCAGATCAGAGGAGGGTGTCGCCGTAATGACCCCCTTCGCGGCCCGCTGTGACCCCGGCATGCAGTGGCAGCAGCCGAATATTTACCGCTGCAACATTAAGAAAATCCCAGAGAAAGCACTGGTCTGCGGGGACCACAACATCTGGCCGCTCAGCTTCCGTAGGCCTCTCTATTTGTACTGCATTATGAATCTGTAAATATCCTTTTAAAGAGCACTTTTCCTGTTCATTATGTTCCTCTCATCCAGGCCTCTCCTGAAATGTATTCCACTACACAGCACGGCGCATAAATGCACATTAAATGAAATGCGTTGTGTCACTTGACTTCTGAATGGCGACCACAGTGAAAAGAACATTACCCCAGCCCCCATGGTCACTGGCTTTATGGCTAAATGCAGTTAAATGTGAGACATTACATGAACTGAAAACGCTGTGCTGATGCAGTAAACACAGAAAGAAGGTGTTCTTGCTATTGATTTTCTCAAAACAAACACACGGTAAATTGTTACTAACGGTGTCAGTTAGTAACATCATAATGGCTAAATAAAAACCTTACAAGGTTATTACAAAGAGTAAATCTTAACTTTACAGTTAAATATATGAAAAACAAATTTGGTGGAAAAAACGTAGTGTGACAGATAATTGAATATTTATTGACTATTTGATATGAATATTTATTGACTCTATTTGATAGTAAGAAGTTTTTTCCTTTGTTCTGCTGTAATCTATCTTAATATTCTTACTATCTCTTCCTGCTTGTGGATTCCCTTGCTATTAAAAATTACTCTGTAATGGACAACTACTGTTGACATGATGTTGTGACAAAAAAAAAACAAAACCTCAGATTAGGCATGGAAATATTTTGCAACAATCTTTACCCAATATGGGGGGATGTATGTGTGTGGTCACTGTTAGATTGCAGTCAGGGTTGTGTTCAGTTATTCCTAGAAGGAATTTCTCCAGCCTGCATTATCAAGGCGTACCATCTGCCTCCAAACATTTTTGTGGTACTTTTCATTTTGGCTTCAGGGACAGTCACTGGCCATCCAACTGCTGCAGCCCAAAATAATACGAGGACACCCCTGTGTGCACATTTCATGCTAAATAAGGTGACCACCAATAATATAAGCGGACATAGAATGGAATTTCAACATGAAAGAATATTCAACTTTCTACTGAGTCCCGGTTAGAAGTTTTCAGATTTGTAAGTTAACTTCCATGTAAGGTTACTCATGTAGTAGTAGCATGTAGAATATTGTCTAGACGTTAGCACAAGTTTGATGTTTTTAAAATGGTTAGAGAATATGCAAGATTCCCAGCATATACAGATTTTTTGTGTGATTGGCATTTGAACATCAGAGACATTTAAATTAATTCTATAAAAGCAGAAACTGAAGATCAATAAAAATGTTCTTTTGAAAATTTCCCCCTGAGCTTTAACAAAGTCTGTCTGTTTGAGTCCATCTATCCATCAAGATTTATTTTTTTATGGTCTACGAATCCTGCAAGGAACTATAAACTTGGTTTACATTCTACAGGTCTCATAAATCAGTCTAGCTGAAAGATTTTTTTTCTGGCTTATTGGTAAAATTCTGATCAATACTGCTTTACATTTAGAGGTATTTTTTAAACAGTTCTATACTGTGAAAATACCTGTACCTCCTCAACACATTTTGTTCAGTCTTGCGATCATAACATTTTTGACAGCTGACTGAATTCATTCCGCTTGCTTTCCTCTTTCTTAACAACGCAGCGATAATTCCTGAAATGCGAACGGTAGCAGAGTGATAAATTGATGCTCTGCTTCATTTTATGCCATTAATATGCAATTCATATAAATATGGAAATAATTTCTGTATATTTTCTCTCCAACTCCAGTTTCCCTCACACTGTCAGCTAGTGTTTTTTAAATAGCATATTGCAAATGATTCACAGCCCCATTAAAAAGCGAATGCAAAACCGAATTTATAGGACTAAATGTATGCTTCCAATAAACGCTTTTGCCATCTCGTCCATTTCTCTAATGGATTTGTTCTATAAATCATGACCATGCCAACATCCAAACATACAGGGTCTCAGAGACCTGTGTTCCTGTTATTAAAAAAATGATTCAACAAGGGTAACACTTACTTTTTACATACAGCAGCCTAGAGTTTAACCCACTAACATACTGTAGCTGGAGACTGTACCAGATTTGTCCTGGTTAAGTCCCTTATTCCATGGCTCTACTGCAGTAGCCCTTTCTAGGAGTCTTAAAGAACACAAGAACTTTACTTGATTATAGAGTAGGCGGCTGACCATTATTTCAAAATGCAAGATATATTTTAAGACAATTGGCATGTTCAAGATACTTGACATTTTCCATTTCTTGCCATCCTGGTGATGTGTGAGACATTTCCAATATCAGGATAGTATCAAAGACTTTTTCTTCTGTTTCCTGTGGCAAAGGATCTGATGTTAAATTGAAACACTTGCTCCGTAATATCGTCATAGCGACATCATTACTATTCTGAACCTCATAACTGGTTAATTCGTATGAGAACATTACTATTTTATTATGGGACATATAGGATATTAATAGAACATAGATTGTGATATATAGATGATGTTAATAGCACTAATCATGTATTATTAAGAAAGCTCTTTCTGTGCAAGTATAAATGGAATGACTAAATATTTAAGGCTTAACACTGTATATTGCAGTGGTCAAAACTGCACAGACTTAATCCCCAACATTTTATTTCGCTCCAAGCGTTTACTCAAAAACAGAGCGATTTTAGTGTAGAAACCGTGTTGAATGAGAGACGCACTAGGAAACACGCAATGGACATACAATTCCAGGGTTATGAAGAAGCTTTAAAAATCTCAGCAAATCATTTTAAGCACCGAGCAGCTCATTCACACTGTGCAGTGAGATTCGCAAACGAATAACTGCGGAGGCTGGTTTGAGTTCACCGAAGCGGGGAAAAAAAAAAAAAAAAAGAGCCTGAAATATTTAAGCATTCACATTTCTCCCCTTCAACAACTGAAAGATTTAGATTATTCATGACTGTGATTTTACCTCAGCAAGTGTTTTTCAAAATTAATTTTACCAGAACACACAGAAGCCTCATCAGTGTGTTTGAGTTTGCACGGTGAAGTGCAAACTGTAGCGGTTCATGCTAGACTACTAACAAGTTACACAACAATCAAAGTGATTCTGAAGAGAGCATGAAATTTTGATAGCAAGCTACAAATAAAATGAACGTGTTTAAAAATATATTAATCTGTCGCGGGCTGGCTCAGTGTGGTTGGACACTAGCTACAAAGAAATCAAATCGCGTTTACGTAAAAGCTAACAAATGTATAAAAGGCTGGCTGTGGGCATGAGAAAATTTGCATAAGAAGTCTTTTGTAATCTATAGAAGCCCAGGTAGAATAGCGATGATCATGCGACTTCGATGCCCTGCTGTTTCTCAAAAGCTACAGCTACAGTGTCCAACACCAAGAATGTCCTGCAGGACTATGTAAACCCTCAGTGTTAAATTAGCAATTCCAATTATGCTAATCATGTGGACTGACATCCCCTCCAGGGTGTACCCCTGCCTCGCGTCCTGTGCTGCTTGGGATCGGCTCCAGACTCCCCAGTGGCCCTGTACGGAATAAGCAGCTGGAAGATGGACAGATTCAGACTTGACCACTAAAACAGAAGTTTTTGCATAGATACCAATCAGCTCAGAGCCAGCAATTACAAATCAGATGGCTTTTTAGACTGTCGGACTGCAAGCATTGCATACATGATAGCTATCAGTAAATAAAAGTGCACATCTATTCATTCATTATTTTGTGCTTTATTACTGATCACTAAACAAGACAGATCTGCTTTCTCTTGGCCCTAGAGCCTGGTACTTTCATCGTTTTTTCTCTCGTTTTCCTTGCCTTAGTTCTTCCCCCCCGTCTTACAGAAGTATCTTAATATCTGAACCAGAATTAACCAGAACTTTAAACCGCAACTTACTTGAGACGGCTTTCTTCTAATAGAGATATCTGCATTCTCAACTCTGGAATAGCCCAAGTAGGTCAAGTTGTGCAGCAGCCTTTTAAATATTATCGCTGTAATAAATGTGTAAATGGTGTCAAACATTAATATACACAGACAGACCTTACTCAATGACTCGATGTGGAAAACTTGATATTGAGACAGTCTAAGCTTCTCTCAGATCAGACTCTCTCAAAGAAGGGTATTCACTAGAGTCTCACAGACCAATTTAGCATTTCGAGGACTGAAGTTCCATTTATAGTGCACAAAAACCCAGAGTATATCACCATTTCAAAACTAAAAGCATGGCATTTCAAAATGCTGTAAGAAATAAGGAATTTATAGTGGCCTGTATTTTTCCCCATCAGGTGGCGAGTTTTTTTTGCTAATCAGAAAGTACCACCTCCTTACAATATATAACTGAACGGTTCAACTGAACACATCCGCCATCCACCCAGCAGTAACTGGGGACAGCCAACGTCTTGCAAAGTTGAATTGCTAAAATGTTAAATCATTCATATTTGCATACATGGGGGAATCTGTGGCATGGTAAAAATTATTTCTACATTAATGAATGCAAATTTGCAGATTAATAAACCATTTTCTCAGTGGAACTGGTTAAATAAACTGAGATGATATCCCCATTGGGGGGGGGTCTTACGGGCATGTAATGGGGTTAAAATAGCTTAGTCATCACGTAAATCACTAGGCAACTGGTGAAATTAAGTTAGACATTACATTTAACCCTAGCTTTAGATAGAGACTTTGCAGACACTATAAATTAGATTTAAAAGTGACTGAAAACCATCGACGGCACATTTTGGGTCCTACGATCTCACTCCAAAGAACAACGTGGACAGGAGGTATGCTTATGTGTGAATGTTTCCACAGAGTAATCATTACTTCCCAGCAAGTCGGCTAGGCTCGGACCTTTGACCTCATACGGGGAGGGGTCATCCTGAGCCCGGATCGGGATGCGAGGCCATGGCAGCCAGGCACAGCACTCAAAACCCCCCCGCGGATATTTTTCGCCCGGCTGGTCAATTCAATGCTGACGCACAAGAGCAAGTCACGTTGATGGAAAGGTCTAGTCACACGGTCTAGCTGGAAAGCATGACCCAGCCAGAGGCTCCGCTGTTTTCTGGACATGCAAAAGCACCAAATGCCCTACATGTGCATATTTACACCTGCAGCATTGTGACAGGTTGGTACACTTAGATATTACCCTGGAGGTTCTGTCACTTAGGTGCCCATTACAGGGACAGACTGCAATTATCTAGCCATTTATGCTGATTTCAGCCGATCCAATCTGATTATAATACCACCACGCTCTAGGTTTTCTGGATCAGGGCTGAATTATAATCTAAACGTGCCACATTATAGGTCTTCCTGGTGGTTGCCGGTTCGAAGTCCTGAATAGACTTTTTTCTGACGCCCCTACAATGGATTCAGCCCGCTTTAAACAGCCTGCTTATATGCTTTCGAGACGGATTCGTCACAAGACAAAGGGGTGACATTGAGGCGCTGACACTTCCAATTAGACTTGCTGGTGCCGCTGTCCCTGCGTGGCGTCCTCAGCCTGCGTCATGTGACCAGGGAATCTCAGCAGACGCGCATTAGTGACAGTTTGTCTTTGCTTTTCCCCCCTAAGGACTTTCAGACAGCGAGGCTATACACATCACGGCCTGGAGGTTAAAGCAATTTCTGCAGTGTCAGTGTTGGACTGAGCTGGGCTGGACCTGGTCACAATTATTGGGCGACCTCACTGGACATCCCGAGTCTCGGGGTTCTGACTAGTAAGAAACAAACCGCCAAAACTTGTTTTTCCCAACAACTTGCAGGTGCAAGGTATTTAAAATAGTTAAATCACACATTAGGTGATTTATGACAGTATCTGCAAAACAATATATATTTCAAATCTGAACACTACTGAATCTGATTTCAGCTGAGATTCATGGGACCGACAGGAGAAACTGATGTGGACCTCAATGTTCTGACAGAGACTTGATGCTACAATTGATATACAATATTGATATACAATATGAGATGGGGCTAGCCTATTTCAGGCATTGTGGGTGATATTGTAATGCACTATTTATTAATGCTTAAAATCACTAGCTTTGTAAGTAGCTGAGTATTCTAAAGTGTTTTAATTATTTAATGTAGGATACATGGATTGTTACATTATTGAATAATACTACTAACTAAGGAAAGATTTGAAACCAGTGATATCATGCTTAGGGATTAAATTGTATGAAAACGATATACTTTTGGACGATGTAGGTTTTAACGAAACGCACAGGTGTCTGAGAAGAGTCATTGTAGATCCTTCCGGCAATAAATTGCATCGATTCAAAACTGCTCATCAAACGAGGATTTTTTTCGCAACATACACCTTGCTTGGTGACTTCGGTTCAAGGGTTGGCTCAGTACCGCCAGACTGGAAAAAGCAGGGAACTGGTCATGCCAAACGTGTGATGGATCGTTAGGCTGCTAGAGTTGCTCCTCAGCAGATCTCTCAGTCCAAAGCCCTGGGGGAGACCTGGATAAGCGTGAGAGCTCCGGGCTCTAAATGAGGAAGACTGAGGTCTGGATTTATAAGACGATCAAAGAGAATCAGCGACGTAAGCCCTTTGAGCCACGCACAGCAGGATGCTCATAATGTCGATCGACGCACAGACGCTGCTGGGCAACTGAAAAATGCTACCGCCTTGTTCTCTAGTCTGACAGACAGCAGGATGCAAAAAAAAAAAAAAAAAAAAAAAAAAAAAAAAGGGGTTTCGAATTTTTTTTGGAGGGGGAATCTCAGGTTCCTGCTGGGCTGCGTGGTTTAGAGTCCACACTGCTTATTGTCTATCGAAGGTCGACGTCTGAGAGCCAGACAAATCTTGACGTGTTACGTGGATTTCCCATGCGGGGTAAACATAGCGGTTCTGTGAGAAAGGCTAGATGGAGCTGTTCTCATTGGAAAGACCTCGACTTACTGTAGCAACTAGAAAACTTGTATAACCAGTCTACTTTGAGGAAACTTGTAAAGATTGGACTACATGTGGCATAAATAATATAAACTGTCTGCACAGCATAAGTTTAGTCTGGGGTGAGGGGGAGGGGGGGTGATAGACAGACAGGAAGATGGACAGACAGAATGACCACAGAACAAGCAGGATGAGGACAGTACATCCTGTCCCATGCTGAAGCCTGAAGGACAGAGCATTAATGAGAAACTCGCCAGAAAGACCAGCGAGAAGCTCACCTACAGACAGGCAGCCAGCGGAGAAACACACACAGCCCTCTGTTACCTGCTGTGCCCTGGAGGAACACTACATGCTGAAAAAGGTTATCAAAGGTGATTCCACATCACTTCTAAGAGCGCCTTCCCCACCCGCTGCCTCTCCAGGGCTCCCTATGGTTGTTGGTTCCAGTACTGTCAGGCAGCCCAGGACTGGGAACCCAAAGCCCGGCCAGAGATTTTCTGATGCATTATCCTGCCAAGGACCACCTGTATAGCTCCAAACCCTCAAATAGTGTCACGGTCTTCAGCCATAATACCTGAAGTTTCAGTAGCCTTCCATTATAGAGCACATTTTACATGCCAATTGGACAAAGATACACATTCATCAGCCACACATGATCATCTTCACCTTTTGAGATGTTCTGGGATCTGCTGAACATTTATACATTTTCTATACCTGCGTGTCCAATGCAGGGTTGTGGAAAAGACTGCCAACCCACTGCAAAGCACACACGCCATTCTGTGGACACTGTTGGTAAGTCCAATTCACCTTAGCATGTTTTTGGACTGTGAGAGGAAACCTCATGAAAACATATGAACTCCACCCACTTTGACCCGGTGGGCGGAGACTCGAACCCCGGTCTCAGAGGTGTGAGACAACAGGGCGCCACAATGCTTCCCCAATCTGCCAAACACGCATTTAAAAAAAGTGTAAATAAGGATGAATGTTAAAATTAAAATACGTAATATTTCATAACATGCGCAAGACATCAGGGCATTAAAGAACTTTTCACATTTGTACACGTCAATCCATCCATCTTCCAACCACTTATCCCGGATAGGGGCTCAGAGGCATTGGCATATCTTAACTCAACAATGCTCAAAAATGAAGTCATTTTTGTCAGTTCACGACTGACAGCTAACTAAATCAACATTATTACAGACCTTAAAGCCACAATTAAATTCACAATGGATGTGAGCTTAGGGTGATTGAGTTGAGTGTGCTGTGTTCTTCAGCTGGAAGTGTATGAAGAAACTCCACATCAGAGTTAAAACATACCCCTATAATTGAACACCTTAATGTTATACATTAATCTTTTGTTTTCGTATTTACATGTAGCACCACAGAGGGGGCCCAAACGAAATAGTATTTCAATGCAATGTGCACTCGTACATGGATGTGTTGCCAATAAAGAATTCTTGAGTCTCTTGAACTTCAAAGACGCATCTTGGGCAAGCTGGACCATTCAATTCATTTTAGATTGAAATGTAACTGCCCACAATACAATGTGTGAGAAATCTTTGGAAAATATGTTTGACTTCACATGCAGTAGATGCAGGTAGCTGTGGTGCTGCCTGGTGCAACACTGTTCACATTGATCTTTTTTCTTCTTTTTTGTCCAGATCAGGTCTCAGAAGCAAACAGAACCTATACAGCGTGGATTATTCAATTAGGGTTCTAGACTAGCTAGACTAAGAAATTGCATTATGAAACAAAACCACAAAACTGTTCTCCGTGTTCCGTTCCATACCCTTAGCATAGAACCCAGGATAAGGTACTATGATCTGCACAGAGGATGGTGTGAAACTTCAGAGGACAAACAAATAGTTGAAGTCCAAGTACGATAATGTTACCTTTCAGAGAGCAAAATACTGCAGGTTTTCCCCAATCAAGTGCGGTCAACAGACCACATTTTAAATCTTCTCAAAACCCCTTCCTCCATCCCCACACAAACACTACATACTCAAGACTAACTCATAGAAAGTGTAGATCTCAGCTCACTTTGGGTCACGCTCAATTCAGTGACTGCACTGTTAATATCAGAAAATCAATAGCAGCAACCTACAGAAGATGAGTAATAGACCATTCCTGCCTTTGAACAAGAGGCCAAGAAGAATTTGCGGTATTGATGATTTATAAAGCAAACATTCTGCAGAATTCTTATATGGCATTATGCATTCCATCATACTTCCATCATAAAAAAAAGGGAAAATGGGAGGAGAGATATACAGTAGAGTAGATTACACTATATGGTCATAAGTAGGTGGACACCAGCTTCTTCAGTATCTCAATCTGAAACCAAGGGTATTAATGTTGAGCTGGTTGGCCCATTGTTACTATTATGGCCTCTACTCTCCTGGGAAGTCTTCCATTAGGTACTGGAACACTGTCACAGGGATTTACTACCATTCAGGTTGGGTATTGATGTTGGGTGATCAGGTCCCTTTCTGCAAGCTGTCATGGCCAAACACTCTGCAGCGGAACTTTCTGCCAGATGTTTCCACGTCACTTGCGGTTGACCGGGGCAGCACTAGCAGGGCAGAAATTTGTCAAACTGACTTGTCGGCATCCAATAATGGAGCCAAGCAGAAAGTCACTAACCTCTTCTGTACAACCACACATTCCGCTGCCGGTGGTTTTTGCTACGTGCCTAATTATACACCTGTGTCAGCAGTGGTTGTGCCTTAATTAGCCAATTCCACTAATTATAAGGAGAATAAAAGGGGTATCCACATACTTTTGGCAATATAGCATACAGAGTTTCATTTCTTCATGAGGACATTCATAAATCTAAAATTAAATTTAGTTTTGCATAAAGAAGCAAACACACCACTCTTATTCAGTGCAATGTCATGCATGTCCCAGGAAACCCCCACCACTGAAATCTGCACCTGCTAGGATTATGACTCAGCTCATCTGGATGCACATGTGACCTTACTGAGGGAGTGACGGACCGAGATACTAACTGCTATGGCTAACAAACACAGTCCACTTAACCTGCTATCAGACTTCTGGTGAGTCCAGCACCCTGTTTGAAGAACAGAATGACTCAACAGCCTGTAAGATTCATGTATACTGGGTTCAGAAATGGTCCTTGGAAAAAAAACAAATCCTATGATCCTACATTTCAAATAAACAAATCCCCACAACAATACAGAGAAGTTTCCAGTTTTAAATCCATCAGGATATGTGTTAACATTACGAGACAAATCCGTATCTTTAATTATGGATGGTGGATAGATATTCCTCTTCAAATTAAAAACGTTTCTTTTATTTGTGGCTTTCAAAGCACTGAACGTGTGGGCTACAAGCTGTTTGTGTATGTATTGGGCAGAATGATTAATACCACTTGTCCCCCCCCCCCCCACAAAGGAGACAGAGGAGCCAAACTTGGGGAGGCCTGGAGATGAAAGCAGTAGATACGAGAGGTTTGCAAAGTTCTACATAAGCACAATGGGACAGCTGTCGGTAAACATGGCTAAGGGACATGCACCTTTCCATCGACCCCCCAGGAGCTGGGGCAGAGCTTACTCCACCAAACCCCAAAAGGGCTGGCCAGCGATCAGAAGCAGTTGTGAGGTGACACCAGATTCAGCATGTGTGTTACCGCAGCCTCTGAAATTACACCTAACGGCCGACACATCCCTGTGCCTTTATAAGGGTAACTGTCAGAACTAATTGATTCATTTTCAATAATCAAAAAAAACACAGAAAAGAATAGGGATGGCCTAACACGTTACAGTGAATCGAGTCTTAATTCCGCAAAGAAGCACGTCAAAAAAAAGTAGAAAAAGCCAGGCACTTCAACTGGCTACGTTCATTCCTTACACCATCTCAAAGCTATGAGACCACTAGTTAGTCATAGGATATATGTTTCACACTTCACAGAGGGCCTGATTTAATGCACTTGGCATTTCTTCTTACCTGAACAAATAACAGTGTCACTATCCAGACACTGATTCCCATAGATTGCCATTAACGACGTACTGGTCAGCAATGAACATAAATGACAATGTGGGATTTAAATGGGGGCACCAGGATAAAGAATTAATGAACATACCATCTCTGATTAAACAAGGGGTTATGTTATTTTAAGCAGGGATGTATGGTATGACGGGGCTGGCACCCATCAGAATCTAGGGTGCAGAGAGTTACATAGGGACAGAACTTTTTCAATAACATTCCATAAAACTTTCCATTCCATGGGAAGGTAAGCCGGGTAATTTGGAAATAATTCCAAGTTGGAAACTTGTCATGGGAATTAACGGGAATATATAGGAATCAATGGAAAAATTCCCAGAATTTTGCAACCCTAGTTTGGATATCATCCCCAAGGGACAAGGGGAGGATGTCTTTATTTTATTCAGGATTCCTGGTCTCAAACTGGTCCACCTCAAACTTCTTTCTTCTACCCTTACATGATCCTTCAGTAAGGTGTCACTGAATGGATAATGTCTCCACGGTGCCTTAATCCATTGTATACACACCCACTTCAAGTGATGACCTTTTCCAGAAGTTTCAGATTCACTTCATCCCTAGTCAAAACTACTCTGTGAAAGTAAATTGTAATATAAAAATCAATCACAGCAACGCAGGCTCGGTCTAAAATCACATTCTTTCCATTCATTGCAAGATGCTGTCCTTGTGACAGCCGAATCTCACGGTATTTTATTGCTTAGCATTATTTCCCAGATTTAAACAGCTTCAGACCAATCAAGTAGGTTGGGCTAAGCAGATATCAAAGCAGATATGCAAACTTCCCCAATCAGTTCTTCAAATTATTCCTCTCTGCTTTTGAATGGATGGTGGCCCTTCAAGCAAGTAGACAATTACAATTACAAGGGCAAATCGCACCACAAATCCTGCAATGGATATGCAGTTGTGAAAATAATAATTCTCCGTAGTAACATATGTTCACTTCCCTTACTTTTACAGTTCATTTACCATTTCGAAATACAGTGGTACCTCAGTTCTCGAACTCATTAGAACTCGAATTTCTTAAAAGTCCCTCAAATTACCTAGAGCTCGATCTGAATCTCAGAAGTCAAACCATGAACGCCGACCTAAGATAACTTATATACGCAGGAAATGAGTCATGCGGCACGTCTCAGCGGAGACAAAGGGTAACGTTTCAGTCTCAGCCTCGCATTCGCTGGGATAGCATCGTGCATGTTTACACTAGCTGAATACATACATTTAGACAGTAAAAATACATTTAGACAATGATAGACAG
>JAODJW010000041.1:11510282-11523251 GCA_026777045.1 Hyperopisus bebe
TTGCAAACTGGGCAGATCTGCAGACGTAGGGCTCTGGGAAAAGGATTGGCAGCAATGCCGCACTTTGCAAACATGCTTGGAGTGCAGCACAAGCCATAATCAGCTTCCGTTCGAAAAAGTGAGCAGGCAATAACGAATAGCCGCTGCATCACACCCGACATCGTCGATTTTAATAGATAACTGCGTCTTTTTATGACTCAATCTTGTCGTAGACACTCGTTTGCTTAACGCTACGCGCGCACTTGTTACATCAAAATGTTCAATACGCAAGATTTCGCACCAATTCTTATTAATTGACCTCTTTGTTTATCTTAAAAGAACAGAACAGTATTACTAAAAAAAACTTCAACAAACCTCGGATTTATAATATATTTTACAATGAACTAGGCGCAAATGCGGTGCAAAGATTGTCGCGTTCCAAGCCATCCCGTTCATGAAAAAGTTCTCTGCTGCACTGCCTTTCCTGCTCATATTTGACAGAAAAAAATCGTGCTTACCTTCGAGAGGTCGCAAATGTCTTAATGCATGGAGCCAGCGGCCAAAGCACTAACGAGGGACAACTTGATATTTAATTTAAGTTAAATCCATTAGGTGCTTCAGATCCGTACCAACCGGCACAACTTCAACGCTGAGAGCCGCTTAGAAAAGTGCGCCGTTCCCTTCGGTACCGGATCGGCGGCTCCGCGATCAGCGCTCTGCCCCCTTCCAATTATTAATTAAAGTACCAGCGGAATTTTCAGTCGCGCCTGGGAATCGCTTCTGCGGGCGCCTTTGCCTGATTGGTCAGTGTGACGGTGACGTTGAGGGCAAGTGCCACACCTCTCCTCACGTCAGATGCAAGGATGCAAGGGGGTTATCTCCGTTTTTCGCATCCCTGCACTGTAGCAATAGAGAACACGGTAAGTAATGAGTTATGGCAAAGAGCCTTTCTGTCACGGTGGTGCTGAGGATGGCCACGGACATGATGATCATATGATGATTTTTTTAATTTTGCAGTATACTAATTTTGCATTTTTTTTTGCTTTTCTTTACAGAGTAAATGTTCCCTACAGTATATTCAAGTGATTCTCTCCCTGTATCTTGTAAATAAATTCTACAACTACAAATGTCAATCCATCCATCCATCCATCCATCCATCCATCCATCATCTATACCTGCTTGGCCAGTGCAGGGTTGTAGGGGTCCAGAGCCTATTGCAGAAGCTACAGGCGCACAGTAACCATGTACTGTACACCTGTGGGCAGCTTGGCAACTGCACTTAACCTTAGCGTGTTCGTGGACTATGGGAAGAAACCGCATGATGACATGGGGAGAACACGCAAACTCCACGCCAGGGGCATAGGCGGGGCATGCATACCCTGGGGGGCTTGAATATGTAAAATAATATAATGCCAGGGGGGGCAGGGGGCCCTGAATGTCTCCACTGACATTGAACCGGGGCAGAGACTCAAACCCAGGTCTCAGAGATGTGAGAAAGGTGCATTAAATAATAATTATTTCCTCTCTCTACACAAGTGTGTCAGACTGAAAAGGTGGAAGCTCCCTCAGCCGTATTGTAATTGCCAGTGCTTGCGGACTGTGCTGCCATTGGCTAGAACTCTGCCGCTGGTCTGTGTGCCGCACTAAACCGTCTGTACATTCATACTGCAGATAACTAGCAGATGCCTAATGTATGTCTTTGGAACATCCAGGATATGTTTGAAATAAATGTGTAAGTCCTTTAAAATAAATAGGGAGCAATTCACAAGTAAAGGAACTTTTTTTTACAGTCGTCAGACGAGCTGCATCAGGGAATGATACCTTAAGAGGTCCTCGAGCAAATGCAGAAAACGCCACATTTGGATCATGCAATAAAATTCTGGCACGAACAGCAACAGGTGGGTATTTCACAAGTGTAGAGCACTTTTTAAATCCATGTTTATTCGCCAATCCCACTGGCAGAAAAGTGCAAGGATTTTTTTCTGGTCGATGCCGTTATCCATAGACACTTGCACACATACAGTTGCTGTTACGCATAGCGATTAAGGGTGCGTTAGGCTAGAGAGACGGAACGTGAAGGCAGATCATCTGCAATCTGCATTACCATTAAACACTTTCTTGCTCGTATAGTTCTGGGTGAAATATCAGTAGGTCGTCATGCTGAAGACATGTGAGCTGTTGAGGTTGAAAAGGGTGGCGTGAAAATGGCACTGAAACATGGCAGGATCATGTTGTCTGCCATCCATCGCTGTGAAGTTCGTTATATTGTCAAAAATGCTTGCAAAGTCACGTTGTACATATCTATTTGATACTTGCTGTATGTGTCAAACATTAGCTCTGTTCTGTGTTAGACCTTGCACTAGGAAATAGATCTCAACAGCAATCCGAATCAGTAGCTGGCGATATATCTGCCTAATCGTAACACAAATTCAGGCAGATGAACATTGACGGTTCGCTATTAAAGTGAAACAATGAAAGGTACTAAAAGTGAGCAATGGGCAAGAAGGGGCTGCATTTCCGCTGTAAAACATTGCACCCCTTCTCGTTCTCAGCCTCGTGGAATGTGGTTTCACACACACAACGCTCATACCTCAACAAATCTCAACAACCAGACCCAAATCACTCATGTCTATTTTTCAGACTAACCTACGTAACGTGTATGACATTACAGCAGGGACTGCTGTGTGACATCATCACTACTGCTGTCCTGGTAAACCACCATCTTGGTCCAAACCCTGGTTCACCAAATCCCTTTGAACATTCTGTTTATCTTAACAGGCTGCAATTAAGTAGTCAACATATCTGAATGATTTTTTTATTTTATTTTATTTTTTTTGCCAATACAAACACATCGAACTATCTCCAGAAAATCACTTCAAAAAATAATTCTGTAATTAGAAAACAAATCCTGGTCAATGAAATCAGCCAAATCAAGTCAGATTCATTAAGGGGATTACTGCAGCAAATGCCCAACATGCACCCTTTTACCAGCACTGAGTCAAAGCCCAAAACAAATGTTAACTACCTCAGCTATTACTACCATGACACGTTTCTAAGGTAGCATTATGAATAAATGGCAGTGGTAAGCTAACTTACATGGTTTGTGGATCATGCTGAATGAAAGCTCGCAATAAACAGTGGAAGTTCAGTTTATTTGCAAGGTTTAATTAAGTTGCGCTGCTTTTAATTACACTAAATTAAAGTCTTTCAACCTAGCAGGCGTACAGTAAACGACGGTCTGAAACCCTCCCTTACCTAACAGGCCTGTTTTGAATGTCGTCGAGGTTCTTCAGGTCCTGCAATCTTGACTCTGACCATTTTTCTTTTTCAGCAGTGGCTTGCCAAGTACTCCCAGCACATTAACACCATTCTCCAGACCCCGCTTCACACTCTTCTGGCACGATGCCTTGGCAAGATTTCATAGGTACGGACATCAGAGAACCACGCCGTCGTACGTCCCAGCAACTAAGCCACCAAATATTGTGTTGTTTCTTCAGCTTCACCCATATTTTGTAAAGGTATTCATATCCATCCGTCCGTCCATCCATCCATCCGTCCATCTTCCAACTGCGTTTCCGGGTTCGGGGTTGCAGTGAGTCTAGAGTCTCTTCCAGGATGGATATGGGATGAGATAATCAGTACAGAACAGTTAGAGTAAAACTGAGAAACTCAGTCTCTCCTCAGCGTTTGGCCTGCACTGTACACTGAAATGAAGTACTTATACATAGCAAAAAAAAAAAAAAAACACATCCGCTAACTGCCCCCACTACGTAAACCCTGGGAGTCTGAGATGATTTCTCAAGTTGTAAAATCAGATAATTAAAACTTCAGTTTCATTTACAATCGATAAATGTAACCGGACACAAATGTTTTGTACATTTAAGGAAATCTGTGGCGTTTGCATTATAAACCAATTAGTGCTTGAGAGTGGGGCGGCGCACTGCCCTCTAGAGGAACAAGGCAGTACATTTTCGTTGTTTTGTTTACACAGACCGAATATACAGCGCGCGCATAGCATATTTATAACCCATCTTTAAATATTTCATTATGTACATTGTGCAATAATATAGTTACAAAACAATACAATTGTTGCAAAAGAATTCAAACTGTGAAAAAACGACGGTCTCATTATTGATCGGACAGTTTATGGTTTTAAAACACGGTAATACTTGAAAATCAGGGAATCAATTCAATACTAACAATGTAAATAAAAAAATGACTTGGATGAAAGAACAATAATTATGCATTTGGAAATGTTATTTTTATTATGACGGATCATAGTGGCCGTACGTTGACTCGGGAGGGAGTGCCGTCGTTTCACACGTCACGCATGGGGGGTTTAAATGCTGTCCCCGCTCGGTATGTATGCCGCGTGCATGTTCTTCCCGTGTCGCATGAGCTTTCACTGGCTGCTGCAGGTTCCTGATAGGTTCCTGGCATCTCCAGATTGCACGGTTCGTGATCGTTCGTGCGTGTGACCTGCAATACACCGCTATCACATTCAAGGGGTCCCGTGACTAGTGACCCATACTCCAGATTACAAATCCCATAATTAAAATAAAATTAAGGTAGTTTTATCTGATAATCCACAAATATTTTCTTCTACAACATGCAATTGTTAAAAATGCTTACCCATTAACCTTGAACCGAAATTTTAGAAAATAAATAAATGACGATATATGAATCCATTCTGTTATCCATCTTCTAGCGCTTTGTCCTGGAAAAGGTCATGCAGAGATGGAATCTATCCAAGACAGCACAGGGCACAAGGCAGGGGACACCGCGAGCCAGACTGCTAGGGCACATTCAATCAGAGACTGCGGACCATTTAGTGGTGCCAGTTAGCTGAGGCGCTTGTCTTCCGATCAGAGAAAATGCAGGCGACACGAGGAGATCACACAAACACACAAATGCACACACCAAGGGGATGATTTTCAACCCCACGACCCTGGAATTGAGAAGGAACAGTGTTACCCACTGTCACTGTACCACATCTAAGGCAACTCTATGCAAGCCTTACTTGTTATAATTTAAAACCTTAATCAGCAGAATATTAATACTTCCTACTCTGACAGCTTTATGGTAAGATTAGGATGTGATAGAATCTGTCTCAGTTAGAGTAAAATAATGGCTTGTCCTAAGTACAACTGACAAGGCTATAACTGTCCATTCAATGGAATGGAAATTGAACTTCAGAAATTGAGCTTGATTTTACTATTAGCCTCAGGTAATCAACCACAGCAGTCCCACCTCAGCTCAGCCACTTTTACACCCATCTAACCAAACACAGGCCTGGGAAAAATTAAGAGACCACAGCAAAATTTTGAGTTTCTCTCATTTCTCAATTTATGCATGTGTGCCTGTGTAAATTATAATTTTTTTTGCAAACTCCAGCCTGGCTCTTCCCTGCTTGTCACTGATGAAGGGCGTCTTCCTTGCTTTATGGGTCTTCAGTCCTGCTTCTAGGAATCTGTTATGAATTGTCCTAGCAGTGCATTTCACACCACTTAATGTTTCCCATTCTTTTTGAAGGTCACTTGAGGTCATCCTCCTATTTATGAGGCACTGCCAGATAAGTTGACAGTCATCTCTGGCATTAGAAAGCTGCTTCTGTCCTCTAACTGGCTGATTTTTGGTCATGGCAAGTGTCTCCTGTTTCACCTTGTTCTTGTGTACCATCTTAGAAACTTTGAGCCTGGAAGCAGCCTGCCTCGCAGTGTAGCCTTCTGCCAGCGGAACCAGGATTAAACCAGGATTTAACAACACAGATTTAAAAAAAAAATATGGAGTGGCATCTTAATTTTTTCCAGAGCAGTATCTAAGACAATTTTTAAAGTGATGAAGAGTGTTGACATCAGTTATAGTTAGGATTGGAATGGAAAAAATGAAAAGTAAACTGGCTACTGTAGAGAGTTTGTGGACTATTTGATACGAGGCCAAATTCGTAACGAGTCAAATAAGTTTCAGGCTAGGGAAGTATTAAGGAACAGGAGTAATTTAAGAAAGGTCCATTGTAGGCTTATGTAAAAAGGTACAAAAAAAAAACCTTAAGAACATTCTCCTTCTGTAGATTTTGGCAGTGGTCTTTTATATTTCATTGGCATGGAACATTGGAAATATCCAATTAAGGCCAATTGTGAGGAAAATAGAAGGTACAGAAGCTGGCCAGTGACACTGATGGACTGCTTTAAGGGCATTTTCCTGGGATTTGCTCATTCCTCTACACTGCAAAAATAATTAGAGCGATTGCATGTGTCTCCTTTTTAGCATAAGATTCAACAAGGCTATGTATATTTTTTTGGTAACACTTTCTACGAATGCCATGCCTATAAAAATCTATGAACACATTCATAAGACATTATAATGCATTCATAAACCATTATAAACATAGCTATAAATATTTATGTTTATTATGCAATATGAATGCTTTATGAAGCTCTAATCTATAATGTACTATGGATACCTAGATAATGCAGTCCTCTCATGTGCCACGCCCCCTCATTAACCTCATGTGCAATCCCAATTGTTATCAGCTGTTTCTTGTGATTCCCATTGAGTCCTGTGTATTTCAGTCCGCGTTCAAGTACGTTTCCCCAGTCCTGTCATCGAAGTGTTCACCATGTAGTTGTGTTCTGCTTGCAATAAATCCCGTTTTTAGATTTCCGTGTGCTCGATCCTGATTCCCCGCTCGCTGCTCACTCGCCCTGCGCACGGTCGTCACATTAATACTGCATTCCTGGTGATAGAAGATGCTGTAATGCTTTATTCTTATACCAACCATTACAATGCATTATGAAGGTATCTATAGTGCATTATAGATGAGAGCTTTATTGGAGCTTTTGAAGTATTATAATCAGCACTATAATGCCTTATGACTGTCAGAAGATGATGTAATGCTTTTTTCTTAAACCAACCATTATAATGCATTATGAAGGAATCCATAATGCATTATAAACATGAGTTTTAAGTAAAGGGTTACTTAATTACATTTAATTACTTTGAATGAAACCTGTATGTATCTTTATTTCAAACTTTCAAAATACATCACTCATACACGCAGTATCAGTTGCATACAAAACCCTACTGAGAAGGGAACTAAAAATGTCGTACTTCCCATGCCAATCACATCTAAGGTAAATGTTCTCTCTCTGTACCATGACTAAGACTGAATTAGATTATGATTCATACACATTGTATCTGTCAAGGAAAGTTTAAAGCACTGCTGACAGGAAAAAAAAAAAAAAAAACAGGCGGTAAAAAGGTAACCCCTGAAAGCTCCCTCATCCCTTGCCACATGTGATGTTCCTATGACACCTCCTTCCTCGCTCTTGATGGTGGAGCGCCACCATACTCCTCTCTAGGATCCAGAGACAACAGGGCCCTGCAGCTAACAGCTGAAGGGATCTTCACCTCACTGTTGTCATAGCAACAGCCCTTGTCACGAAAGAGCCCGTCGAGAGCACAGGTGAGGCCCAATCCCCTCCGCTTGGTCTCCCCGCCGGATTCCACAGGAGCATCCTGAGGCGGGACGCTGATGCAACGCCAATGGCTGACACAGTCGCCGCTCTACTCTTTGATCTGCGGCTCCTCTTATTAGTGCGCATGGGAGAGCGTGTTTGTACGGCACCCAGCTGACGGACATAATGCTCAGAAAAAGTCAACAGCAGAACACAAATTGTTCACAATGAGACATAATTCAGGACTCTAGGACAAATACGAGTTAAAGGAAATTGGCCTACCGTGGTTTCTTTACTCCAATAGAGAAATCGGAAATTTTCATCTTGGTGTCCACGAGAGACAGGCAGATGTATTTACAGGTGAGAGTGTGTCCTGGAAGCAAAACACAGAACCAGCCAGCGTCCATGGAGCCATTTAGATTAGGGGTTTTGCGCAAGGGATTCAAACCTATGACCCTCCACATATCCCTGACCCACTGAGCTACACTCCAATTAATTATTCATTTAATCATATGAATTTAATTATATGAATCATATTTAATGATCTAATTTCATAAAACATTATCAGCAAAGAAATGCATGTCACAGAGTCGACTTTAATATTATTCTTTGCCTTTGAACAAAATACCAACTGGACCATATTTTTCAGCTGTATTTCAATTCCGCCACAACTGTTTATGAAAGGAGACAATAAATGTTTGTTTTTCAATGGTTGGGCGGTGCACTTAATTTGCTTTGTGTGCTTTCATGAAATATATGCTTTTAATTAGTTCTGCATTTGAATCGAATGAAAATGCAGATCCGTTTGTGCCTTGCTAGATTGCCCTGCATCCTTGAATGGGTAGCTGAACTGAGGATTAATTAATCTCTGTTCTGCACTGGATTATAAAATGGCTTTCTGTCTGTTAGACTTTGGGCCAGGACTGGCAAAAAGACAAACAATTAATTGCTTTGTTGGTAGTTGATATACAGGATTTCTTCACAAATGGAATAAGATATAGACTTTCGCAAAGTGCTGGTTTCTGATGACTTCGTTTGCATTATTGTTCACTTGTGCATTATCTTTGTTCTTTGTTTTTCCAAGCACTACATTTTACGCTTCCATGCCCTGCTAATGGTCAATGTAGCCATTACAGTTGAAGTTGAAATAAGTAAATAAATAAGCAAAAAAAACCCACAGTTTTGCTATTTATCACTTCTACGTTTTATCTACGTTTTAACACCATGACCTATTTACTACACGGCCTTGAAAAATGTAAATA
Organism: Hyperopisus bebe; assembly: GCA_026777045.1. NCBI lineage: Eukaryota > Metazoa > Chordata > Actinopteri > Osteoglossiformes > Mormyridae > Hyperopisus > Hyperopisus bebe. Next base: position 11,518,981 of record JAODJW010000041.1, read on the forward strand.
CAGATGTATTTAATTACACAACTGTAAGCAAGCCACAGTCACTGTCAGCATTTCTAAGTTTTGAAATGGGTTCTTCACACTTGCTGATGTATTCTGGGAAACAGAAATGGGAGCCGTGATAATTTTCGTCCGTGCCTGCCGGTGCTGACTTCCATGGTCATTATTCCGCTTTCTGTACAGTTAGACATAACTCCCCTTTAATTGTCTGCCTGTTAAGTTTCCACTCTGCAGATAGACTTTTGCCTTGAGACTGAAACATTATAACTACAAAGTAACAAAGCATTGACATATATTGGGCTGATGAACTAAGTTTTAACTTAGTTTTGGATTTTACAATTTATTAATGCAGTAGCATTTGGGAGCACTTTACTTATAGCAGTCATTGTACTGCATTATACATACCTTCATAACACTTTATAATGCATTCATAAAGCATTATAACCATGGCTATAAATATTTATCAAAAGGCATAACACTATTATAGATATGCGTGTTATGCATTCTGAATGCTCTATGAAGGTCTCATCTATAATGAAGTATAAAGTCCTTTATAATGCAACACAAATCATCCTTAATTCTTATACTGACCATTATAATGCATCATGAAGGTATCTATAGTGCATTATAGTTGAGAGCTTCATAAAGCATTCATAATGCATGAGAAACAGGGCTATAATGTGTTATGGCCTTTTGGCCATCTAGTTTTTTTAATTATTTTTTAAATGATTCTTTACTGGACATTTATTTGTTTGCGAGTTGGTGACTGGTTAAAACTGAATGGGGAAAAATGTATCTTATATTCTATAGTATAGCAGTAGTATATATATTCTATAGTATATTAGTAGTATAGTATTAGTAGTAAGGGGGTCGAAGTTGTATCACGACGTTAGGCAGATTTACTCCGGGTACTCTGCTACTCAGTCAAAAAGCACACAGTCAGGTGAACTGCCATCACTAAATTGCTTACACTGTGTGTGTGACTGCTCGTGCGAGTACCCCGCAGTGGACTGGCATCTGGTCCAGAGCGCCCCCTGCCTCATGGCCCATGCTGCCTGCGATACTCTACTCACCACAGATCTGTATTAGACACTCAGCTGTGAGATGGATGGATTTTCTGTATCTACTTGTTATATAGAGAAATAACCTGATTGGTAACAGGTTAAAACACTCTATACCGTTTATATTTACATAGTGAACAAATCCTTCAAGACACTCATGTTGTACATTTTAAAAAAAAAACATCACTTAAAGACAGGTCAAAACCTGTGATTAATTTTATTTAAAAACAAGACAGAACAAGCTACTAAATGTCACAAATATAAGGTGATAAAGCCATTGCAGTTTGACAGAATTTAAGATAAGGAGCAAAAGCTTTCAAAGCCCCTTGTAAGTCACACTTTTAAGGTGTTCTGAACTTTGCAGCATCTTGTTCAGCGGTTATTTTATTTGAGCTTAAATATTGATTTGTTCTGTCAGAATAACAGTCTGTGGAGAAGAACATTTAAAAACAGAAGAACACAAGAGAAAATTGCATTTGAAACTGTAACCATGAAAAGAAATGTACAGCTCTAGGGTCTGTACAGAAAGTACATTTTGTAGTATGGGAATCACTGTTAGGGTGCATTACAGGTGTGCGCTGTTCTCTAAAGGATAAATTGTTTAGTATGATGTTACATTTTCAAAAAATGGGGCATTCCCTTAATAAGATCAGATAAAATAAGAAAAGATGAAACGTTCCTCATCCCAAAGGGAATGGTAGTGCCAAGGCATCACTCTCACTGTGCAAAAGTAACAAACAAAATATAAAGAATATAAAGATCAAAAGGACAAAAAGATGATGTAAGTAAGAAGGTGAGTATCCAAAGTGGGATTGTGCATCTGCAATCAGATGCTTACAGATACCATCATCACAGGTACCTGCTGCATCTGTTCTGATTTAAATGCTGCATTTCTCTACCCACAGAATGCAAACAGCCCATGAATACACAGGCTTGCACTGTCCTCAGTGAATCATCGTCGGTATAAAAGATGCTTCTGGGAACCGGAAGAAAGCGATCCTGGCTGAGGGTCTGCAACGTCCCGTGCGCCACTTAATCCTTCGCGTTCCCCAGCCGAAAAAGCCACGGATCTGATCTGAGGACAGTGCCGCGCTGGGTGTTGACTTTTCACAAGCAATTTGCTACATGAAATTCACTTAACTGCACCCCAGCTAAGCAAATAAATTGTGTCCAGAAATAAAGCACTTAGAAGCCGGACAGGCTTCCGTTCTGAATGAACAAACGAACAACAACAGCCTTAAGATGACAGTTATATTCTCCCGCTCCCCATTCTGACTGCCCCCTTCAAAGTTTGACAAGTAGCCCATTAATCAAGTATTAATTGCTGTCATGGCTGTGTACACTAAGGCTTACATGGCCCACACAAAAGACAGGCCTTATTAATCATTTGTTACGTCTGATGAGATTTCAATAACATCTCCAGCCACGTAATCGCTTCTATGCGAGAAACGGGAAGGAAAGCTCTGTGCATGCCTGCATGTTGGGAATTTCATGTTTTGGATACGTCTGCCAAGTAAAACCAGAACTGATAAGTATATGTACTCAGTAAACTGTTGACAAATTCAGTATAAGGGCTATGGATATTAAATATTTGAGATGGACAATTTAACAAGTGTCTTCAAATACTCATGAGAAGATTACTATGATCGGACAATCCCTAGAGTGATTGGCGGCTAAGGGGCTCAACTGAGAGACCACACTGTCAACCACAAGCTTTGAACCTGTGACCTTCTGATTACAGAAATGATATAGGAACCCAGAAAGCACATGCCACCTCGTCAGATAATCTCAAGCATGCATAGCCTTGTAGAGCTATCAGAACCTGAGACAGTTATTTTCTGAAGACTTTTATTCTCACTTCAGCAAAAAAAGTAAAGCTGATTTCTGATAGAGGCCCACTCAGGCCATATTTGGACCTTGTTATTCCAGAATAATCTGATCAGAAAGTCCCTCACCTTTTGATCAGAGTTTGTCCTGTTCAAGGGCCTACTTCGAAATTCTGGGCTTCCTGACAAAATGTCACCTTGCCTCTCCTGGCCAGTTTTACATATAATTTTATGTATAAGCCCTTGTTAAGTGCTGAGCCCCAGGAATCTGCCAGGGTATCCATGCCCTTCCAACGCCGCTGGTTGTGTTACAATCAATTGTCAAGTGGTATGCCTGTTTATAAGGAACACAAGTTACAAATAGTGACAAGCATTCTAACATCAACGAGGCATCACAGTGCTGTAAACATACCGCTGGTGATATACAGTACCTGTGCTGTGTTTGGGTGGTAAACTGGGCAATATCAATGAACAGGCAATGTCAGTGAACAGCCCCATTTGGGGTCCTCTTGGATTCTGGTTGTATTAGCCAAAAAGCACATTTTAACCAAGCATTCTGAGTCCCTGGAACGTGTGCATGGTAACATTTCACCATCTCCCTCTGCGATTTCTGATCTTCACCGACATCCTCTAAACTGCCTGCCTCTCTGACGATACACCTGGTGAAAACAGCGTGGGCTTTTCGGACACTTGCTCATCATTTGTCACTCCTAACTTTTGAATTTCCTTTTTTGCACATTTACTATAAATCACTCCCCCTCCCCCCCTGCTCCATAATTACAGTTATAATTACATAGTTAAAATCAGACCGCAAAAAAGTGCATCAAGAGAATAATAGACTAATCTACAAACAGAAAAACTCTGAGTTACATGATGAATACATGAATAGATTAAAAAATATAAATAGATATTTAGTTACTTAAGAGCTGACTGCCAGTAAACTGTACCGGAATAAAACAGTAGTGAACGCTGTTTTTTAATGTCTTAACACTACAGTTCGGCTCAGTACATTATGAATGTGTTTATAAACGACTAAAAACCTGGTCTTAAGTGAAGCCTTACCATATAACCTTTTGTTTAAAAAAAACAAGGGTATAATTCAGGCTTTTATTAGTTACGTTTTATTGATTTGCATTAAATTATCTGTAGGTAATTGTACCTTGATTGTCATCACTGCATTCTTGACGCCCCCCCACCCCGCCACGTTCAGCACGCCATGGATTATTGACACCCTTGGCAGCTTTGCTGTGCTACCCAAAATACTGTATATATCTTAGTATAACCTACTATTTTTGAATTAACAAACATATGACTAGGGTCACCGGGGCCCCACCCTGGAGCCAGGCCTGGGGGAGGGGCCCGTTGGCGAGCGCCTGGTGGCCGGACC
>JAODJW010000041.1:11527345-11540529 GCA_026777045.1 Hyperopisus bebe
ATGGACCTTGCTTTGTGCACTGGGGCACAGTCATGCTGGAACAGAAAAGGACCTTCCCCAAACTGTTCCCACAAGGTCGGAAGCATAGAATTGTCCACAATGTCTTGGTATGATGAAGCATTAAGAGTTCCCTTCACTGGAACTGTGGGGTCAAGCCCAACCCCTGAAAACAACCCCACACCATAATCCCTCCTCCACCAAACTTTACATGTGGCACAGTGCAGTCAGGCAGGTAACATTCTCCTGGCATCTGCCAAACTCAGACCTGCCCATCAGACTGTCAGACAGAGAAGAGTGATTTGTCACTCCACAGAACACATTTCCACTGCTCCAGAGTCCAGTGGTGGCTTGTTGTACACCACTCCATCTGCAGTTGCATGCAGCTGCTCATCCATGAAATGAAACATCAGAATTCAATGATTAAGAGGTGTGCCCCTGCACTTTTGTCCATATAGTGTATTTTTTGTCAAAGCAATATACATTTTTTGAGAAAGCAGGGTCAGTCTCTGGAGAGCAACTGGGGATTAAGGACCTTATCAAATACCCAAGCATCATCCTGCTGACCCTGATATTTGAATCAGTAACCTTTTGATCACAACCTTTTGATCTCTTGGTCCGTCTTCACTCGAAGGCGTTCCTGGTACTTTGGATAATTACATTGGAGAGATTTAAGTTACTCGGCTCGCGATGAGCAAGTGTCATGCAACGTCAAGCTGAGATACGATTGGCCGCTGGCTCAGCCTTGCCACCGGCCATTGAACGGCTCCCACTGACACAGCGGACGCAAGCGCGGTAATTGTCTCTGCTAAGCCTCAGCTTCCCAGATGGGAAATCCTGAGGTGATACTGGGCAGGACAGCATGCTGCAACACTCTTCAGATAGCATCCTAAAAGGTAGGGAGAAGCGGCTTCTGTTCGGGAGTTATACAGCTTAAGATAGAACTGATGAGTTTTTATACGCCTTATACGCTCTTTCAAGAAAAGAGGACAAATCGATGGCTTTAGGGTTGAGATACTGATTGCCTGTCTATAACCGTTCACCTGCCTATGCATTACTGTTAACATTTAACACCTATTTACAATTGAAATTTTCTGTAATCATGACTAAAGAGCAGTATTAGTGATTTAACTTGGGGAATTGACACTCTAATACCGTATTAGTCGGCAGTTACCTTATTCTCATTTTCCAATACTTTGACTATTAGTAATCGTTGAAACAAATGAATCCAAGATTGATCCCTTTGCATTTCTTTATTCTGTGACAGTCACCATGACGATAATGCTGTGTGCTTCAATACTGAGGATCTAGTACATTTGAGGTAACCATGTATAGGGTAATATTTTTGCCTGTTCTGTGGGGGGCGGGCTTACACATTCAGGGTAATGGGTTTGAATCTCACCTCTGCTCTTTTTGTGTGTCCATAGACATGTGGTTTGGCTAAATGGTGTCTGTGATGGACAGGCATCCCATGCTGAGTGGTACGCTGACGGGGAGAGACTCCAGGACTGTGACCATAATCAAGATAAGGAGACAAAATGTGGATGGATAGATGGATGGATGTTATTTAATGTACTTATTGTCTTGATTTATTTGGTATTACGGTCTGCAGGAAATGCACAGCAAGCATTTAATTTTGCTGTGTACACATGAAAAAGAAAACCCTGAAACTTTTTAAAGTTGTTTTGACTTAGTGCACATTTCCCACATGCGACTGAAGACCTCCATCTGAAAGCTCAAAACAACCACGTGTGAATGTATCATTCTTCACAAGCATTTTTACCCTAAAAGGACACGTCAGCTTGCTGGCAAGCACTCGGCAGCATTTGCCACGGAACCGTCCCTGGGCTCCAGCAGTGTGGAGTGGCCGAATGCGGCATCAGCAGGTGAGAGGACGTCTCTCATTTTCCTTGCCACTTCAAGGCTGGGAAGTGAAATTTGATGTAGTGACCTCTGACCTCTCGCTCGACGAGATCTAAGGTGTTCCTTGATAAAGACAGCACCATAGCCCACGGGTGGGTGAAACCGATGTTTTTTTTTCTTTTCAAAATCTCATCATTTCTCATTTTAGAACTGGACTGGCTTAATGAAAATGAGCTAATTTGCGGCTTTCGAACAGAAATTATGTTTGTTGTTGACTTCCTTGTTTGGGGAGGTGAGGAATTCTTGATTGAATGGGGGGGGGGGCATGATGAGAGCAGGCTACAGCACGTCCAGTCACTGCTCCAGGTGGTCGCCCCCAGACACAGGTGGCCCGTTCCACACAAAAACAGCTGAGGTCTTGTTTGAAAATGGATTAACGTGTCAGACCACCCGCATCCTTGTTTAGAAAGTAACGAAGACGGCCAAAGTTAGACATGCTCCCTTAAATGACGAGACCCTTCACCATGGTTTCCTTTCTCTGGCCCCGACTCCTAAGATCTCACAACTGGAGAACTTCCCCCAAATCCCAGCAAGTGATGGGATTATGGAATCGAGAAAGCTTACTGGTTTTGGAGCAGTGAGCAATGCAACAGTGTTTCAAGCCGGTTGGGAAAAAATGGAGGGAAGAGAGGGGAGAGGGAAATGATAGTTTGGATCTGAAAAGCGCTGGGCCTTATTGTCGGGCTGCCATTGGGCCTTTGCCTGTTTCAAAGTGAGGGCAGGTTTTCACACGTTGGTTTCCATGGAAATAGACCGTGCAATATGCGATAATGACCAGGCAAGTCCAAAATAATCTAATTAGTGTAACATGCTTTTTAGGTGACGCCATTATTTTCTGATAAAAAGGTCATGATAATACATCAAGAAAAAGAAAGATTATTAAATTAGTTGATAATTAGCCTTTTATTCTCCTTTCTTCTACAATCCTGGTGTAGATTTTGCTGTGTTGATCTGTCTAAAATTATGTTTTAATTGCTTCAAAATGCATGGTTTAATTCCGTTATTATTTAAATATAGGCCCCTTTTACTGATCAAAGTTTATTGACTAAAAGTATGTTCCCTGCCTTGTCGTGTTGTTTTGTTCTATGATTGTGTAACTGCGAAATTATAACCAGTTAAAACAGCACACTAAGCAGAGGACATTCAACTGAAAACATGTTTAATCATTCAGCCAGAATTACTGGAAAATGTGACTGGAAAGGACTGAGATATGGGTACTCCAGCACTGACAAAACCCTGAAGAGAATTAACAGACATTAATTATCATGTTTCCTGTCAAGATGCCTCTGTGTTTCAACTTCAGACAAACATATTAAACATTGCATTAGCGACACTGTTTTTCCCAGTCCGCCTTCAACATAATCCTTAATCTGTGTTTTAATTAATTTTCTTCAGCTGTTTTGCAAAGCAGTTCACCCGCAGCTAGATAATTACTGACTTCATTTAGGGTGAGTACCAAGCTGAACAGTGTAGTTACCTCAGCACTGACCCAGGAAACTGCCTACCTGTTATTGGCACTAACCACTCAACCATTTGCTGCATGAAATCTGTATTATGATATCTGCCAGAACCGACAAATTTGACTGCATGCCTGTAAGGTATAAAGTTAAAGTAATGTATCATCACCACAGGCCTTTAAAGGTAGTGTTTAGTCTGCTTTATATTTCATTACAGCCTCTCCTTGGTTACGTTGGGATTACGTTCTGACACACCTATCGTAAGGTGAAAGTATCATAAGGCGAAAATGCATTTAATACAGTACACCTAACCAAACAAAATCATAGCCTAGCCTAGCCTACCTTAAACATGTTTAGAACACTGACATTAGCCTACTGTTGTGCAAAATCATTAACATAAAGCCTGTTTTATAATCAGAATTGGGTAATTCAGGTCCAGAGAGTAAAAGTCCAGACCGGGATTTTGTTACAACCAACCAATTGAATGCTCTGTGACTGTGACAATTTATGCTCAGTTATTTATGGTTGGTTGAAACAAAATCTTGTTCTGGACTTTTACTCTCTAGCCCTGAATTACCCAACTCTGTTTATAATTATAAAGTGTTGAATATCTCACGTAATTTATTGAATAATGTACTGAAAGTGAAAATCATTTACCCATTGTAAAGCTGTAATATTGTAACACAGACCATTGTAACCTGAGGAGCATCTGCAAATCACCTGAATGCATAGAGATATCATTATATACAGGAGATCCCCAGGTTACGAGGCAGTTCCACTCTATCTTTAAGGCGAATTTGTAGGTAAATTGGAACAATAGTAATGCAGTGCATAATAATAGTAATAATAATACAGTAATACCAAAAGTAACTCCATACTGTAGAGTATCGTACTATAGCTCGAGTCGACAAACTGTTAAAGCTGACTAATGTTTTCATGAGCATCACAAATTAGTGTGGTGTTCATTATTGCAATTATATTTAAGTTAAATTCTTTATACAATATGCTTTATGGCAATGCGTTAGTAAGCATGAGACGTCCGTAAGTGGGATGTTCTTAACCTGCAGACTGCCTGGATTATCTGATGAGCAATGGGCAATAAATGGCATTAGAAAGCATTACCTACTGTAATTGGCTACATTTACCTGTCACAATCTAGCAAACGTCACTGCTGGTCAGCAGCTATTAAGAAAGCAGCAAGGGAGAAGTAATAAAGCAATACATCTAGTATCTTTTTCTTAATAACCAATTTCCTCACATTATTACTGGCTATGCCAAGCATTTAATGTGTCGAAACATTAATTGGCTACTGTCAGATCACTATACGGTGTTACAGTACATCACAAATGCGGCTTGGATTGGGATCCACTACCACACCTGCCTTGTTTGCGATTAAAATTTGATATTAAACTTAAGTAAAACGAACAGTTATTAGGTTAATCATTTCTGACCTTGATAGGCGTTTACAATGTCAGCTGGTTTATTTACAGCTGCTGGAACATCGCTATGTTAATAAAGGGCATATTTGCCTTCTCCGTGTGTCCCTGACCGGGAGATGTGCTTAGAAAATAGGTAGACAGATATTTGCTTTTAAAATTGTGATTCCGTATTTTAAGAATCACATAGAATCACAGAAAAATTAGCAGAGAGCCTACACACCGATTTCACACACAGTCTTTGACTTAGTCACATTGTTGTGACCTTGGAGGGAGAATCAAAGGAAAGGGTTTGGCGAAAATACAGAGATAAAATATAAATGTGACTGCAGACCCACACGGAACGTAGGAGCTGAATTCTGGGACGGGAATTGGTGTCACATCAGAGTTAAGCTTCGACCATGTTAAACGCTGACCCAGATAAAACAAAAAAAATTAAATGACAACATATAATGGCTTTTAATTTATAGGTCTGGTTGTGCTAAAGGTCCACGCAGATTGAAATGCCAGGTATAATGAAATAGGAGAACAGCGATGGGCTAACGCGTCGTTTTGACGAAACAGGAAGTGACAACAAGCATTGGAGTGGCACAATACAATTTGTTCTGGTGTGGAAATCCATCAGCGGATCTCTATGGGTTTGGGGGCTTTAGTGCCGCGGTTTCATTCTGAGCATATTCCGCCATCACATTTACTGTATGAATCAATCAAACTATCCGCTGTTAGCAGAATGAGGGTGTGTTATAAAATTACTACAAAGCAATCTTACAGCTGAGAGAGCCGCCGGCTAATTTTACCTTGGTTCAAAACATTCCCGTCGCTGTAATTCTGTTCCTCAGACACCCACTTATTTGATACCAAAGAGAAGGCTCAACTTTTTTGCATGTAAAGTTGTTGATATTTAACGTTACATTTTGAAGACGGTGGAAACAATCATAGCCGGGAACTGTGGTAAAACTTTCAAAAAGACTTTGCGGAAAGAGCCAGCCTGACATTTGAATTTCAGTGAATAAAGTATGTCAGATGGAAAAATGTTTGCTAGATGCTTGATGGGTAAAATATTAAAATACTGGAGCTGGAGTTTTTGGTCGGTCCTCCCTTAACAAACGGGTTTCTGGGACCCACCTCTGGAGCCAATCTTAGGCCAGGTCACCCACAGAACTTGGTAGGGTTTAGCCTGAAAGGTCCCTCAAGGTGAAGCAGTTCAGGTTTTAATGCTATTTGGGTGACAAGCTTGACTAGAAAGGACCCAAACAGATCAGATCTTGCACGCTGGCTTCAGGAACTTTGAATGTTACTTATCTGGCTGGGAAGAACCCTGAGCTAGTATGAGGAATAGCAAGGTGTGGGCTAGATAGAGTTAGCCTTATCATCACATAGGCGAGTGCGGAGAGACTCAGACACGTCCTAGACTGAGGTCTGTGTGGCTGATGATTTTACTGATGGATAAAAGATGCTAAAGTGGTCTGAGGTCTCCTTGTTGCAGAAATAGAGTCCCTGCATTTTGGGACTGAGAGGAATAAGCTGAAGTGGTTTGGGAATCTAATACAGTAAGTATGTCACCTGGTTGGTGCACTGGGAGCAGTTTTGGAGACGTTCCACTGGAGGGAGGCCTGAGGGCAGACCTTGCATACTGTGGAAGGATTAAATCTCTCAGATGGCTTTGAGACATTTGGGGAGCCCCCAGAGCGAGTCTTGGAAAGAGAGCACTGGTCTGGCATGCTTGGCACGCTGCCACTGTGACCCTCACTGGGAGAAATGGTATAAAGACATTTGCAGTGTTGCTTGGAGCGCATATCTACAGGATAGCCAGTGAAGCCAAGGAGAAGGTCAGTGAGAGGAAAATACAGAAGGTGATGAAAAGCAAAATAAATGATGGGGTATTTTTATAGATGTGTGATGAAGGATTAAAAAAAGAAATTTACTAAGCTGTCTGGATTCTAACACGGGAGTCAGTCTTCGGGTGAATTCTTGCCACGTTACTCTCAAAGCAGCTGTCTCCAGGAGAGCCTGCGGGATTGTCTGTGTCCGTTTCATCTCATCACACCAAAGCAGGGCTTCCTCCCCAGGCTACACCACCAGCTGAACTCCACTTCTGAAATGAACACAGAACGGCGAGATATCTGGGCTTCCGCCACTGAAATGCGGCGAGAGCGTTCACATTTATTTAACAGGCGCTTTTATCAAAAACAACATACGTTTTTTTGAGAAGGCAGGGTCAGCCGGTCCCTAAAGCAAATAGGAATTAAGGGCCTCACTGAAGACCAGGATGTTGGGGGAAACGTTCTAATTGGTGACTAACACTGTTTCTTTTTCATTCTTCACTTCCTACATTTAACAGATGCTCCCCAGGTTACGAAAGGGGTTACATTGCGGTAAACCTGTCGTAAGGCGGGAGTATCTTAAGGCGAAAATGCATTTTAATACAGCACACCTAACCTAGCAAACATCATAACCTAGCCTAGCCTAGCCTACCTTAAACATGCTTCGAACACTTACATTAGCCTACTGTTGGATAAAACCATTAACACAAAGTCTATTTTACACTAAAGTGTTGATTATCTCATGTAATTTATTGAATAACGTACTGAAAGTGAAAGACGTTTACCCATTGTAAAGCTGAAATATCATAACACAGACCATCGTGACCTGGGGAACGTCTGTATACAGATGCATTTTTTATCAATGGGATCTATGTTCTAGCTCCTGTTGGTTTCAAGGACAGTTTTACAAAATACACAAGGTGATGTGAGACTTACAGGATTAAAACTGTAGATATTCATGTGGATATAAATACCAACACTAGCTGTTTACACAGAGCGGTTGCTCTATATGCGACGTGCAGCAGCCGCAAAAGCGGCAGGAGTTGGCTGCCACCCGGCACGCTGCAAACTTTTCCTTTTCTTCACAAGTTACCCTACCCAGCTTTCGCACAGATGTCTAATTTTATCATCGCATGCAAAACATCATATTCATAATCATCTTTTTTTTTTTTTTTTTTTAAAGGTGTAGGTTTATTCAACCTGTAGGGGGCAATGTTTGACTCATTGGGTTATCTCAATACCCAGAAAACAAAGATCGTACTTGTGTCTTGGCAAGACGGGACTTGCGGACTTGCCTGCCAAAAACGATCCCGGAATATCACAAGGACAGAGACTACACCAATTGTGGATTGAGACAGATAAGTATTTGTGTACTTGCAGTTTCACTATGCTGGACACCCAGCCGATTACCCCGGTCGTAATTTTTATTGTAGCATTTAATAAATGACACATAATCGAAATGTCCAGTCTAAATGACTAATTTTTCCTGGTATGATTACTTGTGCTTTTTACACAAATAAAATTTACAGCTCTGTACAAATTTCGGCTCTGTACAAATGCTATATGCGGTTGTTAACCATTCCAGTGTAGCAGTGTCACGAGCCAAAAAAGTAAAAAACAGTGGGAAAATACTATCTGACAGGAACGACGGAAATGTTACTCCGATTAAGGTAACTCCGATTCTTCCTCCACCACAGCGACAGCACGCAATGAATCATGGGATTGTTCTCGTTTGGCAATGATGCACCTGATGCATCCTTGATATCTGGGGCAGAGCAAGACCAACACTGTCCACTGATCTTGTGATCTTAGTATTGGAACTGGTCTTCGGGAATGGAAGATGACGTAAAACGGGTATGCGAGAACACAAGTATGATCAAATACACAAACTGAGACATAGCCTTTGACTATGATCGGAAGCTTGCTGTTGCCATTGGGCCCCTGAACAAAACCCTTAACCCCTGATTACTCCAGGGACACTCCACGCCGGCTCACCCTGCACTCCGATCCTAAGCATCACTCTCACGTGTATGTGTGCATCTCAACGGAGAGCATGATGGGATAGGCAAAAAGAACTCTTCCGATGTACCTTCGCAAATGGCAAATGCAGCATCATTTACCAGTAAACTTGCCCACTGAATTTACTGCAGTTGTATCGGCCGGCTAATTCCTGTAAAGGAATGCAGGGCTTTAAGGCAAAATAGAGGGCTACACAACCAAAAGGTGGAGTCTTTAATCAAAGACTATTAGCAAAGACCCTCTGGCAATTCACACCATATGCCGACGAAGGCTGTATACAGATATAAATAAATCAAAATCCCTTCTTTTACACAACATGCAGCTGGATAGAGTAAGACGGACGATCTCCTTATGCAACGACACAAAGCTGTATAGATGAGTGGTGGAGAAGAGAGTGTAGACCCTCTGATGTCATGTGGTGTTGCCTGTCATTCTGGGGACAACAACTACGGGGGAGCTTTCATGCGGTGATATCGAATTATAACCAGCAGGCCGCTGGCTGCAGGGACTCCGTAAACAATTCCTATTTAAAACCAACCACTTACAGCTTCATTATCTGCTCCCCGGCTCGCACCGGGCGGACTGTGCAGGAAGCGGGATCCAAAACAGAGGCGAGTTCGGGCAGGTAGAAGGGCGCCCTGATGTCGGGTCCTCCGGAGGCCTGAAATGAAGTGGCGAAGAATCACATCTAACGGAAGGACATAGTGACATCACAAGTCTGATGCCCGGCCAAAAAACAGAAGGGAAGAAATAGAAAATAAGAGGATGGTAAAAATAGTATGAACAGACTCTCCATGCGTCGATCCATCAAAGCCTGTCGTATTAGTGGCCAACCAGCTCACAGACAGCATGCGGACCCCCTGAACGAGTGAGGAGTATATAGTGTCTGTTGTACTTCAACCAGGCTTACCCATGACCTCTAGAGCTGATGGGCTCTAAGTAAATCCCGTGAAATTCTTGGTGGTTTTGGAGTGTTTCTAGTAAGTACAGTACTAGCGTTCTGACGTTCGGTTGACTGGCACTTGTGTGCTTCCTGCAAGTTATCTTGCAATATTGGGGTTTAATGAAGGTGATAAACTTAGGCATAAACTGAGGCATAAACTTGGCAATCGTTGGCAGACAAAAAAAAAGAAAAACCTTGCCCAGAGTTCGTCTTTGGATGTAATATAAAAGTCGGGTGTAATATTAGAAACTGGTTTGCACTTTTTAGGGTTAAGCAGTAACGACAGAATATTTGGCGTCGATGTGCCTTTACGCCGGCAGCCAGGTTGCAGTCGATAGCAACGATTAACCAGCCGTGTTCCAGCCCATTCAATAATAATGAAAATACGTTGCCGTACACACACTTTGTGGCTCGCATTATAAGAATCGCCCACAAAAATCCATCTTACTGATCTGCCAGCGTAGCAAACTGTGCTGATGAGGGCACCTACATCCTCTGTTATCGTCGAATCAGCATTTTATGACCATATTTGCACCATACCATAGCCTAAATCATTTTAACCTTGCAATTTACGAATGTGATCGATTAAACTATACACAATACAGATAGTTGAACATTCTTAATGAGAAATTTGCTTATTATAAAAAGTTTAATTTCCGTGTCCGATAAATAATACAAGTGATGTTTTTGTCTTCTCTCAAAGTTTTATATAGATATAAAAATCATCCCAGATAGCACCACTCATATTGGGGATTCTCCATCACACTTTGCTAACAGTCTGCCTTTCAGTGACCATCTAGTTTCTGTACTTGTCATCTATAATCATCCGCAGCCCTGAGTAGTGATAATACAGTGCTAATCACACGAGTGTCACAGAAGCATAAATTTTCATTGACTGTATAGTGGCAGAGCCGGCAATTCTATAATTAAACCCCTGCTGGCAAGTGAACATATATTGATCTACTATAGGATTGGGTCAAGTTAGATAGCGGATGATTATAGTCTTCTGGGCCCTTTTCTAAGCCAAAAATAATAGCGAAGCCATTTCTCTTTCCAGTTCACTTTTTATCTTGTGCCTCATCCATTTCACTCATTCTCATCCTTAACTACTCTGCTAATTGGCAATTAATATACTGTCAATCAGGCCGACAGCAGGGGAGGGGGGGCTTGATTTTCCCTCCCATTTAAGGCCTGTCTGCTGTTCTGCAGTTTTAACATTTGTAGGTAATTATTCATGTCACAGCTTTTAACGAGCTGTGTGACAGACAATTGCTTGGATTTGATATCATTGTTACTATTTATTGATAAAAAAACTCCTACCAAACGTTTTTGCACACCACAGGTTTTTACCAATCTGGCATTTATTTCATAAACTGCAGATTTTTTATTCTTGTTAAGCATTGGAAAGTTGAGTGAACAACTATAAATGAAAATATAAACAAGTTTCCTTTATAACATGGAATGAGTGCGTAACAGTGCATGTCTGACATCCTATTGACTGGTTGTGTGATGATGTCAGAGTCATTCCAGGCCGTCCTTTAACTTTAAATGCACTAGTCAACTGTTTCATCTCACCTTCAGATTTAATATTCCTTGTAGAAAAAATAGCTCAACTTTTGTCTGCTGTTATAACTACTAGAGGAGGTTACTTAGATGAATCAAAGATTTTATTGCTTATAAAGGTACTCAAATGATGAACATACTGTACATTTATTTATTAGCAGAGAATATTGAGTGTATTTTTAGTGGATGTTAAGTGAGTGACATGCAAATGTAGAAAACCTCAGTGTGTGCAAAAACTTTTGACAGGTAGTGTACGACCTGCCTAAAAGCTTCCTGCAATCCTAATTCCTGAGCTATTTAACTAAAAAGCGTCCTCAAGGTAGGAATTCCAGCATCTCTGTTCTCGGTCCATCAGATTCCCTTCTGTTGTGGAAGATCTTGCCTTCTATTGGCTGTTTTTTGTTCCAGGGTTAAAACAGCCATCCCTCAGCACTTAAACAGCTCGAACTGCATCAAAGTCAAGAGCAAAGTTGCCTTTCAAAAAGCCTATTAATGTTACATTCTATTCAAAGGCTCTATTCAGAGTTACATTCATACAAAAATCAGTGGTTGTCCATAGCAGCAGAGTATCCCCTAGCTGGTAATACTATAGTTAATACTGCTAGAAAATTAACATGTATTGAAGCACCACAGGCCTGGATCTATGTTCCACATTCCGCGCGACAACAGAACTGGCCGTCCCATGACAATAGCATTAATAATACTTCTCCCCTCCACACTGAGGTTGGCACAAAATCTATAATTAAAGATTTTTTATTAAAAGAATGCAGCTGCAGCTTCTCCTGGGACTACAATAAAGTTAATAATTATTCAGCGCTTGTATGCTATGCAATTTGCAGCATTTTATAATATCACATTTTCTCATTCATACTGCAGGATGTTGACTGGTGCAATTTAGATACCGAGTTTGCAATGCGGACACCTAGAATTTGGAGGGAATCTTCTGGAAATGAAGTGACTGTCTGCCCCGCCACTGATAACTACATCTCCAGACCCTGTGTCCTTCAGGTTCTCATACCTCAAACCAAGAAAAAAAAGGAAATTAATGTTTTGTCTTCAGTGGTGGAAAAAATGCTCATTCAGTTTTTTTTAACCTAAGAGGAGTTTCTTCAAAGGGCATTAATCTGTCACCTGACACCTGCCTCATTTCTTGATGGTGCCTCCTGGAGAAAACGTATGGGATTATCCTGCCTGCTGTTCCACTCAACAGTCTGCTGTATGTTTTACCCTGTAATAAAGTGACACTCTTATGATGTAGAAATAGCCATTCCTTCACTGTGGCATGATTTAAAATGAGGAAAGGACAGCCATTAAATCAGAGCTAATTCTTAGCAGGTGTGTATGTGACAGTTAATCCTAGAAATGGATTGGTCTGGTTTATTCTGGTGGAAGGTCATCTAAGAAATAAGACACACACACACACACACACACAGACAGTTCCGGTCTTACGGCTAAGTATGGTACATCACGCACTAGGTAGCATAATACTCCCATTCACATGGCTGCCTGAAATGAATTTTTATAAACATTTACTGTATTTATATTAAAAAAAAACTTTGGTTGTATCTGCGAATCATCATTGTGTAGGTTGCAAGTCAAGGGCAATCGGTGACGGAAAAACCACATGAAAAATGACTTTTCATTTCACATAACTAAATGACAATCACAATCGCAGCTATAATTCATATTACAGATTCATGTTATGTTGAATGCCAGATAATCAATACTTAGATATATGAGTTTTCAAAGCAAAATGAGGCAACAAAACCAAACGCAAAAGGCCCAAAGTCTCTGTCGCTGAACTGCAAAATTATTCAATGTGTCACGAGGCCTAAAAAAATCATGACAGCATTTTGTCAAACGGGCACAAATTGAATCGGCAAAGAGGGACAATGGTCACACTGACACAGACAGGGATAGACAGACACTTAATAGCACAGCTGTTAAACAGCAGAAAAGAACAATTATCACAGATCCAAATCTGTACCTCTGTGACCCATCTGAGCACAAATTGTACGTCATG
>JAODJW010000041.1:11556161-11566427 GCA_026777045.1 Hyperopisus bebe
TATATATTCATACACACACACAACACAGACACACACAAATATATATTTTCCAGGTTCTTCTGCCTAGGACATCAAGGTTATTAAAATGGTCAGCTGAACAAGGTACGATTGTATTCATGTGGACAGATGGGATCAGGAGAGACATTCAGCATTAATCGTCACACCGCTGTCACCTGCAGGTTAGACCTGTGTGCGCCCTGCTTCAATTGTGTCCCTCTGTTTCAGGAAAATGTCAGGAAAATATCAGTTGTATTGTATAGCTTTGTTTGTGCGATTCTAGAAGGTTCACAAAAGGACACTTTGTTTGCTGTAGAAATAACCTTATTGTGGGGAAGGTGCCGTTTCAAATCTTTGCATTTAGCATGAAATTGGAACCCCCCCCCCCAATGGTGAGACCTTTAAAGGGGAATAACCATGTTGATACACACATTTGCAGGGTGGTGTGCGGCTCAATGTGTTAGGCCATGAATGGAAGGTTGTGGAATCAAACCCCAAGGCCCAGAGAGTAACCCTGCCATTGGGTCCCAGAGCAAGGCCCTTAACTGCACTCTGACCCCTGAGCTTACTCCCACCTGTATGTGTGTCTCTTAGAGTGAAAGACGGGGTAGTCAAACAGAGACTGATTAAAGTATCACTATTCTCTTATTCATGTTTGCCATCAGTGTTTGGGTCCATTCAGTCCAGGGAAGTGCCAAATGGGCAATGTGGCCACATCTCAGATAGCGGCTTAGTCAAGGGAAGCTACAGAGCTTCAGAGCTGCAGGAGCCTCTGAGTAAGATTGTTCTACTCTTCAATAAAGAAAGTTGCTTCTGGTTAAAAGCGACCCACAAACTGCTTCTCATAACAGTGTTTTCATGAATGCAGCCTCATGCCTGAAAGGTATACAACAGTAGTCTTCAGATCCCTGTCAGCCACTTAATGTTTTTGCTGTATTCCATTACTTGCACACCAGATTGTACTGAATAACTGATTGACAGATTGACTATCTAAATCCAAAAAATGTGTACAGGCTGGGGCTGAGGAGTGGATTTTGGGAACCGCTGTGCCACTGCTGATGCGTGTGGTTGGGCAGTTGGAGAGTTTAAACGATCTTATCACGCCACACTTCGTGTTGGCTCTATCTCGCCAAGCATCTTTAATATCCATCCCTGCTAACACGCATCATAGCCCCTGTCTTTCTCCGTTACCGCCTTCTTTTTCCCCTTGGCCTGTTGTTACCCTGGACAGTCGATTTTTTCATTGGTCAAAATCCAGAAAACCGGGAATTTATTTGTATCATCAGAAGCAGAACTTCTTAAAGGAAGAAAGCCCAGAAAAATCTTCAGTTTCTCTTGTATCTTTTTTACCTTTTCATTTACCTGCCAGATGCTGTTTAGACTGACTGGTCACACTGGTCAGAGCCCAATGCAATGAACGGTGAACTCCAGCTTTGAGCCACATCCCAGTGAACAACTTCACAGCCCAGTTAGAACAAAAAGCAAACCACAGGAAGACAATCTTACCTCTCCGGCGGGCAGTGCCAGTTACAGCTCATGTGGGCCCCCAGACAAGCTTAACCACTGGTGAAGGTATCTGGGACTGGATTGGAGAAGTCAGCGCCCCAGCAGAAGATGGTGCCCTAGGCAGCCGTCAGTTGCCTAATGGGTTGACCGGCACTGCCGTCAGGGCAGTGGACACGTGTGAGACTGACCTTCCAGCATTCCGTTACCCTCAGCAACCATGATCACGTTTGTCCCAAAGGGCAGATGACTATAAAACTTGCTGAGCAAAATGGGACACAAACGCATAGCCGCCAATTAGGAATGGGAGGGTCCTGGTGGCAGGGGGTTCAGCCCTGAGTGAGGACTGGCGCATGTGTCAATGTGCCTTTTGTGTCGAGCAACAGATGCCCGCTGGCCATGGGCTGGTGAGACGACTTTATATTTGAAAGGATTTACTCTCCTGATCCACCATCCGCCTGGAACCGCTTATCCAGTGTGGGGGTCCGGTGAGCCTGGAGCAGCTCCCAGGAAGGTGAAGACACTGAACAGGGGCTCTTTAATGGCATGTTCTGTTTGAACTGGGAACTCAGAATTTCCTAGTTCCAAGTTGGAAATTTCAACTGTAACGTCCCCTGAACTCTGAGTTTCAGAAAGTCGGAGGAACATCTACAACCCCAGCCTCAGAATTCAAGATGGCTGCTCCCTTCATCAACAAAAGTGAAAGCTGTAGTTACATACTGTTTATTAGCATTTATGTCTTATTTGTGTCTCATTAAATCGTTCGTACACACGGCACTGTCCATCTGCTATCTGTGGACATGTTGCTACAGTGTATGTGCAAAGTACCTCATAAAGTGTTGTTATCCACTGGCTTTGCTAATAACGGCTAATAATGACCCTGGCTAGATCTGGTATTGCTAAGTGGCCTCTCATCTTGTTGTACTGGAACGCGGGTAACTCTGCTGTGACATTTCCAGCTCCCACTTCAGAGGTAAATGGAATACAGCATAATTCACAGATCATAGCCAGCAGACACAGTCAGGACCCACTGGGCAAATGAAATACATGCTGATAGCCCCCCAGCACCTGACAACAACTGTACCATCAAAGGCAGTAGTAAGGGGCCCTCAGACAACTGAAATAGCCCAGGGGCCTCTGGCCAAGTTGATGTGCCCCCACAGTATATGTGGCCCCATGCCGGTGTTTGGAAGGTCATTGGATCAAATCCCTTGGATGTAAGGGTGTAGATCTGAGTATGGATGGTAGGGAAGTACTGTGCATGTTTGGGGGGGTTGGGCATGATTTGGTCCCTATCAAGGTTGAAACCAAACCTATGTCCTTGTGTGGCCAGCTGAATGAGGTCACCAGTGACCCCTCAAGCAAAGCTCTTTACTCCAACTGCTCCAGGGGTGCTGGATGACTCTGTGCTGTGACCCCCCCCCCAGCTTGCTCTCACCTATGTGTGTGTCTGTCTCATGGAGAGCAAGATGCGGTAGACAAAAAGATTATTTTTTGGGATGGACAAAGCATCTCTATATCACGCGCAAAAATAATCTACAAAGACCATCACCAAAAACAATCAGAAAAGTCCTGTGTGATCTGCCATTGCATATTCATACTCAAAACTCAAAATGTACTTGATATCTGGATGGCCGGGCCTGTTTAGAATGAATGTACGCAGTATGTGAACTTGTACCCAATTCCTTCCCTTGCTGTTCTTAGTGAGGTGAGAACGGTTTCATTTATTCTCCACAGCATATATTTACCGAGTCTCTGCAGACTGAACAAACATAGTGGAGTGCTGGCGATCTCTGAAGTATCACACGTTTAAAATTGTCCAAATTGCATGCGCGGCCTTATTCCGTACAAATCGCTTCCCATAAGGTCTCCTTAGACCACTTGCTGTCTGAGATAATCACACAGCCAGCATATTCCTCTGTGAATAAGGAATGCGGGATGCATTGGAGCCAGTACACCAATGACATGTCCCCTCTCCGGCAAATCCTTGGGCCAAAAATGAGAGGGAGCAAAGCCAATTGGCAGATCAGCGATGATGCGGCCAAGTGTTCGGATGTCGGTGCCTTAGAAGACAATGAATACTGCCACCTGGCCAGCGTATCTTAGTGTCTGTGCATAGAACTGACTGAAGCATTTGTAAAGATTTCATTCAAGCCAAACTGAAATTGAACACATCTATAAGGCTGAATATTTTGCCAAAGCTCGTTCTCTGTATCATAAGTCCAACAAAGGTTTTCTGAAACAGTCCTGAAATCTGAGAAACTCCTTGATCACAGATCAGACCCCTTCACTAATAGAGGCATTGGATAATACCACTGTAAACTATACAAGCATACAGAATCAAGTAGCTCTGAAAAGCACACAGTATTATAAGGTGCACAGCATCACTGCATTGCAGCCATGAAACGTGAATTAAGGGGGAGCCAGAGAGCCAAGTCATCAGCTGAGCTGGACGGGTTCTTGGTCTGAAGGGACTGGATATTAGCATTTTTATCAGCTGGAAATCCACACTGCTTCTTTTCCCTGTCTCGGATATCAGGGATCTATTAGCTATCTGGCCCACAGGCTAGGATGGGGCTATTCAAACCGCGCTCCTCAAGGTCCGAGCCCTGCTGATTTCCCAGCCTTCCTTTACCTGAGAGCTGGTTGTGAAGCCTCTGTGGCCAATCAGAATCAATAATTATTAAACGAATAACCTGGGAGAACTGAAAACACGGCCTGGATTTGGAATCGAAGTCCAGATTTGAAAAGAGTTGGCCCAGGAGCTGAATTCGTCTGGTGGCGAATTCAAGAGGGAAACAGCAGGACCCAGGGCGCATGGACGGGGTAGAGGGTCTCCCTAACACGCAAACATTGCGGGTGCTGCAAAAGGGCTGTTTGTTTTGTCCATTTCAGGAGGCTTTTTCCCCCCACAGTGGCAGATCCCTCAGACTGGTGCATTATGGTCATTCATCAACACTGCTGGAGAACAGCCCGACTGGAATGAGCAGGAGGACGCTACTGCCAGCTCGACCTATTATGTGACTGCGGTGGGTGGACAGATTCACTGTCTGGCCAAAAGGGAGTGAAAGGGAACCCTGACAGGATATTCAGATTGGACAGGTTATCTAACCGGTTCTACCTTGCAATTTATCACTGTTTCTCTCTTAGAGACAACCCCTATATAAATAGTGTTTGAAATAATGTCTTTAATCCACATTCATTCAATGTGAATCTCTAATTGTCCACTTTAAACCACACAATCAAGCAACCTCATTTCCCAATGCCAAAAAGGGTTTTCTGTACAGCGTTCAGCGTTTGCATTCAAATAAGGAAAACAGCTGCATCATTTTAAATTCTGTTAATTTCTGTACCATGAAACAAACGAGTCTTTGCGGCTTGACACAAATCAGTTTTCAACTGCTTGTAATGGATTCCCTTCATTCCTTTTATCCACGGATCTATTTCGGCAGCAATGCCCTACATTTGCGTTTGCATTATGCACTACAGAGTAACTCATAATAGAAAACAATTACAGCCACAGAACAATGGATACACACTATCTTCCCATCACACCGGCCTGTCATTGTTCCATTGGGTTCCACCAGCCTGCTATAGATTCTGCGGTCCCCGTAGAACCTCCACGGCCTACAGGGTGCCTCTCTCCGAGAGAAAAGCTTTTAGGTGCAGTGGGTTTAATTTCATTTCATATCTGCGCCTGTGGTCTCCTGGGGGCGATGATTCATTTTGAGCGGCCTGGGTGTTCAGACGAAACGGAGTGAGCAGAGAAACGAGATTGTGAGAGATGAAACGACGGAAACACCGATGTGATTACGCGACTATGCAACAAATAAGAGTAACAATAATGACAAACAAAAAACACTAACAGCAACAATAGGAACAAAGAAAGTGACTACTAAGCTTAATATAATCTTGTTGTTTTTTTCTCCTGTAAAGGTTTTTGAACTTTTATTTTTAATTGGAAGAGTAGTTTTCTTCCCGATTACCAATTTTATTTTATATCACCATGGTTATTACAACCAGACAATTATTCTCCAGCCTTTAACTATCGCCAAGCCAGACACGTCTCGGCAAGTCACCAAAACTAATAACCAACAAGTTTGGCATTTATCCTCCTTGTGTAGATAAAAGCACTTGATGACACGGCCGCTGATCTAACTAATAGTACCTTGTTTTGCATTCCCGGGTCTTTATTCGAATACTTTCCAGTTTCTAAATAGCTAAACAGAATTTAAAAGGGGAATACTGAAGCTGAAAGCTACAAAGATGCTCGTAAAAGAACGCGTCAATGAACGGTGAGTCGCCGGTAAGTTTTCCAGGTAATTCCAGAGTAATTCCCTGCCAGTTATATGCCCCAGCAGCCTTATCTCTGTCTGCCACCAGCGCGGCGGCTCTGGATCCACGCGCGCGGTAATTACGATTCTGCCCACCGGTGTCGCGCGGACCCGCTCCCGCGGCGTGTCGTTTCCACCGCCTGGGCCCCCGTCTGCAGCGGCTCTTCACCGGTCCCGCTCCATTAGTGCCGCACGGTCAGCTGAGCTCCGGTGACGGGGGGGGGGGCGGTGAAATTAGAATCCGGGGCACCGGGGGTCATTTTTCACCAGGCTCTCTGGGTAGGCAGATAACCGGTTTGCATCCTAACCAAAAACCACAGTTTGACTGTCATATTAATGTATGATATATATGAGCCCAGAATGTGCAGTCCAGCAAGTTCCATATACTCAATGCACAATCCAGGAGGTTCCATATAGAGTCTCAATTTTAAACAGTTAAACTACACATTTTCCCAATACTAGATATTATAATTATCCTCTGTAACTCCAACCTTTACTAATGGTAAGGTTCTGTTATTTTTGGAAACTGGCAATGCCCAAAAAATATCATTTTGTTGTTTCGACCACATGGTGTCAGGTGTATAATTATTAACACTAACATGAGGCCTGATTCTATTAATACAGTTTTGTTCACATAATTCTTTTTCACTCTGGTGTGGCTGAATACGCTTTTTAGCTCCTTTTAAATGCTTTACCTGTTATCTGGAAGTACGGTTTTGTAGTTACAGCATCTGTCGTGATATCACGCCTGTAGCATGTTCCTCCGTGTAATAAACTGGCCCCCATCTCCTTCACACGCATCTCCCACGTCAGACTTAGACACTACATTTTGAGCACCTAACCCGTTTTGGATACCAGCCGATTCTGTTACGTGACGTTGGCTAATACTGGATTTTGTCTCTTGTTTCACCATGTTTCCTTTTCAAATATTGAGTATGATAACATCCAAAGAGTATTCAGATAACCTATAAACTGTTTTATTTTCAGTGTGTCCTTTTATTTTCAGTGTATACTGTTTTATTTTAACGTATTCTTCTCAATTATCTCAAAAAGGGCATCTGCGATCAAACCCTTTAATGCATTCTCCATTTTAAAATTAGGAACTGCTTCTGCCCTGTGTTTCAGCTTCTCAGCGGTCTAACGGACTCCCCATTCGAAGCTCAACAGCTTGTCTTCGACGCACCGGCTTTTAAGCGCGACTCGAAATGGTAACATCATTAAGCGTCGCCATATCGTTGGTTTTAATTAACACATCACCCGAGCTACAGAAAAAAAAATCAATCAAATATTTTGCAATATTAATGATGTATTTAATAACGGGATATGATTAATTGTGTTCTCTGTTACGAGAAAGTATTCAGATTAAGCAGGCGGCTGTGTCTGGCAGATGGTAACTGCATGCTGCGTTCCTGAGCTGAATTCAATTTCGGTAATGCAATAACCACACGTTTGTCAGGGTTGACACTATGCACAAGCAACAGCTAAATCAAGGTGAGTTAAAGCAAAGTTTATTTATCTGATCTGCTATAGAAAATTAATGTGTAATGCACCCCATTCTCCCATGTATTTACTTATTCATTGGCCATGTAGCTCCTGTTAGTATAGGGAAGACTTCAAAAAATATGTATAAATATAAAAATAATTAAAAAAAAAAACATTAGTCAATGGCATCACGCTCTGTAACTCTGGAAAAAAAATCACATTTAGTTGCATATTAAATGTGTCTAGTGAAGGATTTTGAAGAGTGAGGTATTTATATTGAAGGAATGCAAAAGAAAACGGGAAAATAAGCTATCAATTACATGGATTAAAGCCAGCGGGGAGTGCACAAACTGAAGGGTAAGAACAGCCCTCTTTCCAGAGTCTGATAATGGATTAATGGACTCAATCGTTGTAATTCATCAATTCGGCGGGACACCGAGGCAGATGCTGGGGATAAAGCGAACTTCCCGTGGACCAAGGAACCACGGAAGATTCTCCTGGTGACTCAGGATGAGCCCCGGCAGTGAAAAATTACTCATATTTACCATTACAGTGCCGAGCATCTATCAGGAGACCTTGCACCACTGGAGGGCGAATACAGTTAGTTACACTTGCAGGGGCATGTGGTTTTTGAGAAGTGCAAGTCTTGGGTGGTATAGGAAGAAATTGCGCCCCCTGTAGGAGAAGGAGGCAGGTCTGGGATTTCTGGGCAACGTTTCTGAGTCACAGGCTGAGCGGTTGGGCAAGTAAGGAACAAAACCAGGAACTCAATATTTCCTTGTTAATAGCTTGAATGTGAGTCACACGGCAGGCAAACAAGGAGCCCCGGTGAATCTCTGTCTCTGTACCTTGATTTACATAACAAGTAATTATTTCCTGTCTGCCTGCCAAGATTCACACCTGTAGAAACCCCACGTTGAGCACAGTGAATAACGGGGCAGATAAAGCATTCAGAACGCATTTCACGTCAATGCTGCTATGTCAAACCCAGGATGGAACGAGTGACTGATTTGCCTGACAACAACTGGTTCAACAGGAGAAGCTGCGTACAGCTCAGTAATACCTTCGTAAAGAGGAAATCAATATAACGGAGATATTAGCAAGAGTTTCCAAAAGCTGAAATGAGACTTTTGAACGGTTGCAAATTAGTAGTAGAAGAAAATACTCTGTGTTCCAAGTTTTCTCGATTTATTTAGAAAGAAATGCTACTGAGCGTGAACTCAGTAAGCTGACAGGCAACCCAATAAAAAAAAAACTTTAATACTTCAGCCGGCAATACTTGTTGCCAGATTTGGAGGATTACGTGCTGTGCACATCTTGCGCAATCTTGCGCACCCCAAATATATATATATAAAAAAAAACTGCAAGCTGGTTAAGATGTTTAATCTGAAGTTGCAGTATTCAGCACATTTCACACATCGCTTCTACTCCTGATCAAGCAATGCATCCCAAGGAATACCGTGCCATCGGCTTATCTCAAACCGCCAGGCCTCGACATGCCAGCCAGACTAGCCACTGGCTGCTAGTCCTGCCAATTACTCGAATTCCATTTGTCGCAGTGCAACTTGCTTGTAAATGTGCACAACAATCTGCTAAAAAAAATAATAATAAAATCACTGAAATGCTTCACAAAGTCCCAGAACTCTCAGCCGCCTTCTACGATCTCGCGAGTGCTTCAAGCTTCAAATGAACTCCGCCATCCATCCACCACGCCACAATAGATGGCGGTATCTCTGTGTCTGCACGGTCCAGCTCTCCTGAAGGTTCTCTGGGTGTGACAGCGCGTGACAGCAAAGGGGGAGCTAATCCATCACGCCAAGGCCACCACGTGGCCCAACACTGGTTTTTTTTCAAGCTTCTTTGGACGACATCCGACTCGGCGAAATCCATTCCAAGGGTGGGTGGTCCATAATCGTACAGGCTGTCATTGTGGGAGAGTCCAAGAAGCGCCGAGGCACACTGGCGGCCACGGGGTCAAGTTTCCCCTCATAAATCATTTCAGAAGGATTCGTTTGCTATTTTGTCTGCTTGTACGCTAAACTCTGCCTGTGTGGCACTTGACTTTTATGTGACATTAGTGCTGCGGCCAGTCCCGGATAAGTAGCTTCATTCCACTTGTAACAAAATAATCACGTATGCACCTGAAATATTCAGCCATGCCATGCATTAATAATCATGAAAAGGGCATTGTCTCCTGTGTGCTACAAATAACAGCCAGGTAATTTCCTCTTAATTGACAGACAAGAACATAAAATCCATCAAGAAATACACGTTAAGTCATGTGATCTTTGTTGGCCAAAAGTAAACAGCCAACTGATGTCTATGCATGTACACCCTTCCTTTTGTTTTTAAACGATGGTGTGTTCTGACTAAATCTGCTTCAGCCTGAAGTCTGTAAGTTCAACATACAAACATAAGCACCTCTTCTGGCTGCATCCACCCCTTCTCATTTCACCTGTCATTCAAAACAAGCGACAATTATGCTACATCTCACTATAAAAGAGAACTTTGCCTTCATCTCCACCTGGGGCTCTTGCTGTTTCCATGGCAATGGTCGAAGTCACCGAAGTAATGTTGAAAAGAACCTGAGTGCAAACTGACACACATGTGGATACGAAGGGGCGATAGATATTGCGGCAACGTGGTTTTCCTGATAGAATCAGGAGAAATGCCCTTATTGGACAATTTAAAGAATAGCATGCAGCATAACATGATATTCCAAAGGTACCCTGTCAGCTAAACTCTCATGAACAACACTGAACATGCAATATTTTTACCGGCACACGACAATCGTATTACGAAAATAAAAACTGCATTGTCCTAAGAGACATTTAAAAACAACTGCAAAGGCAGAGGGCCTTTGCAACGTCCTGGTAAATAGCGTTATAAGCAAGGGTTAAATCGGGGGGGGGGGGGCGGGGGGGTCAGATCCAGAGAGATGGGGGGGCTT
>JAODJW010000041.1:11568634-11581925 GCA_026777045.1 Hyperopisus bebe
GGGTGGGGGGGGGGGGGGGGGGGAAATTCGCATCAGCATGTGTGTGAAAACAATGGCTCACGCTGAAAACAGTCTGTGACAGCAGATTTTGTTGGACTTCAGTGTCAGTGGTTTACTGGAGTCCTCTTCCCAATTCTTTTTTTGTTTGACTGGGTCTTCTGCATTGCCGTCCCCCCCCCCCAAAAAAAGAATTCCCATGGTGTCACTGGGTAACCTAAAGCAATTACAGCCTCTGCAACCTGTTTTTATGATTAATCGGGCCCCCCTTATGACAGGAAACCACAGTATACTGTAGCTTCATTTAATAGTGTATTTCAAACTTTCCAACGGCTTGATGTGTCACCCTAAGTCCACAAATTGGGGTAACCCACTTAAAGTCACGGTTAGGGTTAGACGTTAAGACCTGTTCTTACAATAGTTCCGGGCAACGGTATAACAGGGAACCACAATTTAGCTAATTTTAACATGTTTCATACTTTCCAACAACCTGTTGTGTCACTGCAGGTCCCCAAATTACGGTTAGCTAACTGTGCCTAGGGTTAGGGGAGGAAAGGTTTTGGCATTTACAATACATCAAAAGGTGTTTTTTATGATGAAACAACAGTTTATCTGATTTTAATAGCATATTTCATATTTTACAACAGCTTGTTGTGTCACCTTAAGTCCCCAAATTAGAGTTAGGGGAGGCCAGCAGAAAGTATTGTTAGGGTTAGAAAGGTTATAGATTTTTCAGGCATCAAAACCTGTCTTCATGACTGTTCAGAACTCCCGTATAACAGGAAACCACAGTTTGGCTTGATTCATTAGCATATTTCATACTTTCCAACAGCAGTGGAGACCAATCCTATTCGCAAAGGGCCGGTGTGCATGCAGATTTTTGGGATAATCTTTAGTTCAGCTGTCCAAACCCAGGTGTCAGCCAATCAGTCCCTCTAATTAATAATCTAATTAGGGAGTTGCGGCAAAAACCCACACACACAACATCCCTTTCTGGCTAAGCCTGGCCACCCCTGGCCTATGGTGTAACCCTAAATGCTCAGATTAGGGTTAGGCAACTGAAGTTAGGGTTAGGGTTAGAAAGGTTAGGGTGCTTTCAGACATGAAGACCTGTTTTTCAATTTAACCACATTCACACCTGACTTTGCCTGACAGCCAAACATTACCTAAAGGGAAGGACACTGTTCTCATTACAGGCACAGGCAGTGAGATCCTTCACAGAGACTTTTAATGCATTGAGTTCCTCTTTCTGAGTCTGGCATGTCGTTAAAGACTAAAAACTTCAAAGTCAAATCGTCGCTTCGTTCAGGAAGATTTGAGTTGCCAGTGGCAGACGTCACCTGAATATGACAGTTTAATTTTGTGATATCACCCTTATCCCCCCATCCTCTGTTTTCCATCTTTGACATCCCATAAATTTAATATATACAAACCAAGACACACAACTCATATATCTCATATACATATATATAAATTCTTATGCTCCTCCTCTTGGATGTCCCATGTGTGTCTGTGTGGTCATCTGTGTATCTGCCCCCCAGATAATCCACATTTTTGCTACCGGGAGCTGGGAGAGAGCAAAAATGTGGACAGTCTGGCAAGGCGAGAAGTTGAGAGGGAGCAAAGACATGGACAAAAACAGATTAAGAAAGACTGCCCTACGATGGACAGGCATCCTCTCCAGGGTGTTCCCCTGCCCTATGCACTGTACTTCTAGTGACAAGTTCTTCTAGAGCAGTGTTTCCCAACCCAGTCCTCGGGGAACCCCGGACAGTCCACGTTTTTGCTCCCTCCCAGCTCCCAGCCAATCAGGAACACCAAATACCTGGTACAGGTGCGCTGGGAGTTGAGAGGAAGCAAAAACGTGGACTGTCCGGGGTTTCCCGAGGACTGGGTTGGGAAACACTGTTCTAGAGATTGGTTCCAGGTTCTCTGTGACCCTGGATCACCATTTGAAAGATGGATTTAAAAATTACCAGCAAAGCCACCTCAGAACAAATGCTGCATGTGGAAAACCTAGCACATTTTTTGAATCAGAATTCAGCTGTGGAGAACCACTTCAATACCGTGCAAAAATTCACCTCGTCTTACGGATTAACAGCCTCACTATTAACTGAACTTTCCCTTGCGCTTAGAAAATATGCCAGAGTTTAAGCAAAGAATGGATTACAACAGAGTTAATGGTTGACGGTAAACACATCATTCTTAAATTATTCAGAGTTGTATTCAGAGTTCCTACATTCAGTAAACAGTTTTCAAACTTGATAAATTAATGTTTGGCAGCAGTTAAATATAAAATGATTTGTTATGATGATCTGGGTACAAACCAACTGAAATTATTTGCCATAAATAATGACCAGGCATTGGCCATGAAACAACACCTACTGAGAAAGGCTGATGTGGAAATTAGGTTTTATTTTCAGCAGTGACCTGAGAACAGCAGGGAACAAGAAAGACATGTAAGTAAAACAAGGGCAATAACTGCATTTATTTTCTGATTCTTGTTAGCTGTAGTTTCGGCTGTTGCAACACGCAGAAATAATGCGCTGTCTGTTGTTAAATCTGTGCTGAAATGGCTCCTTCAGAAGATCCTATCTGATGTACTATGCATCATGCTGGCACTGTCCATTTCTGTTAAGTAAACACGCATCACTTCTGCAAACACATCATGGATCTGATCTTAAGACACTCAATGAAAGACAAATTACCCCTTAATTCCTATAACGATGTAAATGACTGCATTTTGTATCATATCTGGGAATGTGTCTGGTTATCTATCGATTATTTATTAGGGGAATGCACATTTAAAATAGTTATTTCATCTTCATTGCTCCAAAACGACTAATTAACTTTTATGTTATAATTTAAATTAGTTGGCAATAAAAAAAGAGTAGTTTTTCCATCTTTGAACAAGAGCTAAAAATAAGGCAACTTTTAATCCATATATTATTCATGTAGCAATGAACTCCAAATGCTTAGAAAGCTGAAAAGGAGAGCTGCAAATGAGCATGAGGAAAGAGACATGAAGGCTGTATACGATAGTCGGTGTTACTGATTATCCAGAGCTGAGAAGGAACTACTTTGCGATGATCAGTAGTAGCATGTAGTTCTATGCTGGCGACTGGGTTAAGCGAACATCACAATGCAGAAGATAAAAACCTTGTGCACCTGTGTGACAAATCACTCACTGAACTCTACAAGCATCATAGAAAGCACATCCGCTAAACGCGAGCGCACCGTAAACTTCTCGTCGTTGCTGGGCCTCCCACTATTTTATTAAGACCCACGTCCCACCAGGAATCAGGCTGTGGCTCAAATACAGTCAGTCTCAGAAGCCTCCAGCTAAGGAACTGAGGTGCAGATAACTCTGGGAGCTGCTGTTCCTCTCTGCCTTCAGATTAGGCCCCACCACGTATGCTTAGCGGCAATCAGAACCACAAAAAAAAGAAAGTCTGACTTCCAGTCGCCTAGAATTTCAATTCTTCCTGTGAAGTATTGTACACTGGACAGATGGGATTAAATTTAAATCATCTAGTCGACTGTGGAGAGGATGTTAAGGAAAGGGGAGCCGGAGACTGACAATACGGGCAGGTTTTAGTGCTGGGAAGGCGGCGAATGGGACGCAGTGAGATAGTGATGGAGTCACCCCCCCGCGTGGATCTTCTGAGTAACTAATCAATCTGCGGAGGTCCTCATCTCGCTCAACAGCAGCCACCGCTCAATGGTCATCGTGGTAAAGATAAAAGGCTTAAGACCACCACAGGCCACCGTCTCCGAAATTAATCCTATTTAAAATGTTCCTTGAGCTTATCAAGGTTTATTATGTAAGCATTATAGGTGCCCTCACTAATATGTGTGTTACTGGGGTGCAAATTTTAAATGTACTGCTATTCTATTTTTACACACAAGTATGTAAGACAGCAAGTGAAGTTTTCTTTCATAGCAGGAAAATGTATGTACTTGGAATCAGATTCCATTAAACCTGACACGCTCCGCTGCCGTGGATAAACCTTGGCTGAGGGTTCAAATCCAAAGACTGGATGGTAAGATAAACTGGAACTTTTGACTGCCCGTCTCACGGCGGCAAAACCAGGTACTTACCTCATTTACAACACTCTCAGATGAGATTCAGCAGCGTTTCACAGCGAGTTCAGTTCCGCAACAGGTCCCTCAATGCGTTCAGCACGAAATCGAAGACACTAGGCCCCCAAAACAAACATACACCCACTTTGGTATCCATGGCGATTCTGGAGGGAGCTGAACACACAGGAAGAAGTTAGCTTAATGCCTCAGTTGTGGCAGGGTGATAAATTCAGCCGAGAAGGGATGGACATCTCCAGGAGGTGCTGTAGGACCTGACAGGTTGGCTGAGATAAGGAACTCTTCTTGTTATCTCCTTCCAGTGCAGGTTATGGTTCCACTTCAAAAGTCATGGTGAGATTGAAGAAGTAATGTATCCAGGAGGGAAATTAGGTGTTTTTTTTAACAGACTGTGAAGGAAAGGCAGTGCAGGTAATAAGAATGGTGTTTAAAGAGGAGCTCATTTCAGTGTCATGGATATGGGATCAAAGGCATGGAAGATAAACACAGATGAACGCAAACTTTGTCTCGCCATCAAAACTATCACGCACAGAAAATAGCCACGAGGTTCGTGAAGCTACACAGAAGATGCAAATTGCACTCGTGCTGATGAATTGACAGATAATTCAGTTCTGTTAGCTTCACCGATGATTTACTTATTCGACGCGATTCGACACTATACAGTACAGATGACTGAACACGAGGCACAGGAGAGGGAGACTGAGATACAGGTGTGCATGCTGATTGGTGCGGCCTTGCTGATTGGTCACAGGCCGGGGAAGATGGAACACAGCTGCTACGCACCAGTGAGAAGAGAGGTTTTGCAGACAAAGGGATAGAAGGAGTGAGCGGCAATGCAGATCCGACGGCCTGCTAGCATGACCAGTGAGAAAGCAGAACCAGATCCAATCCACTTTGCGTTTACAGAATCGGAACAAAAATACAGGCATCAGCAGGCATGCTAAAATGGCAACCATATTAACCGCACTTTAAACAAAGGCAAAAACACCCTAACTGGATATTTCATCAAAATTGAGCTATGACTGAAATTGGGTCTCTTGAGCTCAGTTGTCCTGCGACAAAACATTTTAGTTCAACTCGATTTTGAATCAGCACACTACCATTTACCTACCGACTACACATGCGGGTGGACAGTCAAAAAACTTTTTCTGAGTTTGACTGTCAGCATAGTTACTGTGTTTCGTCTTTGGGGGCGTTGTGGTGTTTGGGTGCCTTTCATCCATCTATCTGTCTTCCACCTGCTTATCCTGGACAGAGTACCTGAGGGGGTCTGGAGCCCAATCCAAGCCGCACCAAGAAATGAGTACTGAGCATTAAGTGTAGTCAGGCATGTGATCCATGCCCAGCCTGCATTTTCACATTGCATCTGTTTAAGGGTCCCGGGGGCAACAGAAGATACCTACTATATTCTTTTACATTTCCTTCATTTATTTTACACAGAGGTTCCCTTTGAGCTGTGAGTCTATCAGCTGACTTATTCCTATCGGCACACTAAGAATGTTCTTTTTTTGATTCACATTACTGCTACTTAAACGCTATTGGCTCTAAGCATACATGTGACTATCACACAGGAAGATCTCGACAGAAGCTTTTGCCGAGAGATGTAATTTTAAGAGATTTAGACAGAGTAAATGTAAAATGAGCTTCAATAAGAAAAACAGCTTATAAAGCTGGTGAAATTAATATCAAGATTTCACTTCATAAGTTCGGTCTTAAGGGACAAAGGCAGAATCTATGACATGAAATACTTTATGCAGGATTACTTTCTGAAAGTACAGGATGTTTCTTAAAGACGCGGATAGATTCATTTAGAAGATTCTTTATAATTTATATTTTAAAATGCTTTTAAACGCTGGTTGTTGCCCCTTTTCTGGGAAGATCCCTGGTCATTTCTGTTTGACAGCTGAAAGACTAGCATGTAAATAAAACCTTATCTTACAGAATCCCTCGGGGTCCTGCTGGAATTAATTTCATTTGCTTTTTAGAAGCAATGTGCATTCACGAGATAAACGGCAACAATGACGGCAAACATATGCTTTTGCTTATGGAATATTAATCAGATGTAAATATTCAGGCATTTTCAAAAAAACGATTCAATTTTTTTTTTAAACAATTGCATTCTTGATTCCTGGTAAAGAAACGCCTGAACATGCCACGTGACATTTCTGTGTGTAGTTTTATCCAGATACCATATGAATCAGTAAAAGACTCACCTGGGAGCAACAGAACCTTTGGCATTATTATGGCTTCATAATTTTTTTTTAATACATCTACTTTAGAATCAGTTGCTTCCATCTCACTGGCCATCTGAACACCTCTTTCAGAAAACAGACAGAGGTAGAATTTCTCCTGACAGCTAGGTGCACAGTTACTTGCTAATAAAGCATCAGAGGCCAGCAAGTGATCGAATCACATCGACTCATCCTTATCAAGGCAGATTAGCACGTCGCGCCTGACGTCTCCTTTGTTGGGAGAGGCCCGCGGTAGCTGTATCAGGAGTAGATCGCAATCAGCGAGGGCCTGGGACCCGATTCTGGTTCCATGTTCCATCTGAGAGATGTAGACTTCCCCCCAGCCGGTGCGGGACAGGATAAAGAACATCGCCCAATTCCTGCTCACGCAGCCGTGACCTTCTGTCACTCTGAAGCTCTTTTTAGTCACTGCATCGCTTTAGATATTTATTTATTGATTCCTTTGGTCGATTGCGTGGCATCTAAATGCTAATTTACTGGTGTACCAACTCATGTAATTGGTCAATGATTGAAAATACTTCAGTTGAGTACCGCCCCAGGACACAGCATAAGTTCGTAACCTGCAGGTAGCGCATTTGTTAAGGACATGAATGGTTTAGGTCCCACCGGGGCCTCTGCAGCAGTATGTCAGTATGGTTTGATTTTTTTTCTCTCGCATGTGAATTGTGACAGAATTTTAGAATAATATCTTTGGCGGGAAGACGCGTCCGTGCATAGCAGAAGATGGCAGGCGGTGCCGGGTTAAGGAGCATTTTTTTGAGGGTAGTCTCCACACAGGCACAGTGGCTCCACCCACCAGATCTGGATTCTCACAAGTCCTGATGCTGCTGTGGATTATGGGAAATGATAACAACGTGGGTTACTGTTCCACTGTGCATGTATGAGTGACATCTGTTAAAAAAAAAAAAAAAAAAACGGCTAAGGCAGATATTTTACTGAGATATTTACTGAAGTGGTGAAAAACGTATCACTATTTATAATAAATTGCCAAGAGATTTATGGTTTAAATATACCCATGTATGTTCTAGTCATATAAAGTTAACCCATCCATTTGAACAATAAAGCTTCAGTCCTCCTCTGCTCTTTTCACTAAATGTCACAGCGCCCCCTGGTGTCACAGACACAGCAGTGACTATTTCAGTGCTTAATGTGACCATGGCTACATGCTCGGAGCTCCCAGTCGGCCGCCCCTCCCCCACCCCCTCGCTCTTGGTCACACGGCACATGCTATGAAACCAAAGGAGGAATTAAATAAACAATAAATAATGATTATTGGGACCAAGGGCTCAGGCACGTAGGCACAGACCTAATTACACGGCATGATGGGAGAGATCTCTCGCTTTCTTCCTAAGCCCTTTTACAGACATCTCAGAGCAGCAGTCCTCCAGCTCGGAATGGGAGCGGACCCTCATGGGGACTCCCCAGACGCATCGCGGTGGGGCAGGCAAGCACGTACGCTGAGGCCGCTCACTCTGCCACCCACAGTCCTTTGCTGTTCCATGATATGCGTGTGCCAAGAGGCACGGGGACCTGGCCAGTGATTGTTTTCAAAGACGACCTGATGAATAGCCTTTTAATGAAAACGTTTCTCTCTCACAAAGAATAAAGATAGAAAGCAGGGGGTAAATTTTTTTCTTTATGTGCCTCAGAGTCTCATTTCCCGGCACCTGCTTAATACTCTCAGCATGATTTTACCAAATAACAATAAAACAGTGGAGTAAGCTGCTCATATCCGAAGGCTTCCAGGGCTTGTTTGCACTCTGGAACACACCTTCTCGATAGCTCTCAGAAATCCTCATATTCCAAAATATAATGGATCTCCTTAATTCACTAGAAGTATACAAAATATACTGGAAAACATTAACTGTATCATGATAAAGAGCAGGCTATGAGCCAAATGAAACTTTCCATGGAAATGAGTGTCCAGATACATCTGAAAATTGCCAAGCAAATATGACCCCCTCCCCCACCTACCCACACACTCACCCAAATGTGGGCCCCCTTATTTAACCGCAATTAAATTCTCATCAGCAAATCGATACTTAGTGTGACCCCTATTTTAACTTGGGGATCTGATGCAATCAGGACAAATTTGCCTGTGGCTGATTCAACATCAGAGTTCAAACTACACAGTTCGTCTCCTTTTCACTTAAAATGAATATCTGTACTCCCACTAAAGTGTAATGTTTCCAGCATTAGTTATTTAATAAGTGATTATAGTTTCGGTTAAACTGTCAGATGCTTAGACTGTGATAAAAACCTTCGAGAAGAGTTAAGCTTAAGCTTCCTTGTTTACATTTTTGTTCAGAAACGGTTTGCTGTGGGTGAGACATAAGGAACTAACAAGCGTGTCTCTCGACAGTAAAGGCAGTGAAACTTTGACGGGTTGATATGAAAGAGACTACTAGAATACAAGATGTTAAGTTTTTTAAGAGTGCAAGGGCCCTGAACAGGCACTCTACTTGATGTTACAAAAAGAGAGCGAGGAAATGGAAACCTGAGGCAGACTGCTGTGCGTGAACAGTTTCGATGCAGCCTAGAGGAAGGCGTAAACCCAGCTCTTCCCGTCACCGGCTCTCGCACCCAAGGCTCTGCCCTGACCGACAGAGCAGTCATTGTTGGCCTGACCGACAGCGCAGTCGTTGTCACAGATGACCTTCACTTTGGCGGCACGTTAGCCTTCCGATCGCTCGATTTAAACGAGCCGCCGAGATGTCTTATCGCCGTCGGCAGCTGACAGAAATCGTAACGCACATTGTTCGGTTAAATTGCAGGGCGTGCGAAATTTAATGCTTTATTTAGTCTGCATGCCAGGATTTAGGATTATTCCGGATATAACGATGAACATGGCGTATATGAAGACAAAGGGTGTGCGGGTATATACTACACACCGGTATGAAATGCACAGTGCCTGCTGCATGGGAGGGATACTGGACTGACAGCCAGTGTCTGGTCTCTGGGGCTTGAGCTACCTCTGCCTGTGTGGATCTTGGCGGTCCTGGGGGGAGGGGGTTGAGCACGAATCGGAGCTGTGTGTGCACTGTAATGGGAACAGGGGCGAGTTCCATGCCCCTCCTCAATTAGCGAACTGCAGCTGGGGCACGGTGTCAGGTTGCCATTCTGGTTCTTTGCCCCACGCTTTACAAATCAGCCCCGTAATAAACTCGACTGCAGACACACGAGCTTCTAATCTATCAGCCGACACCGAGAAGGTTCCTGTGGTCGCCCCGAGTTTGGGGAATAATTACTATTTATTATTACTGTGCTGAAACCTTTGAAGGAAATTGCCTTCAAAAGGTCATCCTTGGGATGGTCGTCCATCTCCCATTGGTCAGGTCTCTGAGCGTCGCAGACGGCTTTGCTGCCTTCACGTGCAATTAGTTTGGTCATGTTGTGCTTCTAGCCAAATCGGTATTGCGGAGCCATGCACTGGTCCTGTGTAAATATGAAGTTGGAGCTTCCCCCATTCCTGAGAGTGCTGTCCCAGGGTTACTTAGGGTACTACATTCAGATCATGTCCCTGAATAAATACCGCTGGTGTACTCTGTGAGCAAGGATCCTGAATCGCCTCAGTAAAATATGAAGTTTTTTAGATGGGTTAAAAAACACATTTATGTCTTTATTGATGATTTATAAAGAATTAAAGATATTAAATTATTTAAATTATGCCCCCCACAACCCAGTCCAAGATAACTAGTTGCGAGATAAATTAATTAAAAGTATTATTAAAAAAGTATGTCTCCTTGTTAAAGGTCTCTTCTAAATTCAAATATCATCAGTCATATAATGTTCAAAAGGCTTCTGGGGAATTAAAAAGCTATGTCTTCACATGAAAGGAAATGTACTACAGATTGTCATAAAATGGCTGTTTAATTTTCTGTTCGAAATGAATTGTTAGCCTAGGTGCAAAGATGTGGATTTGTGTCAGTGCGCGGTGAAACACCAGAGATGTCAGCACATGTGCAGGAAGTCCAGCCCTGAAAAATTCTGTGAAGAGATTGAATCGAACGCTATTTTATAAAATCACTTGATTCATCGGAGGAAAAAAAACTGAGGGGTATCGACAGGACTGATGACTGCCGGCGACCACCACACGTCTGGCTTTTATCACCTCCTCTTGACCGAAAGAATTGCCTTTCCTTGGTCCTCTGAAGAGCTGCACTCCCTTGGAGGTCCCGCTGATGTAGCCGCAGAGTGAAATTAATTTCATGTTCAGAGTCCACCTCTTAAGGCAGTTCTGTCTGTCCCTGATTAGAACTTGTTGGCCGTTGCCAAGACAACTGTCATCAGAAGATCAGAAGACAAACAAAGTGCATCCAGTACTTGTGTTTCACTATCACAACCAAGGTGAGGGTGTGACATTTTACCTGGAATGGGGGGGGGGGGGGGGGGGGAATGTAATAATAATGGCTTGTGTTTGGGGTGTATGACAACTAGTCCTCCAAGAAGGTCCTTCTTGCCACACTTCAATAAATAATCTCATTTATTTTCAAAATCATGCAAATCCAAGTTATCTTAATTTCTCTTTACAGTTTACACACAATAATATAATGCAAACTCTTCATGGTACACTACTTAGTGACAATTCCCATGGTATTCTGAGCATTGTTATCAAAATTCTTTACATGAGTAAAACACCACTTATCTAAACTGGCTGCTTCCCAATTCCTGTTATTGCAGTGAGTTCACATTTTAGTATAACATGTAAGAAAGCGTGTTCGCCGCCGATGACTGGAGGATGACAATGCGCTATGGCTTAATGACCGACGTGCGCGGAAAACAAACAAACGAAGAACAGCGAACACAAAAACCCAACGTGTAAGCAAAGCGTCCTTAAAAAATAAATAACCCTATTTCCAGACGCAGCTAGTGACATTGACTGCTTGTTTAATATTCTGAAGGTTTTACTTGCAAAGGTTGCCATTTCATTTGGAAACAACCAGCAACAAAATGGGTCAATCTACAGACAGCAAAATTACAATGATGCCCCATGATATCCCTGAATGAGTATTGCTTCGGTGTCAATCAAAATGAGTCAAGAAAGTATTCTTACCTACATTATTTAAAACATGGTGATGGATGAACCCTACGACCAAAACTGTATATATAGTGTTTCTGCCTGATGATATTGGTCTGGAATTTACAATAAAGCCCACAACACTTTAATACTATAGATATAATTAATCTTAAACCTAAAAAAACATTTTGTGTGACACTGACCAACTTGCGTCTTTAAACTTTTTTTCTCATTAAACTTGCATAATAAACATGCAATTAAATTTTTTTTTGTCAAAGATTGTTTTTTTTTTTGTTAAACCTGTATACAAAGATTAACTCTGTTACTGTATTGCATAAGAGCATTACCAAAAATCAAAGGATTAAAGTAAAGCAAAGGAACCAGTGAGAGGTGAAGGAGCTTGATATAACTACCCAACGCTTGTCCTGAGGTGCACAAACACTCACGCACGCACTTGCACACAGACGGCAAAGACAGCACGTGAGACGCGGACTACACATCGGCCGATGAGCGGATCAGTGACGTGCTCATGCACTCGACTTCTCTTGCTTGCATAGCTCAACCCAGGCTTGGTAAGGCACTATTTCCTAATTGCTGCCCACTCCATCCACACAAATTACGTCATCCTTGATGAAGAAATCAAGAGGCTTTAGGATGAGCAGGATATTTGCCTTTTTTATACATGTGCTCTCAAAAGAAACATCTCCCATGAGTCTCCAGGAACAGTTCATATCAATGTCAGTTTTTTTTTTTCCTTTTTCAAAATTTTTTCCTTTCTCTTTTTTTTGCTTTTCAATGAGTTTTTAAAGCAAATGTAATAGATGAAGCATTGAGTCATCAAAACACAGCCTCTGTGCTCCAAAAGCACTCAGGGAACGATATACAGTGTATCATATATGTACAAAGTCTGAAAAGCATTCCAAATAAATAAAGTAGTCCTTAGGTAATTGGTCATTATGACTGCAGTGTAAGAAAGTTCAGTTGAGCTGGTCTTCGTACTGTTTGCGGAAGCAGTCTCCAGCCGGGAAGAATTCCCAGCAACGCTCTTGGTACATCTTCCACACGTACGACTCCTGATGGACAGAACGGCCAATGGGTTTGCGTTAGATTTCATTGGCGGCTACCGAGGATCCCCAGTACAGGGTCCTGGCAACCTGAAGGCGAACCATTAGTACAATCCATTCGGCACGCTCCATGCGCAATTCCAAACAGCCCCAGTCTGGCATTTGCTTACCCATCATTGACAGGAGCTTCAGAAATAATTGGGAATATTGGTTAAAATTTTTAAGCAGGTTAAAAGCACAAATAACCCAAAAGCTACTGCAAAAAAGTCACACAGGTGCACAGAGCAGCATGATAGGCAGCATGCTGCACCCTCTGGAGCAAACAAACAAGCGGCACGGATATTAATAGTCATGCAGAACGGTCTGTGAAGCGTTGTCATGCGCTGTACGGGCAGTGAAAGGAGGTATTACCTGGCCCGTGTGCTCCGTTTCATCTTTGTTAATGAGATACATAACAAAAAATCTGCAAAGAGAGTAACAAGTCAACAAACCAGCAGGATCACTTTTCCTGGTGGATAAAACGAGGCTGATGTCATGTGAGTACGTCGGAAAGATTTCGTAACGGTACGAACAGTAAGTGACAAGTGCAAAAACAAAAAAGTGTGCATCTCAAGAGCTACTAAGCGACAAGTAGAAATTAAACAAGTGTACGCAAACACCATCTCCGTAACAAAGGCAAAGAGTCTGTTTAAACGAATTATTTCAGACAATCGATATGGAGGTAACATGAAACGGTAAACAAACGGATGCAGGAGGGGGTCTGTGAAATGAGCTCACGTATCACTGAAACATTAAAATCAGCTTTCAAGTAGGGGGATCATAAAAACACCGATGGGGGGGGGGGGGGGGGGGGGGGCTGC
>JAODJW010000041.1:11582025-11596225 GCA_026777045.1 Hyperopisus bebe
GGATCATAAAAACACAGATGGGGGAGGGGGGGGGGGTGGCTGCTCGAGTCCCTCTGAAGTTCTGAGGAAATGAAGTTGGGGGAGATAAATAGGATTATCACGGTGATCTGAATGGGGAGCCAGGGGAGATGCATATTTATGAGTCGTGTTAGGTATCTGAAATTACGACTGCGGCCCATTAAATAAACAAGCCCTCTGAAGGTCACAGCAGGCACTTAGGGTTTAATATTCTACACTTCAACATGTTTGATGATAATCAAACATAAAAAATTTAACAGGTACTGACGGGAATATCTTCAAAAATATATGTCGGCTATTCAGACTCCGCAGAAAAGATGCAGTCTGCGATTTCGCATAAATTGCGCTTGATCTCATAGCTTTACTGGATGCACTGGATACTTTATTTCCTGATTATCCTTCTAATTTAGTGGTTTATAATTCAGTGTCATCCCCTTGCACAGGCACATTTGCCAGGAGACCTTGAACGCCAGGTGTCTGATCTTCAGACACACGCTGTTGACAAGGTGACTGCACTTGTCAAGACTCTAGGGGGTGCTAATGTGGCGACTTACTTAAAAAGACATTTAACGGCACTCATCCGCCTCTGCAATTTTGTCAGTTGATTAGATGTGCATGAGACATAACTGATAAGTGATATAAAATTCCCCTCTAATGTCTGTTTAATTCATGTCAGGGTGGTACATTAATAAATGCTGCCCACTAAAATAAACTCATTTGGTTCTTGTTAAATCTACTCGGCATAAAATTATCCCAGAAATATCTATTCAGGTCCCACCTTGCAAACGTTAAATACTATTTCATCCTAGCAGCTGTGGCCATCACCTCTTAAGTAGCCTAACGCTACTAACTTCTTCCACTAACACTTTACTTGCAAGGGCGCAAGGAACACAATAACTCAGGTACTACTCATGTACAAATCATGAACAAATGTATTAACTGCATGAAATACATGAACTGTTATGATAGATTAATGATGATCAAAAATGCGATCAGTATGTAACTAACATTTAGTTTCTGGTGAATTAATACATTAAGTAAGAGTGTACTACCTCATTATTCCTGCCCCTTCAGGTGAATTGTTACCCTTTTCCCTATCTGTCCCACCACTCAGCAGTGTGAGAAATGTGCTGTGCGTCACTGACCCCTTCTTCTCAAACCCCAACTCACAGATAGTTGGCCAAGTTGTGCTCCTGCAGCGTATGGGTCTCAAAGCCATGGGGTACCGTGTCAAAGTAGTCATTGCCGATTCCGCAGATGAAGCATTTGGTCTACAAAGAGAAAGAAAGATTCTGATGTGGTCTTTCAAGACAGCCTCAGGCTACAGCTCACAGTTAACCTTTTGCTACAGCTTACTGTTAGCGTAGGATGACCAGATAATCCATGTCAGGGAGGACACTCTGAGCTAGGACAGGAATTGTAAATTACCATGTCAATTAAACGAACCTGGATTTCACTTGAGCACTGAGTTCTGCTGTGTGCCGATTGGTCAGTCTCCTATAATCATGCATGTGTCACTAATGTTAATATGAAACTGGATGAGTCTTTCAGTCAAGGAAACAAACCAGTCAAAGCACAAGAAGAGCTGAACTATTTAGCCGAGCACAGGAGCCTTTCAGTTTGAAAGTAGTTTGTAAAACCCAAAGTAGTTCAAAGTATGTTAGCGTCATGCTCTGGCTCACCGTTAGCTCACCCTACAGCTCACCGTTAACCTTTTGCTACACCTCACTGTTAGCCTGTCACTAGAGCTCTCAGCCTCATTCTACTGCTCACAGTCAACCTTATGCTACTGCTTACTGTTAGCCTCTCACTACAGCTCACTGTTAGCCTCTTGGTACAGGTTCCTGCTATTCTCTTGATGCAGTTCCCTGCTGCACCACATCCCCAGTGCAGACATCCTGCAGCAGACCAGTGCATGAAAATAATTGGCTCTTCTCCAAATGGATGCACATACACACATGCAAAATGTTAAACTAGCAGTTACAGTCAGATTTTCAAATTTCTGCTATTACTCAAATCTAAGCTGCAATTTACTCAGTCCAATAATTGGTGTAGATAAAACGTAAAATATACACATTTAGCAGCTGGAGTGTTTTATAAGTTTATTTAGTTGGTTGTTCCCGCTACTACTTTATATCCGGAAATGGTGGCGTGTGGTTGGTTCTGGGTTAGCACTTGTGAATCATAGGGAGGGTCAAAGGTCTGGCTGCTGTGGCTCAGAGAGAGGTGCCAGGACACAGGAGCTGCTGGAAGTGATACATGGAGAGCCTGCACCTTCTCCTTTGGGACAAGGTCAGAAGGACAGTGATGGTGACGTCTCCCTGACTCGAGAGGGGTGCTGAAGACCAGACGGGTATCTGCATTCCCCCGCATACAATTCAGAGGTACAAATCCCATGGAGCGCACCTGAATTGTAACATTTCTCTACTGCAAGTCGCTTTGAATTAAAGTGTATGATACACAAATGAATGGAAATGATATCTATTATATGAGTGAGGATAATAATAATAATCTATATTTTATTAATCCCCGTGAAGAAATTGTCTTTACATCTCCCTCAACTTGCTCATTTTTGTAGAGTAAGTTGTCCGTGAGGGCAGGCACATGTAGCAGTGCTCAGGGAGCTGGGGGTTAAGGGCCTTGC
Source organism: Hyperopisus bebe (assembly GCA_026777045.1). NCBI lineage: Eukaryota > Metazoa > Chordata > Actinopteri > Osteoglossiformes > Mormyridae > Hyperopisus > Hyperopisus bebe. The sequence continues at coordinate 11,584,688 of JAODJW010000041.1, forward strand.
TCAGCAGACATGCTGAGAGGGGGTTTGAACTAACAACCTTCTGATTACAAGCACACGGGCTTAGCCCACTGAGCCATAAACTGCCCCCTAACTCCCAAGTAGCAGCAGTAGAGGGCTGTGGGATGTAATGTTGATAAGCAGACTCAGAGTCATCATCTTCTCCGGCTTATGTATGGTAATAAGCGGCAGCGCTGCTTCACACACAGGAGCTGCCAATCCCACGTAGGCCATAATCTAAACTCCGCCAGTAACATGGATCTATAAGTCACGACAGAAGAGAACACCGGCGCTTGCTTTGAACACCAGCATTCCCCGCAATTTTGGCCCCAATGGATTCCACACGTGAATGTTCCACCTCGTTAGTCACGTCGATCCCCCACCACGACTGTGATCTCAGGTGTGCTTATGAGATATCCATCAGGCTGTTCAAAGCAGGCCGGCAAGGTCCCATGATCGACCCCACAATCGATAATCGCTATGCCTGCCTGCTGTTTGGATTGCCACTATTACCCTTCCAGAAGCGTCAATTCTGCTTTTTGGTGGCTGGGCTGTTCTCAATGTGAAATGCTGTGCATCGCTAACATCATCCTTAAGTCCAAGTGACCTTTACACATATAATTGCATTTAAAGTTAATCTAGCAAGCAGTTAATCCTAATTATAGTCCTGTTTGTCTGACAGTCCAGAGACTGAGGAAGAGACTGAGCTGATCTGTGTGACTGGCCTTGATAACTGTGTCAGTGCTGTCCTCCCTGTCAGGCTAATCTTATTTTTATGCTACAGCCAAAGAAGGACACTATAATTACTAAACATCTTTATATCGGCATAATAAAAAGCATCAAAAGGCCTTACAAAGATTCTAATAATACATTAGTCTCTTGGGATTAATTCCAGGACCTCCCACGGATAACAAAATCTGTGGATGCTCAAGTCCCTTATATAGAATGGCGTCGTATTTGCATATTACTATAGACGCAGTCATCGTACACATCAGCAACAATGTAACATTTTCTTTCTTTTAACAGTTACAGATTTCTTATGAAATATTTATTAAGTATTGAACAAACGAGTTGAACATTGCTCAAACTATGAGTGCTGGACAGAGACTGAGGATCTGTGAAATGGCGGGAGGCTACAGCAGGGGATGTGGATTCAATGTAGTGCTTGGTGCGCAAAGTCTACAGCAGGGGATGCCTACACATCACTTCATCAAACATCAAAGTAACATTATCTATTTATAATGTTTACTTGATCTTATCTTCCGCTACTGGCATGTACTGCTTTACTGGTTTTTCCCCGCCTCCCTTCTCCTGCATCTGGGGCCCACGAATTGTACTGTTCCCCAAACACGTGATAATAAAACATGAGACTTGAAACACCACCGTCCCAGAGCCAGGTGGGCTGTATTCTTGTATATTCCCAGTATATAAGCGTGAGTTTTATTTTCTCTCAGCAGCCAGGAACAGTGCCCAGCCCCCCAAACCTCACTGGAAACCCCATTGCAGGTAGCCATTAGCGTGATAAGGCACCAGCATGGTTTTTTAATGCATCCTGATGTCTTTTTGGTTCATCTGCTGCTCTTATTAAAACCCTGGTGTCATGTCTTTATAACCACTCCTCTGCACTCTCACGCAGTCCTCCTGCTTCCATGACGTGCTCACCTCCATGTCTTCCTTCACTTGCTCTTGCTGGTCTCGTAGCTCACCAAAAGCATCAATTATCAAACCTAGGAAAAAAAATAAATAAGTGGGAAAAAAAATGTTCATGGTCAGACCGAAATCAATTCCTAAGCTGTGAAGTGGGAGATTTCTATGAAAAAAACATCAGATATTCTGACACTTGGATACTGCCTTACATGTCAGAAATCATAAACCGAAAATCCAAGCAGCGTGACGATTTCAGAGGCAAAGGCCATGAAGAGCTGAATGATTCAGGCTCAAAGGGGCTCAGCAGTGAGTTTCACCTTGAATGATGGCCAGCAGGATGACGATGACGAAGAAGAAGAACGTGATGTCAAAGATGATCCTGTAGATCTCGTACTCGTCCCCTGCCGGGTCTTCTATCTGGTCCCCGATACCGCCACCGGCTCGCACCCCCACATACATGTGGAACATGTAGCACTGCGAGTGCCGTAAAAGGACAAGGTCAGTGCCCCCCTCCCAGGCCAATCTGCCGTGGCATGCAGAAATGCAGGCTGGAGTCCAAGGGGAGTCCAGCTGTATCGAAACACGTTTTGCTCGACTGCCCACTGCAAGAAGTGGAACGGTGTCGATCTGAGGTTTCTTTTTAAACTCGACCCTCTTTGACCACCATGGAATACTCCATAAAGGTCTGCATCCTTGTTTCTCTGTTCCCTTATTGTGTTCAGCGAGGGGAAAAAGGTCAAAAGAAACACAGAATGTTGCTTAAGGAGGGGGTGTCAAAGCTTGGTGCCCTGTAATTGGTTTTCCTTTGTCTTGACTTTACTTAATCTGTCCTCCACACAATGTGCCTGTGTCATAAAACTGGCAAGTCACAACGCCCCCTGGTGTCTGTCCATGCAGCTGTTTGACTGTAAAAGCTCATTACCATAAAAGTAGTGGAGCACTCGTCAATCTGAGGGATTTACTTCCTGGCGAACTGAAGGTCTTAGCCTGAACTAAGCTGACAATGCTCTTTCTCAAAGGCACCCTCTCGTTCCTTTCAAATCCCCCCCCCCATCACCGAACCCCCCCAACGGCCACATCCTTAATAGGAAAGGGGAGCTGGAAATCCGATGTGGTGGATGGCTGAATCTGAAAGGATTAAGGAAGTGGCCTCCATCCATGATGCTGGAGTTTCCAGGTCTCATATAAGGCTTTCACTGGAAATGACTCCCACTCTTAAAACACAAGTTGCTTCTCCAAATTAGCTATATTAATTTTTCCGTTTTGGTTGTCTCTTTTTGTTTTTCATTTCAGGCTACTAATATATCTAGCAATGTTACATTTTATCTGCTGTACAGTTATACATTTTCCTACAGGCATACGCAGGGGTGGGGCTACAGGGACACTGGCCGCAGCTGGAAGCTGATTGGCTCCCAAAGTGTGCCCGCCCCTGTCATTCATTGAATCAAAACATATTATTGGCTACTGATAAGGTTGGCTTTCTGTATGAATTACAGCCCGTTATGCCCCCACCTAAAAAAAAAAATCCAAGAATCACGGTTTCAGGTTAAACTCTTCTGAAGAGCCAAGAAGAGCAACGTGACACCTGCCAAGTCCACGATCTTTACTAAAGTGGACTCCTTTTAACGTAAGGTTATGAAGTACCATGTTTTATGTCACAGACATTGTCACCCTTAATTTGCATACATCCACAGGAAACAACAGAAGCCGATTACTTTGTGTGCCCTTCATTTTGTTTCAATTAACACGTGGCGCAAGTAACGGCATGGCTAATTTACAAGCCTGGATGGTGGGGGGTGGACCTCTGCAATTAGTGATCACGTCAGGGCAAAGCTGATTAATTAATACCACATTTAACGAACGCCAATCATTAGGAGTTCACCGTACCTGCGTTTCCATCAAAATGAGGCGAATAATGCTGTGTGACATTTTTATTTGAGCGTGAAAACCTTAAAGAGGTGACAACAACAACCAGCGCATCCTCTGATTATTAGCACTCATTAGCGTCACTAATCAAACTACAAAAAAAGGGTGGAAAGCCGGAGAAAACCGGAAGGGCGCAGCGAACACTCACAGTCAGCATGTCATCACACTTCATGTCCGGGGACTCTCCATCTTCGCTCTTGTTGTAGAACTTCCGGAAGAAATTGAAGGCTACCACTGTGTACAGGTAGACCACCACCGCTAGCAAGCCCACCGTAAGCACCAGCTGGAAAGCAAAAAGGTCGGTGAGCTTCACCTGAAGCTGGTGAGCATCCATTGAGATCCCTTCCAGTAGCCCTATATGTTACAGCGCTTCACCCTTGAGATCCCACAAAGACCACTAACTTCTACTCCCCAGATGGACTCCAGGGGGCGCTCCACCGTACCTGCTTGCCATTGTGCGTGACAGAGGACAGGATGGTACGCAGGGTCTTGAAGCCCATGGCGATGTCCAGGAGGTGTGCAGCAAAGAAGAAGTTGTTGTAGTGTCCTAAGATGGACATGGTCATGTACCAGGCAAGGTAGAGGAAGGACTGTAAACAACACCAATTTAAAAAGGTTATTTCATCGGTCAGATAAAGGCACCAGTCCAAGGTGGTGCTTGTATTTACAAGGTAGAGTAAAGATGGCTGACATACGTTGTCTGTGAAGACCACACCCAGTTTCCAGATCTGATACTTGACATCAATGGAGTTCAACCTGTTGACAAGGAGAATCCACTCAATGTGATTGAGAGCACATTGCCTGATTAGAATGCAATCAAATCCCTGGCAGGGATACAAAACAGACACACAGGTTAAGTTATGAACTGAATAACAAGATACAAATGCAGGCATCAGCGTCTTTGGAATTTCCTGTGGCGTTTACTTGAAATTGTTGGATATCACTGCCCTCTTCTGTCAGGGAACGGATATAACTTCACGATGAAGCCTGTGTTCCCAAATTCAAAAGGTAGCTTTATAGAAAAACTAATTAAATATGGCTTGTCAGTTAATGGGGCCATTGATAGGGGCCAAGATGAGTCAACACCAGTGCAAGCAGAGCTTGTCTGTTCTGGCCTGCAGGCTTGACTCACACAGCTGCCAGTGAGCTGTCCTTCTTCGGCTTTCTCTTCTCATGGGCAACGCTGAAATCCAGGGCAGCTTTATCCATGCCCAGGAGCTCACTGATGCGATCGTGCCCATAAAACTCCCCATACTTATCCATCACCTACAAGAGGGATGTTACCACAATGAACTGTATTTACAAGACATTAAAAATGACACTGTAGAGTCTATATGCTGCATCTCACTGCACTTTATTATAGTCCATTAAAACAACCTCAAAACCATAAAAGTAAACCAACTGCATTTCACACGATTTAGACCTTAAACAGGCACATGCTGTTTCACTCGAATACACTGTTAATCACTCCATACTGAGACACAGGCAATAAATTAATAATCATGTTGCGTATCTTCAAAGTTGTATCCAGTTAAAAATTACCCACCTTTCTTTTAACAAATTTGTCCCAGTAGTTATTCGGGAAGGATCTGAAAATCGGAGGGGAAAAAATTACAAATGGCTCTTCCATTTTATTTATTTATTTTTTTAATTTTTAATGCTGTAGGCTTTCAAAGAAAGTTGATTATGTTGAAGACAGATCAGTAGATATACTTGAATCTGTAACACTAAAATCTCAGAATCTTCTGTACACTGCTGTGCAAAGATGTATAACCTCATTACATCTTCTAATGTTAATGTGTCCCTATGCGTGTGATGCCTTTCAGAAGCAACTATTAATGTATCAAACTTTACCCTCATGAAGAGGAACTCAAGCACCTCTCTGACATCATCTCATGCACCTTGACACTTGGAGGGCAATTAATCCATACTGGGCCCAGTTTGGCTCTAATTTCCATGCAACCCCCTACCTTCTTATGTTAATTAAAAGACTTGTTACAGTGGACTCACTGCGTGTTAATTACGAGTCTGTCCCATTGCCCTTTGATGTCATCTTCCGAAGGCTGCTCCGTTATATACAACCCATCAAACTCCAGCTTCCTCGCCACCTCCTTCTCCCGTTTGAAGATCACCAAAGGGACCTGGTGAAGGAGACCGACCGACAGACACCTTCACTATTTCCTCTTACATAACAGATCTCTTTTCAGCCCTGAATCCATCACTAGTCATACGAGCTCCTTCCTTCCATTGGGGACCGAAACATCAACTGCAACTGAAAACCCCCTGAATTCACAATTTCACATTACTAGGTAAATATGCCGCATCAGAATTTTACTGTTTCTTAAATGAGAATGTTACTTCGTAACATTTTATAAGGATTTATGGTTATTGTATGTTTTTATGCATTTGGAAGTTCCATATAGAAACCAATATTTCATATATTTCATCGTATATACTACTATGGTGCTTATGGTAGTGGCCCTGGTTTCTTGATGTATATTTAGATGCTTTTTTTTATATAGTGCTCAGTCTTGGGACGCTTGCTTAATCCAGTAACAAGAGTCCACTGGCAAGCAGTGTTTAACATAACTGCACATATCTTCTGCACAGACATACTCTTTTTATTAAGTGCCATCATTTTTTTGACTAACTCATCCAGTTCTGTTTGTGCCCTGTTGCTGTTAATCGCAAATGGATTCATTGGCTCCCAAATACTAAACACAAACGTTTGGTGTTTCCAGTTACTGCAAAGGTGTTGCCAATTTAAAAAAGCACCCAACGAAATGAACTTTGGAACTCCAAACAGCTCTTTTAGCATTATAATTTGGGTTTCAATATATTACTACTTGAAATTAATGTTTTAGGTAAAACTACTGGTTGTTTCTAATGTGATATTTTTTTGTAAACAATGATTTTTTGTAATAAAACCTATAAATTAGCAGTATTTTTAACTGAATTAAGCAAGTGTGCCTACACTTTCTGTGAGCACTGTATTTAGCAATTTGACCAGAGCAACTTGACCAGAAGTGCCCACAAGATCTAACTGCAAAACAATGGTGCCTGAATCTGTGACTCCCAGTTCTGTTCATATCGCTCAGTTTACCAAAGACCAGCATTAGCAGCCAGGATTATCTGGCTTGTAAAAGCAGGTATGTGTACATGTGCTGGAACGTCGCTTAGGGCTTACTTTCAGGCAGTAATAGCCGATGATACAGAAGAAGGATATGACCGTGTGCAGGACGGCCAGGATGCGCAGCGTGGGCTCCATATACCCACTGCTCTCTTCCAGGACGAAATGCACAGTCACAGGCTGATGGGGCATGTTGTCCACAGGCGTCCACCTGACCCTGGGGTCCGGCGTTTCACTGCACACCACCTCTTTCTCCTCGATCACGGCCGAGGACGTGGACACCTGAGGTGATGCCACAACATTTTCAGACTGCGAACTGCAGAACACGCGGAGAGGGGTGGGCCCAAGCAGACATGACCTCACCTTGTAGAAGAGAAGGATGAAGTTGATAGCGAAGGCCACAAACAGAGCCAACATCCTCATGTTGTAGAAATTCCGAGCGAAATAATTCTGGAGAGAAAGCAGACGAGTTAACGCGGGTGCTGGTGTCTCAGGTGTAAATATAGATTTGAAAAACGAGAGAGAGAGTGTTAAAGGAAGCCAAGACTCCTACAAGCAGCTTCCTTTGGTATGCAATGATCTTCTTCCAGAATGCAGACTCCTGAAGATCTGGCTCATCGGACCTGGAGGCGCTGAGCTTCCGGATCTTCTGCTTTGGCTTGCCACTTTTGACTTTGTCACACTTCTCCTCGTTTTCTCCCCTGGAAAGAGTTAATGTAGCATTGGAAAGTACAGTGGCAACTTTATACCGAAAAATCTAGCTAGCTTAAGTGACTGTGGATGCATTGGAGATGACTCCGAATGGCCTGCGGAGATCCCAGAAGGCTCGGGGCAATACGCACTCTGCCTTTTCAGGCTCGCACTTGCTCTCTTCTTTTTCTTTCTTCTCTTCCTCTGGAGGCTCCTTCTCCTGGGAACAAAAATAATTATGAATGAGCATAATTATGCAAGGTGACCACCATTTATAAAGATAATTCACAGCAATGTGTAAATAATGAACAGCCATTCCTTCCTTTATTTGAGGCGGGGTGGGGGGAGGGTCTTCTAAGGCTTTAACGTACATGCTGGGAAGTGGTAGTGCAGCGAAGCTGAGACAGCCTGGTGCAGTGCTCTGCAGCTGTAATTAATGCCTTCACACTGATCTGCTCTTACACACACGCCCCTTACCCTTATGAGAGCCATAACTGTGCACAGGAATGTCTGTACTTTACATTTAAAAACAGCTAAACTGATTATCTGAAAATAAATGCATTCCGCAGAGGCTGGATTCATAAATAATCTTAACAGGTACATCCACAGTTCCAGTGTTGGCACAGTATCAAATAATGCAATATGCTGTGGTTATACATTTGTTCCAATACCTCCCGCTTCTGTGGCTCTGGTGAAGGTGGGGGAACTGCAGGAGTCGGAGGGGTCAGGATATCAGTGAGGTTGGCGTTTGGATTATGAGGCATCAGCTTGTACTGTCCACCCTCCCTCCTCAAATCTAACCCAAAAATGTCCGACAGCAGTTCCGAATCTTCAGTAGCCACTGCCAGATCCGCCAAGTCCTCTTGGGCTGAGGATCTGTCCGTGGGTCTCTTCTCGCCCTCCTCCCCTTCTCCGCGGACCTCATCCTGCGTAGGGTCTGGCATGTTGGCCAAGAGGTCTGCCACCTTCATCGACTTGGCCCCCTCCACCAAACTGCCCCCCAGGAATGTACTGTACATGATGCGGAAGAAGCCCCGTGACACACTGAAGGTGAAGTGGAATAGGCCCATCAGCACACTCCAGTAAAAGGAGATGAGTGTCATCACCATGTCCTTCATTGTCATCTTCTTAACCTTCTTCACCTGTTTCTTAAGGCTCTTCATGGAAAGCACCTTCATCAACAGCATCACATTGTAGCGCAGCGCAAACAGCGCAGTCCTTACTGTGGTGACCGAAAAAAAGCCCATATCTGGGTTCTCCTCCTCGGGTTTCTCCTTCTCGCTCTCCTCCTTGCTGGCGGACCTTTCGCCAGCATCAGACATCTGGGCAGCCAGCTGCATCTCGAAGATGGTATCTTCGCAGAAGTTCACGAAAAGCTCCATCTTCTCCTTTTCCCCACCTTCGTTAACGACATCAAAGATGAACTGTCTCTTGGACTCCTTGACCTGCGGCTTCTCCCATTGTGTGCGGCTGGACTCGCTGATCTCAAAGTAGACGCGCTCGATGCGCTTGGCACTCCCCATGATCTCGATGCGACCCAAGTAGGGCTGGAAGTAGTTGAGAACGCTCTCCGCCAGCTCCAGGAAGGTCTGAAGCCGCGTGTCATGTGGCATGTGCTCCGATAGATTTGTTAGCAAGACAGCTACATTGAAACCAATGTCTTTAGCAGGCTCATGAAACCTCTCCACAAACTCCTCGTAGTCCAGTAGCTCATTCTCATCCGTCTCAGCACAAGAAAGCAGGAACTCAGTCTCTGACTGGGTGTAGTGTTTGTGGCTCTCCATGGCTTTGTGGAAGTCCCTCTTTGAGATGACCCCTTTTCCGTCTGGGTCGTATTCTTTGAAAGCATCTGATGACGTCAGGTCTTTCAGCTTGAGGAACATGTCGAAGAACTTCAGAATCATTTCCACGTTGTTTGAGGACTCCACCAGCATGTCGACCATCTGCTTACCAATAGTTCCATTCACAACATTTCCTGTGAATCAAGAAAATACCATGTTTAAGGTTAATCACTAACATCTTCATATCTGCATGCCACCAAGAAACATTTTTCAAAATAATGCTATAACAAGCACGGTGTACAATAAACATTAAGATTTCCTGTATCCTTTTGCTAGGCAGTTTTGGAATGGCAACTAGAACCATGTAGTTAGAGAATTTGACATCAGCCAACAGGTTTACTTAGAGTATTTTTAACAGGTCAGTTTACACATACAGCGACAAAGTAGAGGTGGGACCAATTCAAAAAATGTGGTAGATGCAGACCTGTGTCACTGAGGGCAATGTAAGTGAGAAGAAAACGTCATAAGCCAACAGAGATTGAGGGTCACATCGAGCGAATCATTACAGATCATCCCAGTCACCCGACACCCCCTCCTTAGTTGCCATTGGTTTGTGGCTTTGCAGAAAAATCATCAGATTAATGAGTTAAATGCAAATGTAAATGTCACCCCCTCCCATTCATTTTGCTTTTATCCAGTTTTGCAAACGCAGACCAAAGTCACCTTCCAGCATGGACAGCAACATCACAACCATATCCTTCTGAAGATCCATCAACTCCTTCAGCAACTCAATCTGGCTGGAATCCTTAAATACAAAATTACAGCGAATTACAAAGTGAAACAGTTTCCGCGCACTTTTCTGCAATTTACTTGGTAACACATTACATCCCCCATCACAAGTTACTTAGTGACTCACTTACTACTCCAGTTCGTATCATGAACACATATAGTAACTGCATGAAGCCGTTAACTGATTAATTATGAATGAACATGGGATCAGTATGTACATTAAGTAAGAGTGTACTACTACATTAAGTAAGAGTGTACTACTACATTATTTATGCCCCCACAAGTAAAGTGTTATCATTTATTCAAAGAAGAGTATAAACACAGACCTGTGACAACTTCATCTGCATGTGAGCAAATACATGGAGAAACCCAACCACTGCATCCCATAGTCGACTATGAGCCAGACTCTGCTGGTTCCCAGTACAGGGACCCTAGAATGACAGCAGCATCTATCAGTAGCAGATATGCATCAGAAAACACTATACTGGTCTACGTTCCACTGTGTCACCACAGGCTTCATCTTTACCTGTATATACTCCGTAAGAGTATTGAAGACCTGTTTGGCGACATTGATCGCTTTGGAGAAATTCCGCTGTCCCTGCTCATCAATAACATCTTTTCCAGAATAATACCAGTAGAAATCACTAATGGACTCCTGCGGAAGAAAGTTTAATGAAACATTTTGTCGTCGTCCCTACATGACATCAATAGCGCATAGCTGAACACGTCCCTACATTGATTTTACCTGGACTCTGAGAAGATAATCGACAGTGGAGATGATGATGTTGACTGTTGTGTTATTCCCAGTCTGTGTCCTTAGGTAATTCTGAAAATCTACAGCAATAAACAAGAACCATTAACAGTCAATGAATAAATAAGTGCGACTGCACCAAAAAAGAAATGACACAAGACAGGAGACAAGCATCCTCTTTCCAAGAAGTAAAAATGAAAACTTTAAGGTGACATCAGCTGAATCTGAGCGATGAAGCGTGTAGCATCTTTCCAAGCAACCCGGAAGCCAGGACACACCTGAGTTGTGCCCCTCACACAGGAGCTGCAGGAACCGAAACAGGTCGCAGGTGAACTCGTCGTCTTGCATGACTTTCTCCCCTGCACAGTGCAAAGGACACGACAGCAACCTGTGAATGTCACCACCTGGTCCGGCACACAGAATCTTTGCTTATATTTGCAGTTCATATACAGAGCTCTATCTGAGGTGTATGGGCCATACACCTGATAGTCCATACAGTGTAGAATGATACCATGGATGAAAATGATGAGGGTGGACTACAGGAAGGAGGCGATGACCAACAGCATTTTATATGTGTGCGTTTCATGCTTGCAACAAGCCCCTTCTTCCTTGGTATTGCAGTGAGGTTCTTTTAAGTTGTTAGCCTAGCGGTGAAAAGTAAGATGTTTTGACATGACAGCAAGCGTCGTGTTTTCGAGTTTTTTGACGACCGCATGTTTTCATGTGTGTGCCTTCGGCTCATCCAGGGTGTTGTTGGGTACACTGAGGTCACACTGTGATAAAATGCTGCTGTTAACCATTGGGGGGGGGGGGGGGACGGTGGGGAG
>JAODJW010000041.1:11598128-11620546 GCA_026777045.1 Hyperopisus bebe
GGGCGGAGGGGAAGTTGGGGGGGGGGGGGGGAACGGCCCAGGACCTGAACAGAGCTGACACAAAGCTAACGGGAGAACGGCAGAGTTCATAATTACCACGCTCATGAGTGATGACTGAAAAGGGGAAGACAATACATTAAATCAAAAAAAAGGAAAAAAAAAAAAAAGAAAAGAAAAAAGTAAGAAGATTACAAAGATGTTCAGTATTCAGTTTTTTTTTTAGCACAGAAATTCGAGGGGAATATATAGTGTAGAGATAAAGAGTATGTCAAGTGAGAGCAGATCGGCGTTCAGAATTCATCCAAGGGTATTATGACAAAAATGGAGGCCTTTTGATGCGTAGAAATGAGCAGATAAATTCATCAATAGAGTGAATGCGTGATAATGTTGAAAGAGGTCAATAATTTGATACGATTCAATATATTGCTTATTTCAATCTGGTGGAAAGAAAGCAGTGCAATGAACAGGGGGTGGATCCCTGCAGTTCTCATTCCAATTTCAGTGCGGTAATGAAGAATAGCAACGATGCCACTCAACATTGCAGACATGCTTTAGAAAACAGGGTACCCAGGCGTTGCACCAGGAGTCACCTGTGAGCAGACAGTAAAGCAGGTATGATGCACGGGTCTCCGCCCCCTTGCACTGCACGGTAGGTGCAGCAGGGCGGCGCTCTGTGCGTTTGCCACGAGAGCCAAATCGCAATCCCTTACGGGCAAGCAACACCTCTGTTCCCAAACACGCTGGGGGCGCCATGCCGCTATACTCACTCCGCCATTAGTGAACATTTTTGTCATAGTACCCTTTTCGCCAGAGATAGAACCCATTCAAGAGACGTTACAACCATGATGTGCTGTTAGTTTCACCCAATTCTTACAATACAAGTGTTTTGTTTGGACAAATAACCTATTCATAGTTACTTATTGCTTCATAATTTAGATATTTCAATGTGAAGGTTGCGAAAACAAACCCACTGACATAAAAGACTACAGTTTTTGCCAGGATAACGTTTTTCACACTGATATACATACATAAGGGGTAAAAACTGAAAAATGTTTACGGAGACATGACTGACATATACATCGTAAAGTAAAAGTGAGTATGGATGCAGACGATGTGCGCGTTGTTTAAGGATTATTGTATTATCACAATAATGTGCAGTATAACTAATGGCACACAACAATGCAATGGGGAAACAAGACAGGAAAGTAAATTTTGATGGTCTGGCATAGCACTCACAAAGAGAATATTTAATCTGAGCTACATCTATCATCTCATCTCATTTTCCCACCACTTCTCCAGATGATGGTTGCCATAACGATTATTAAACGTAGACTTCTGTTACAAGATGTTGCTCTTAAACCTAGGAGCTGTAAATGTATTAACAGCACTAAATTCAAATTTCTTCATTCTTTGGTATTATTCAAATTCCCTTATTTATCATTCATTTGAAGTGGTAGTTTGGAGGACAGATTAGACCTTCCTTCTTCCAGAACCGTCCGTACATTTGCACCTCGGCCATGATGCTAGCGAGCTGCCCGACCCCAGAAACTCAGGACGTGTTCGGAGGTGGGTAGGCCGCTGCTTCCGGCGAACACACTCCCTGTTGCCCACATCCGTTCGCGCGGCAGAGCCTGTGTACCTGAGCCCTCCTCAGTCACCATGCCCAGGCCCTCCGCTTTGTTCTGCCTTTCGAAAGCATTGAGGTCGAGCACGCTGAAAGGCAAAGGGCAGGTGCGGGTTAATAGGCTGCAGGGGCCAAGGGTGTGATATGGATGTACGGAGTGGGAACATGGGAGATGGCAAACCTGCAGGACAGCATGAGGCCCGCCAGGCTCTGAAAGAATCCCACGTCCTTCTTGTCCTTCAGGTAATCCAGCATTTTCTGTCAAGGGGACAACAAGAGAGCAAACTGAGCATGTGCGGTTTTGGAGGGCAAATCGCCAAGCTACTGACCATGACTGAAGACCCTGTGTGATGAGGGGGACAGTGAAATGAGAGCATCAGTTCCAGATCAGTGTTTCTTAATCTGGGGACCCACAGTCGGCCCATGTTTTTGCTCCCTCCCAGACAGTCCACATTTTTGCTCCCTACCGATAGCTGGGATGGAGCAAAAACATGAACTGTCTGTGGGTCCCCGAGGCCCAGAATCGAAACACTGTTCTAGGTGCTTTTCCCTCTTGTGGCTGTGTGTGACGTTCATACCTGCTGGACGGTGGAGTTCCCTCCGTTCAGGATAGCGATGCCCAGCTTCAGCGTGGACGCCACCATAGGCCCCATCTCACCTTGGAATAAGGCCGAGAAACACGGGAATGAGGAGAAATTATTGGACAGACCCAACCCAATTGTAGAGCCCACTATAATTAAAGCATAGAACAACCTTCTTCATAGTTACTGGGCACTTCATAATTTTACAATTTTCAACGTGAATGTTGTGGAAATAAACCCACCCTGTCGGGTGGTTATTTGCCTCCGCAGTTGTGCATTTAAAAATGTATAATGCACATATATAATGCACAGCTAGTCGCCCATTATTCCATACTTAATGCAGCAGGACTGTCGCTTTGTATATCCTGCACATTATTCATTCTTGAATGCAGGAGACAAACCTGCATCTGCTCCATTGCCTCCCTGACTGTGTTTATTGGTAGAGCAGCACAAACAAATGTGTTTCATTTATATGGCCTCCATGACATTGTTTATTTATAAAAACAGCAGAAACATGTTTTTTTTATTTATAGTGTTCATTGTGCTATGTCCTTATGAAGACAGAACAAACATTCGCCTATGTGATTCCCAGCATGCTGTTTATTACGGTGACCTTTGGTCAGTGTGGGTTCATTTCGTAGATCCTCTGCTGTAGATCCACCACTTTCCATGCGGTTGCTCTGCTCTCTCGGGAGCTGACTGGTCAGTCCCGTGATAAGTTACCTTTGCTGGCACTGATGGTCTGCAAGACCATCTCAGCGGCTCCTCGGTCATGCAGCCTGGCCTGCTGGTACAGCAGCTTCTGCTTTTCCATCTCCTTTTCCTGCATAGACCAAGAAGAAAGGCCAGCGGTCAGGGCCGTTTCCTAGCAGGCCCTGGCAACCTGGGATGCGCGTACACCTGGGGGGCTCAAGCGCAGGATTTCCCAACGTGTCACATTCCACGCATCTGCTGCTGCAGCGGTCTGTGCATCACATGGCGCAACCAACGCATGCACCCTGCATTGTTTACCGACACCTCAAACAGCAGATCTCATGAGATTTCACTGTTGTTCCTCTCTGTTAATTAATACTTAACATCAAATACTCAACACAATTCACAATTAGACCACCACTCCTGGATTAGGGCGCTTACCGAGTTCATTATAAGTGCACTGTGCGACTGAAATCAATGGCAGGTCTGTCTAGTTCCTAGTTCCTGCCTAGTAAGTTGTGTCTATAGCAGAGATGGACATTTCAGGTCCAGAAAGTAAAAATCCAAACCAGGATTTTGTTTCAACAACCAGCTGAGTACTCTGTGACTGTGACTCTTTATACACAACTGGTTGGTTGAAACAAAATCCTGGTTTGGATTTTTACTTTCTGGACCTGAAATCTCCACCTCTGCTCTATAGTAGTTATTAGGCCAAGACCTGTTACTATGGCACAGTATATCACTTAGAACACGGTCTAACGAAAACAAAAACATTTACATAGTTATGAGGAGGCCTCGGTGGGGGATTATCAAGGACTAAATGGGTAAACCTTTATTGGTTCCCATTGGGTAAAACAGATTGATTGACAATGCAAGATGATTGATAGCCATTGGCTGATGACACGGTAATCCCACTCACTTTACACACAGTCCTTGAGTTTGGAAACCTAATATTACACACAGTAAAGTATCCAATCAGAAGCACAACAAAAAAAAAAAACCAGCTGGGTGTTGCGCTCTGTATGCCCTGGGAAATATAGCACAGACCCTGTACAAAGAAGTGAGCCTATCAGGCGACATGGCGGGTCAGAGCTCATTTCTTTGGGACAGCATATCAGGAGCAAGGACGGTGGGTCGAGGTGCGACAGCCGCACAGAGGAGGAACTCGGACCACCTTCACTGCCTCGCTCTCTCCCTTCCACAGGGGAGGGGTGGAGGAGAGGGGGATGACAAAAAAAGGAATGACGGATGAGCTTTCAAAAAACATGAAGGTCAGAATGGGTCACTTTGCCCTAGAAGCATAAAAAAAAAGATAGATAACATGGTTCAGACGGAAAAAGAATTTGTAAGAATACCACGCAATGTGGAAAAAAAATGAAAAAAGACTAACAGAATGCTGTTACCATAGAGTATACCACATTACTGGAAATTTTGGTGCTTAAATCTGTAATTATATCGCACTGTGGAAACAAAATTTAATCATTTCATATTGCATTTGAGAGCTGATATTCTTAACCAATCAGCAAACAGGACTCCAAGGTAGAGGAAGTGATGGAAGCACTTCTTCCTTGCTAGATGTAGCCGTGCTAATATCTCAGCAAATCACACTGATGTTGCCACCTCGACCTTGCTAATTGCTGAACAGCAGAGAGATGCTTGTATTACTTATTTTATCCTTGTCGATCTAAGAAGACCACGGTTGAGTTTCCCCTAACAGCTATGACCAAAACAGCAGCGCATGGCCCTTGTTGACAGCGTCCGGCGTCATCAGTTTCGAGGAAGTCACCACTTATTCTGTGTTTCTTACAGTCCAGGTGGGGGCTACACATTGGTGGTGGTTCAAGTGACACCCCCTTGATTCTGTAAAATGTTTTGGGTATCTTGAAAAGTGCTATATGAATCCAACTTTCATTCATTCATAATGTAGGACTACTTAAGAGCGGATAACAAACTTATTACGGCACAGAGAGGGTGTAATGAATGAATTCTAACTGGGGCATACAAGATCACCATTGCAGCACTGATTGCAGGTACTGTCAACGTATAACTGGTTCATACTGCCACTTCATACAATGCAACATCAATTAACATTAATTTGGAGATAAAAGACAGGTTGTGGAAATCCAGTAGGGAGAGGTGAAGGTCGGGGCAGAATGAACACATGCTGTCTGTCAGCCAATCACAGGCTGCTGCAAGCCAGAACATAAATAACAGGGACAGAGCCGCATTTTTTAAAAGCTTTCCATTAAAATGCTTTCGAAACTGACCGAGGTAAATGGGTCAGAAATTGCAGGAAGTCACCTACTTCGAAACTTTTAACCTCTTCACCATCCTCATCCTCTTCGTCATGGCAACTCTGGGGAAGTTGGGAGTTTAGAGATCAGGGCCACAAATATTACAGCACAAATTAGCATTTTAGTGTCATTTTACAGAAGCCACCTTTGTCATTTGAACTCTTTTACAACAAATTCTTTATTACGTCAAGTGAGCTGTTTCATTTTATCAGTCCAATTTGTTTTGATGTAAAGAATTCTGCGATGAAGACGGAAAGCACTTAAACGCTCCTTACTTTTGCCATAATGTCAGCATAGGCCATGTAGAGGCTGTCGTCATCCAGCTGACTGTGAAAAGGATAACAAACACCAGGCCAAATGGGAATTTGCCAAGAAAATAAGGCTGCATCCCATCCAAAAATGTATACTAAACAGGCAAAATGATTCTTAGGCGGCTGGGTGGCTACTTAATTTATCCATTTTAAAGGTAAAATGTAATATTTAGGTAGGACGAATGAAGGCATGAAAGCTGCCTGTTTGAAAGCTTCCATTCCTGTATCTTATCATTTCCCAAATATATCAGGCTGCATACTTACCACCTCTCTGTCAAGGCAGTGCGGCTGAATAGCTGGATAAGCTGGTGCAGAGGATCGATTCGTTTGGCGCCCTCGTCCTCCTCTGCCGGCTCTTCATCTCCTGGTTTCTAAAACACAGGCATCCTCTGAGCACCTGCCAGCATATCCCTGAGAGAATTTACCTACTGCCCAGCCCCCTCCATCTGCCAAAGCAAATGGATTGTAAAGCACCGCTCTCTCCCTGAGCACTGTGATGGCAGCTCTCCATTAAAGTATGGGCTTCAACACGGCCAGCCCAAAAATGTAGAGCAATGCATCCCGTTATTGGTCTGCCGCTTGGGGAAAAAGGTAACTGACCACCCATGGTCTCTGCCTTGCTTCCGACATGCCCGGGATGGACACCATCTGATGGAGTCCTGGTCCCATGGAGGGGTGACATCACGGAGTCGACTTACGAACTGTGACATCACGGGTGCAGCCTTCAATTTGCCAAATCACATAGGTTGAACCGACTTATCAATGGACTTTGGCTTTGATCTTGGTCTTTGATCTTTTAGCAAGCGAGCCCCCACTCTTTCTTTTTCTATCATGTTAGCAAGCCTGGGGGGGGGCAACTGACCTTGGACCCCCAGAGGTTTTTTTTCTCTCTACATGGGAGTTTTTGGTTCCTCTCCTCCATTTTTGTATTTTCCTGTATAAATGGTGCAGTAATGCATTACTGCATACTCGTGTAAAGCACCTTGCTGTGAAACCGTTGTGTTGGCGACTCTCTAGCGAAAGGCGCTATATAAACTGAATCGAATAGAAGAAACACACACGAAGCAGGACTTCTCTCAGCCAGCTGCGGTCAGAGCCACTCACCGCCAAATCCTCTATTAACTTATCCTCAAAGTAATGCTCCTCTGCTTCTATCCAGGACTTTGCATAGCCCTGCAGGAACAGGTTGACAGCCCGGTGCCTGCAGGTGAAACAAATCGCGGGTGATTACTACAGCGGGGCAAAAGCCCAGCCCCCCAGAGGAGACGAGACGGAGAGGTATGAGCGTCGTCTTAACCAAGCTAACTGTGAATTTACCCTCCTGCGTTTTCTGACATCTCTACGTATGATCAACACAAACAGCAGAAAATCTATGGGATTTATTACTCTAGGATGATGTTTATAACACATCGCCACAAACTCATGATCTCCATGATACTTTTGCACATATATTGACATGGAATCGTCTTCATACTGTCCAGGTTTGACTTTAGCTACATGGATGGGAACTCTGAATGTCTTAAAACGACCTTTTGCTGAGAAAGTGCACCTTACTTTTCCTGCATTATGGACCCTGTAACATGCTACCATATAATACATAATGAAATATTTCCTTTACTCCACTTGCCAATGTCACACTATGCTAACTCTGGTGTTGCCAATGGTTGTGTTATATATGTTTCCAGCTCTCCTGGTACGCACTGACTCACGGCCAAATAAGAACATGCTATGTGTGTATTGCTGTGTGTATTCTGGAAAAAGATAAAAGTAAAAACATCCTGACATGGGGGCCTGGAGCCCGGAGCCCGTTCTGGGGACCAGGCTTGGGATTCACTCTAGAAGGGATGCCAGTCCGTCACACGCGCACGCACACCCACCTGAGCGACTCCGTTTAGCCTAAATGAGGCAACGGCGTCACCCAATGAGCCGCTTCACTGTCCATGACCATGAACAGACCATGTTGTTAGACCCGATAAGCCAGGCTAATGGCTTGGCTGGGAACCGGCACACATGTCTGTGCACAGGCCAGGCCTGGGAGCCGTCAGACCTGGGCAGGTTGTAGAGGGGCGCCATCCTGAAGCAGGCCACCACCGCTCTCTTCCTCTGCTTGGACAGCAGCTTGTGCCACACGGCCTTCTTGCTTCTCTGCGGATGCTCGACCTGAGGAAGACCAACAGCAGTCTCGTATTTAATCACTTCCTTTAACTACTCTGCTCACCCTGAGGCTAAAGAGCGCATTTAATACCATATTAAAGGGACGTAATACATCTCTGGATAAAAATCAGCTAATGCATAAAACATCACTGGCTCTTCAGAAGAACAAAGCTTTAAGAATTATTGATGGTGTGAGATCCTAGTGCTCTCCTATGCACCTACCTGGTCCAGATGAAAGAGCACATGGGAGATGTCCAGAACCCTCTCCACGGTCTTCTCGGGGTCTGTGGTGTCCTCGTTTCGGTTGGGTAGGTCTTTATACAAAGCCATCTGCCACCGAATAGCCGGATCTTCCAGCTGGAATACGAAGACATTAATAGAGTAACAGCCTCTTAATAGGTATGCTGTGGTTAACTAAAGAATCTTGGTATTCCACGTAAGCTTCCCCAGACCTGTGGTCCACTAAGCTCAAATTCTCTCATGTGCATCTGTGATTGCACGGACTGCTGATTATTCCTTGGGTGATGGCCAGTAACTTGGGCGATTGCCAGAGAAGTTACTCGAGGTATGAGTGTCTTAGGAGCAGTGGATCAAAATGCAAAGCTGTTTTCTTTTGGGAAGGTCACGACAATCATCTGACCGAACAGCCTTCAAGGTCAATGCCTTTCAAGTTTTACTATATAACAGCAACACAGCAGTCCAATACAGGCCATGAGAATTGAAACCACAAGCACATATACTTGGGATTGCCTAAAAGAAGAGAGGGGTGAGGATCTCACATGTTCCTCTCTGAACCTTTGACAGTGTGAGTACCTCCTGGCTCCAGACCACACCAGAACCTGCAGGCCCATCCTAATCCTAAGAACAGCTCTTGTGTGCACCTTGTGTATCTGGAGGACGATGGCTATGTCCAGTGTGCCCCAACACAGAGATCGAGACCGTACCCTACTGGTTCCACACCCACTGCATCATAAGGTTCAGTTTGTAAATCAGTAGGTGACCCAGAGCTAACTTGGGCAGAAGAGTTAGTGGGAGAAGACATGCACATATGCGCCCAGGTGAATGGAGAAGGGTGATGAAAAAGGAGGGAAGGAAAACGGAGATGTGTCCTCCACCGGCAGGAGCGAGGATACAGAAGCAGCCGAAGACAGCTGTCCTTGCTTTGTTAAATGTCACGGCCGTGTTGCATTTTAAGAAGGGGCACCGATTCGCCCATGTCATCGATTCCCATCTGCTTTGTATGCTAAGGTCATCTGTTATCACCAAAATAAAAAGGTCACACATCCGACTTCTAACGCATCCACGATAAACAGCACAAGGGGTGAGAATCTGTGCACAAAAGCAAACTGATTAGGGTGGAAAATTTAGGATGCTGAGGGGAAACCAGCGCCGATAACGTCACAGAATGTGTGATGCGCCGATAACGTCACAGAATGTGTGATGCGCCGATAACGTCACAGAATGTGTGATGCGGGCCAAAGCGCGCTCACTCACCTTGCCCTGCAGGTGGAGGTTATTGCGAATAATCTCCCGAACCTCGTCCTCAGTGTCTTTCTGTGGGGAACATGAATAAAACCATTACGTTCATTGTCTCCTTTGGTAGCAATGATCCATATACATCATGTTTAGCTGTTTTATAAACAACATAAAGTCAAACATATTAACTAAAGGGTGTGTAGCCCTACTCCGTTCACAAACACTATACTGTCACTATTACTTAAACTGAATTGCAGACACCCCTCCACTTACAAACAAGATACGTTCTGAACGAACCGTTCATAACTTGAAATGTTCGTAAGTCGTTATTCAGCATCATTTTTAGGGTATACGCATGTACGAAGAACTAGGATGCCGGGAGTACGCATGCTACGCTGCTGCTTGGCGGGAGTAGCGGCCAGAAGTCGTACCAAGTGGAATTGGTGCGCAGAAAAAAAAAATGATGATGTGGACAGGAAACGGGAGCCCAAGGAACATAGTTTGTACAGTCCTCTTCGTTCGTATGTCAGAAAGTTCGTAAGTTGAAAGTTCTTAAGTAGAGGAGCATCTGTATTGAGAATTACTAATCATTTTGTGACTTTATTCTATACTGCAGGAGGGGGTTGGTATATGCAAGCACTAATTGGTCGGTTTCTCGACTGTTCTGTACCTGAGTGAAGCGGTTCTTGGCCAACGCGATTAGCTCCTGATCGCCAGGGGCACAGATGTTCAAGCCCACAGGAAGCATCCTCTTCAGGGCAGCCACGATGAGCGACGTCTGCATGGAGTATCTGTCTCCCTTCTTCTTCATCTTCTTCCTCTCCTGGTCGGACACGGCTCCCTGTTTCACACGTGACATCACATAACGCTCATACACATCGTCTGTGCAATCTCACCTGTTTCTCACCGTCAGCATCAACGCAGCTAACGTAAATCTCCAATTGTGTGAAAACTGACCTTTGACATTTTTGACTTGGTATCGGTGATCAAAAAGGACATGTTGTTGATCTCATTCTGGACCACGAAGTTCTGCTCCTCGCGCTTGAAATTCTGCAGTTACAGGATACAGGTGCAGATTATTAAAGTCATTACAGGCCTATGCAACATCATTACTCTTCACTACTTCTATATAAAAATGGGAAATGGCAGGGGAAGAACACGCAGACTCCATGCACATAGAATAGATGGAGAATCTGAATTCCCAATCCTCTAGTTACCCACTGAGTCGCCCAAACATCAGAGATAATGATGAAGAACAATCAGTGCCAGTTATAACAAACTTAAACTGTCCCGCAATCTGTAAAGGATTTAAGTGAAACTGACTTTAGCGTGGCAATTATGAGCATCAGCAATGTTTGTCTTACATGAGACTTGGCCCAAAATATGAAGACTTCGGCCACCATCCTGAACAGCTCCTCCGCCTCTGGGTTTGGTTCCTTGAGCCATTTCGCTCTGAAACAAATTCAAAAGTCATTTGCAGCGGCAATTAATAAATATCACAGGTCAAAAATGAAATAAGGCTTTGAAACCCACAGTGGGAAGAATTACCATGTACTCTGGAGTCACCGATTGGTTTAACCCACTTCCCATTGGTTATGCTGTTTGATTTCATTGGCTGATTGACAGCCCACTGTGATTCGCAAAAATCCATTTCTCCTATGAATATATACAGACCACCATGTCTGTGAATATATATCCACCCATCCATGAATCCATCTTTGAATGGCTTATCTATTACTGGGTTACTGGGAGGATGAGCCTGGAGCTAATATTAGGCAGCAGGGAGCACCACTAAACACACCATAAAACTGCACTCTAAGCAGTATGTGCTGACAGTAAGTCAGGGCCCAGAACAGGTTTATGAGCAGATGCATAGAAACCTGATTTACACCCGGAGCATGAGGTGAATTCGGATCCAAAGCTATTAAGAAAGGATGTTCAGCAAAGACCTATGCACCCTCCTGCCGTTGATAGACTGCAGCACCTCGGACCAGCCCTTCCACGAGAAGCTAGATCGAAAGGCAGATAAAATGCCTCGGGGATAGATATGGAAGGTGGATATGGGGTAACGGGAAGAGAAAAAAACTGTATAATCCAGCTTGCTCATGTTTGACCAGAGAACCAACCAGCAAGAGTACCTGTTGTAGTCGACGAAGCGGATGAGGAGCGGGTAGAAGGCGTAGAGGTCGCGCACCAGGATGGTGAACTCGTCCAGGATGAGCAGCTCGGCCTCCGACATCTCGCCGCGGCCCTCGGCCTTCATGCTCTCCTCGTCCAGCAGCACAGTGGCCGCCTTCTTCTTCAGCTTCTCCATCAGGGGCAGGAAATGGGTCTTGAGGAGCTGCGGCTTGGCCTTGCTGATGATGGGCTGGGAGAACACTGGGAGGGAAGGAAGGGGATACATCAGGAACGCGAAGGACTTCTCCTCCTCAGCCAAGACATTTCCGTAATGGATTTCAGCGGCAGTCAAGTTCATTCCAAAATGTGTAGCAAGTGATGTGTAGAAATCTGACAAAAGTTGATCAGGGGAGTTTTACTTACACAAAAATGTCCTGAGGGCAGAAAAAAATGTTAGGTTCAAAGAGATAACCAATCAGATTGTAGGAGGCGAGTCCAAGCCCCTAGAGGAGGCGGGACCAAGACATCTGATTGTCCTTTAGTTGCTTGACCGACCTCCTCTATAATCTGATTAGTTATCTTTCTGAACTAATCAGCATTTTTCATTCTGCACATAAATAAAACTCCCACAAGCACAAAATCACCATAAGGTTCTTAATTAAACAATAAGATAACCACTCCAGGACACAACATGAAAACGGACTGGAGTTTTCTGCAAGATGCACCTATTAATTAGGCTCCACCTGAAAACAGTGTCTCTCCCCATCCTCATGTCTGGCATCTTCCCACATTGGTACAACGGTGCCAGTAAAATCGAGGGGGGGGGGGGCAGAGACAGGCAGCGTACCTGCCAGCCGCTTCATCCAGGCCCCTTCGTCGATGCCCAGGTTGTTGTAGATGATCTTGAGGATGTTGCCCAGCAGCGTGTTCATGTGGTCGGAGGTGAGCGAGGTGCAGCAGTGCTCGGCCGTTTCGGGGCTGCCCTCGGGGCCGTACTCCCACCAGTGCGACATGTAACTGCACAGCATGGGCAGCACCACCTCCATGACGTGGGGCATCTGCGTGTAGCGGACGCCCGACTCGGCCAGCTCCATGATTTCCTCCAACAGCTTCTCCAGAGAGGGGATGAGTGGAGTCACTTCCTCCACCTGGGCTGGGAGGCCTAGAGCTATTGGTGGGGGTGGAGGGGGGGGGGGTATGGATCAGGATGTGTATGGTTTCAATGGGGACCCTCCATCCTATGATCACTAATTTACATGTACATAGCTCTAAATGCAAAACATTTTTATTCGTTTCAAACATGGAAAATTATTGTCCATTTGTTTTGATAGGACAAACCACGTCCTATGAAAAACCAGCCAGGAAGAGGGCCGAAGCAACTTTCTAATGCCGGAGATGACCGTCAACTTATCCGGGAGTGCCTCATAAATCAGAGGATGCCCTCAAGTGATGTTGAAAAAAAAATGGGGGACATTAAGTGGTGTGAAGTGCAGTGCTGGGACAGTTAGGACAGCGAGGACTCCTAGAAGCCCTTAAAGACCCATACAGCAAGGAAGAAGGCCTTCATCAGCAGGGAAGAGCCAGGACGGAGTTTACAAAAATGTATATTTTACACAGACACTTTCCCATAAACTAAGAAATAAGTGACACTAAAAGATTTGCTGTGGTCTCAATTTTTTTCCAGAGCTATACATTTACTCTTGG
The DNA here is from genome assembly GCA_026777045.1 of Hyperopisus bebe. Classification (NCBI taxonomy): domain Eukaryota; kingdom Metazoa; phylum Chordata; class Actinopteri; order Osteoglossiformes; family Mormyridae; genus Hyperopisus; species Hyperopisus bebe. Next base: position 11,611,084 of record JAODJW010000041.1, read on the forward strand.
TCAGGGCTGCGCCTGAGTGTCTCACCTGTTCTGTCACGGGAGCCCTTTGTGTTGTAGATGGAGTAGGTATTGTACTTATTCAGGTAGGGCTCCAGGAAGGACACGGGAAAAGCCCCGGAGAAGGCTGCCAGACACTCACCCAGCGCTGGTCTTTGCCTGAAACCAAAGGGCCACCAAGCCCAATCGGTCAATGCAGCCTGGGCTGAACCAATTAAAAGAGTTCATCGGCAAATGGCTTCCATTCAATAAAAAATTCAAATTTTAAGAATCAGACTGAAAACAGCAACATTAATTATCAACCACTTAATCACATACAATGATGTGGCATCAAGTCATTAGAGCCCATTAATAGAGTGTCCTCAAGTTCCCTAAAACGAAAGAAGCCATTTTGATGACGAAGGAGACAAAGATAATGGTTGCTTGGACTTCTTCGGTATGTTCGAACTGACACTTCAAACATTGTTCGAGAGCCACATGAAGCATGCAAACGAGGAATCTTACAAGGACAGAAACTTTCATCATGCTGCCAAAGTTCACCATAATAGGTCAAGCAGCTGTAAAGCCAATGACTTAATGTGGACACATCCTACTGTGGCTGAAACACATAACACGTACCTTTCCACATAGATGCTTTTGCTAGTGCCAAGAGAATACAGGCTATTGAGGATCCTGTAGCAAGACACCTGAACATCATCCACTGCAGGGAACAAAGAAGAAACATCCCATTACACGAGACCCACCAATTCCAAAATTTCACGGCATTCCAGAGAAACCCAAACTGACAGTAAACCCAGTTCAGGAACCCAAAGCTGGTACTTTGTAGTAGGGTGTGACTGGTGCACCTACGTATCAGATCTTCGCCGAACAGGTTCTGTCCTATGTGCTCGAAGAGGGATGACAGGACGGGTAGCAGGGCGACGGTGGTGTAGTTGATGATCTGGGTGACTCCCTTGGGCTGGCTGCGCGTGTGAGTGAACTGGCCCTGCTTCAGGTTCTCGATGGTCTTCTCTAGGTCCTCGGCTGCGTCGTCAAAGAAGGCCCGAAGAGCTGCCTTCACCATATCCAAGCCCGTTTTCATCACCGTCCTGGGCAGCCCAACCCAACAAGCCAGTAAGCGTGTTCTGCTCTACCGGATTTGCAATCCTGATACTGATAACCCAAGTTCTTCCCTGTTCCAGGCAAAATTTCCCAACTCTATTTTTCCAGCATGTTATTATGCAGTGTTTATTAGCAATCCTGTGGGCTCAAATGAACAACTCCAGTTGATGGTGCCAATAACTGTCCAACACATGTCTAATCAAAACACATAAAGATGATCTGGCAGCTAGATGCCAGGATTCCCACAATTCCAGTCAAGATTCCCAAACTAAGGCTGCAGCACCACCTACCGTGCATCCAGAGTTTGGCCTAGAATGTGAAGGCAATTCACAATAGAGGTAGCATCGTTTCCTGAAACAACAGGAAGGTGGAGGGTTATACGACTGCAAAGCAGGCTACAGGACGCACCTCCTCTTTGCCAACTTATTTGTATCCTTACATGTGCAATCTAAACCCATTTACATATAGTATGTAATACATGGAGAACCACACCCATGCACAGCTGCAGAAAGTTGGGTAATAGATGACAATGCTAATGGACATGCTAGTTTAACAAAAATAAATAAAAACCCAGGGAAAGGATCTGGTTGGACGAGCCACACTTTTGTGAGCCGGTTTAAAGGTGATTAATGGGTAGGTAAGAATATTTACACAATATTTACAAATGAGATCAATGAAAGATTTAATTCTTAAAGATATTTTCCCTAGAATATGAATTAATTCAAGAATAGTGAATATGGCTACCAATAAATCATAACACGGTAGATGTTAAAAAGTTTAACCAATTATTTTTTAATATTCCGTTCACCTAGAGACCTGTCAAATGTCTGACTTGAATGCTACTTTTTATACGTATTTAACCAGTAAGAGAATCCTAAAATATAACAAAAAAAAAAATGAAAAATGTGGAGCAAATGTACAAAAAAAAGTGGGAAGCACAAGTAGGACCAACACTGAAGCCTGACATCACTCTACAAAGCAGTTCCCTGCAGAAACACCCGCTTCACTCCGTGCCGGTGTGCATCTTCACTAGGGGCACTCTTCCCGCACATGCCCAGAGGGCCGCGGGTTGCTTCCGCTCACCCTGTGCCGACATGCAGGCTGAGCATGCAGGCAAGGCCTCGGGCAGAAGCGAGAGGGCGGGGATTGGCACGGGCAAAGCTGAGAAGCCGGCACACCCACGTGCCCACGCCATCCTTACCGAATAGCGATATCCTATGTCTGACAAGAACTCCGAGTTTGCAGAACAGGCTGAAGGAGAGAGGGAGAGGGAAAGAGGAGAAAACAGAGGCAAAAGGGGGAAGAAACAAAGCTGAGGATGAGTGAACCGAGTGGAACACGATGACAGCAGGATGGTTACGGCACGTTAACAGGACCGGAAGATTCAGCCGAGCTCGGCCTGCACATGGCCGGACAGGGTGACACACGTTCTGGATGTCAAACTGGGTTAGTGGTAGGACACTCACAGGTAAGGGCACTCTGGGATGACCTCTCATAGGTGCTCCGCTTGATGGACAGCCATGTGTAAACGCACCGTTTCTCAAAATTAACATAAAAATATCACAGCCCAGCTAAATCTGGACACTGGACAAATATAATCTTACCGTATTTCTTAATGATGCGTTGCCATTTCTTTAATGTTTTTATCATTTATGAACATTTTACTGTTATTAGTTTAAAGCGAAATCCACTTTTAGTTCACTTTTAAAAATACAATTTCTTATGTTCTTATTTAAAATGAATTCGAGAAAGCACTTCTTTCCACAGCGTGTAGTTAGAACATGGAATAGTCTTCCTGTTAGTGTATCACAAGCTAAAACCCTGGGCTCCTTTAAATCAGAGCTGGATAAGATTTTAACAACTCTGAGCTTTTAGTTAAGTTCTCCCCAAATGAGCTTGATGGGCTGAATGGCCTCCTCTCGTTTGTAAATTTCTTATGATCTTATTTAAAATGAATTTGAGAAAGCACTTCTTTACACATAGTCCTGACTGAAGATAGTGTAGATGATTTTAAGGACACATCTTAACGGATTTCCTGGTATCTTCTAACAGTGAACAACACCCAGACAATCATCAGGCTCCTCCTCATAGGAATTAATTGTGACGCAAACAGAAGAGGCAGTTCCCGAAGGCTGGCATCTGCTCACCTGGTGACCATCTCCTTCTCCTTGTTAGAAGCATGTCCCCCACTGCTGAGGGGTCGGATGGCAGTGGACAGGAAGTACAGACGGTGATTTTTGAAGTACTGGTCAACCAGGGGTAGGACCACCTGTGGTAACAGAACATGAGGTTTCACCCAATTGTTAACCCAATTAAATTTACATTATTTCATTAAAACATGCAAATATTACATTCAAATCTTTGCAAAACTGCGTCAGATTAAAATGAGACTAATGCATTTTTCCATGCATAGATATCTTTAATACCTGATAAACTGTCTGTGGCCATTATATTAGGGCCACCTGCTGATTTACAAAAAATTCTCCTCCGAACAGCAAACCGTGGCTGACACTGAATATATAGGGCATGCAGACAGGATCGAGAGGTTCAGCTACTGGTACTGATTGCATTAAGACTTCAAAGTAATTTTAAGTGTGGTATAATTGCTGAAGCCAGTTGTAGCATCTCAAAAACAGCCACCATCCTAGGATTTTCATACATAATAGTGTCTAGAGTTTACAGAGAATGGTGCAATAATCCAAAACCATCCAGTCAGCGGCAAATCTATAGCCAAACACGCCGTGTCAGTGATGGAGGTCAGTGGAAAATGATGGGACCCCTTCAACAAGATAGCCACGAACGCCGAAGTAACAACTCAGTACAACAGTAGTGTGCAGAAAGGCATCAGAAAGACAATATACAGTACAACTTATCTACTCAAGCTGTTTGTGGAGTCAAAAGTGGGTATTAAATAGTTCTGCAGTGCTTCACGTTGTTTACAGCGCAAACAGTTTTTCTATTTTTGCAAGCTGAAAGAAAAATCCAGATTACATTTCCTTTAAAAAAAAGATGGATATTTAAACTACGATAAGAAAACGATGTCTACAATGAAGTATCGTGTGCATTTTTTTTTTTAGAAAGGAAAACAATTTATGGTGCAATTTCTGAAGAGCAAATAGGATCAAGAGCCAGACCTTCCCAAAAAACATCTGCTGCCCGTGAGAAATCTTCTCCCCTTTAGGGCGAGTGCCCACATCTGTGGAGAGGAGGGACGTTTAAGGGTTAAGCGCACATACATACACACACAGGCAGTCACACAGCTGCCGAAGGGGTCCTACATAACAAACCAAAAATGACCATCATTCAGCTCCCAGTCAAGGACGGAAGTTCGGTTAAAATGCCAGATCCATAAACAGACTAAAGGACACTGCGTTTTGTTCACTGCTGTCATTCGGTGCCGAGCCTCACCGAACTCCATCATCTGTTCTTGGGCCTCCTCCACATACTTGATAAGCTGCTGCAGGAAGGTGTAGGCGAAGCGCTTCTCGATGGAGGGCGTGTCCAACTCCTGCTCCTTCATAGCCCTGCCAAGAAAGCGGGACGACACCATTGGCCCGACCACAAACCGGAGATGACCAATAAGCATCCTCGCTTTACCCAAGAGGCTTTACCTTGAGACGGTGTAGCCATTGATTTGAAAGAACTTGAGGATATCCTGTGCCTTCTCTCTGTCTTTTGCTTTTTCTTTGGCGGTAAGCGTGTCATAAGGAACCAGTAATGGGTGGCTTCCTCCCCCTAGTGTACAAACCACATTAGATTACATAAAGCAAAGTTTGCCCTTTTTCGAATTTTTCAGGATCTTCTGTGGCTAATACACCAAATTCAGCAGCTGATATTTTTTTTCTCCCCCCAAGATCACCCAGAGATTTTATCAGTTATGTCTAGGGAGCAATGGACAGCTTCTGTTCCATGAGAGGCACCATCCACGATGATTGTGCTGTTTTTGTCTTCAACGGAGCAGTTGACACGACAACCGTGCCAGAGTCAAGCACTCAAAGTGTGAAAATGGCAAAGGCGGCAGTTAGACTGAAGTGCCTTCCCCCCCAAGGGAACAGGTGGAGTGCCTCTCAATCATTCGGCCAAGATGGCTCTTAAAAAAAAACGTCCAATCAGCGAGACGGACTCCCAGCCGCCACGCATTCAGGAGATTGAGGGCAGTTGTGGACGCGCGTTGAACTGCTTCTCAAGCACACAGAAACTGACATCTGAGTGTGCAGGATGTACAGTTCAGATGTGATGCACACGACAGGATGGACGGCGTACTGAATCACTTTGAAAACCAAGGATAACACCAGACTGATCAGCAAAAGGGCATGAGAACACAAATTCAAAAATCAGTGAGAGCTTTGTGTTTATAAAAGTTTCTCAGCTTAACACGAATGCACCACCCTTCACTGTTACTTATAAGCATTATATTTGAATGAAATTTATTTTGTAGGTGCTTTTACACAAAGAGAAAACTGGGTCAGACAGTTCCTGGACCAGTTGGGGGGCTAAGGGCCTTGCTCAAGGTGGTAAAATCACTCTGCTAACCATGGGATCCGAACCAATGACCTTCTGATCACGGCCACAGTGTCTTGACTCACTGAGCCACACACTGCCCCCAGATCTACAGAATGAATGATGGTAAAGAAACTGATTGATTCAAATTGAAGATACGGAGATGTGGTTCCTTGAGGTTTTTATAAACACAATCACACAGCCGCGTGGGTGAACTGAAGCGGTCAGAGCCCCCAGCTGAGGTCGACTCCATCTACAAGCGTGTCGGCAAGAAACACACCGTGAGAAAGCGAAAGGGCTTTACCTTCATCTGTACACAATAAATTCTTGTCTATGAGATGGGCACATTGAACACGGGAGACAGAGAAGACAAATTGACAGGAATCAATGGGCGTCAAGACAAGGGCAGTTCTCTGAATGGCTCAGAAGGCATGGCGTTACATCCCCCGCCCCCCTCCCCCACACACAGGCTCGGAGTGTAGAAGACATCCACTGACAGCTAAATAGACCACATGGTTTACGTGTGGGAATACTTGGAAGAGTGTCTATTTTCTTATTCGCTTGCTACAGAAGGGCAACAACATAAGCGTTACTGTAAGTAACAGGTACATATGCATGGGAATGACATGCTAACAAGGTAGTGGAGTCATAACACAGCTGTGATTGGGCACTTCACAGACATCAAAGTCTTGGACATTGTCGGAAAAGGGGCAGTGGGGGTACTGGGACCCCCACACCAGGGAAGGGGCCACCATAGTGGGAGCAACAAGACCATGTTCACATGGAAACCTGTCTTCTATGAGCAAGGTAACGCTGACTACTACCTTTGGATTCCAGCTCCATCTTCTTCTTCTTAGCCCAAATATTATGATAGTTCTCCGCAAGCAGCTCTGCCATGGACTGAAAAACAAGACTGGGTTGTACATTTATGCCAACGACTACAGTTGGATATTTTGCTCAAGCAGTTCAGTTTAAGCATTCATCCATCCATCCATCCATCCATCCATCCATCTATCACATGCCGCTTATCCGGGGTCGGGTCGCAGGGGCAACAGTCTAAGCAGGGATGCCCAGACCTCCCTTTCCCCAGCCACCTCCTTCAGCTCCACCAGGGGAATACCACGGCGTTCCCAGGCCAGCCAAGAGATGTATTCTCTGCAGTGTCCTGGGTCTGCCCCGGGGCCTCCTCCCGGTTGGACATGCCCGAAACACCTCCCCAGGGAGATGTCTAGGAGGCGTCCTAGACAGATGCCCGAAACACCTCAACTGGTTCTTTTAGATGCTGGAGGAGCAGAGGCTCTACTTTGAGCCCCTCCTGAATGTCCGAGCTCCTCACCCTCTCTCAACGGTGAGCCCAGCCACCCTGCAGAGGAAACTCATTTCTGCCGCTTATATCTGCAATCTCGTTCTTTCGGTCACAACCCAGAGCTCATGACCATAGGCGAGGGCAGAAACGTAGATCGATCAGCAAATTGATAGCTTTTCCTTCTGGCTCATATCTCTCACCACCACGACAGGCCAGTACAGCACCTGAATTACTGAATTAACTCCCATGAACCCTCCGGTATCCTTGTGAGGGTGAAGAGCTGGTCCAGTGTTCTGTGACCAGGATGGAATCTGCAGTGTTCCTCCTGGATCCAAAACCATGTGGACCCAAATCCAAAGATAATTACAAAACTGATCATCAAACTGCAACCTAGTGTGATCTGGTGCCAGGTCATTCCTCCCAATCGCTCCCTTCCAGGTTCCACTGTCTTTACCCAGGTGAGCGTTAAAGTCCCCCAGCAGAACAATGCAGTCCCCAGAGGAGGCGCCGTCCAGCACCCCCTCGAAGATCTCCAAGAAGGCCGGATACTCTGAGTTGGTGTTCGCCAAGTAGGCACAGACAAGAGTCAGAGACCGTCCCCTGACTCGAAGTCGAAGGGAGGTGATCGTCTCACCAAGGTAAGGCTATAATTAGCCCCCCCCCCCGCCCAGCACCTCTCATCGGGGGCAACTCCAGAGTGGAATAGAATCCAGCCGTTCTCCAGGAATTTGGCTCCAGACCCCAAGCTGTTCATCAAGGTCAGCCCGACTACATCTAGTCGGTATCTCTCTACCTCCCACATCAGCTCAGGCTCCTTCCCTACCAGAGAGGTTACATTCCATGTGCCGAAAGCCAGATTTGGTCTGCCGAGACCCCTGCCTTCGACTGCCCCCCGATCTACACTGCACCCGACCCCCACAGCCCCTCCTGCAGGTGGTGGGCCCTCAGGAAGCAGTTTCAGCAGATGTCTCAAAAGGTCCAACTGAAGGACTCCTCCTAGTAGACTATGAATCCACAAACTTAAACTGTATCATGCTTGTAAACCTGATCAGCAGCACTGATATCCATCCATACATGAGGAACTGGGAGGGGAGGGGGCACCTGACTGATACTCACATGAAGGTCTCTGGAAAGGGTCACATTACTCATGTCAATGGGCCTTGGGGTGAAACCATGTGTGCCTTCAATAGACAGCTGAATGGGAGAGACCACATCAGAACCAGTTACTTTCGCACAACGACAGAAGCTACCAAGACGAACACGTGCACAATGCTAGCTGTTAACCAAAAGGCTATTCAGTGGATGATGCTACCAGGAGACCTTATACCAGTAACAAAGGGTGCTCGCTGCACACGCATGCACACCGAGGGGAACGGCAGCACCACCTGGCTGGACTGAGAGACGCGGCGTGCCCGATTGTGCAGGCCCACTGTCTCGCCCTCCCTCATGCGCTCGATGCTCCACCCCCAGGCGAGCATAGTCTTCAGGGACTCCTTGATGGGCCACCGGTATACCTCCTTATCCTGAGGTGACATGCAGACAAGGCCACAGAGGTGTGAGATGACATTCAGGCCAAGCGAACTGATTAAAGGGCCTGATTCCTGTTATATATTCTCTTATATGTTTCTCACAGTGCACACAGCATATACACGTATTTATGCTTCTGTAGTTGCCTAGGAATCTCTCTGGATCAGAGAATAAATTGCTTAAATATACTGAATCAGTTAAATTTTATATGAACAAATTAAAACATCCCAGTTTTGCATGTGCCCAGTATATATGGAATAAAAGAATAGCAGAGGGTCCTTCAAGCATATCAGCCATCAGCAGGTAGGTTACATGGCCCTGGGCAGTAACAGGAAGTGGCAGCATTAACAGGAAGTGAAGGCATTAGCAGGAAGTGCTGCCGTGAAATCACATTACCTTCTCTGACAATGCTTTGTAGGGCTTGAGTAGAGGATGCACCTTGGAGGTCTCACACAGCTGCTCCCCGTGAACCCAGCTGTTGGCAAACTGCAACACAGGACACGCAACGACACAGGGATCGAAACGAGCTCCGCCCGCAATCATGTGTGGTCAGCAACACACGACACGTGACAAAATGACTGATCAGTCCATGTACAGCACAAGGCGACCTGATTATTAACCATTAGAATTTAAATCATATGGATAGGCAGGTAGCTGAGTATCAGTACTGTAATCCTCTCCCTGTTTGAGTGACCTAGACAGCAGCCTTAACATGCATGAACTGGTAAAAATAGCAATTAGCACTCAGGCTAAAAAGATCAGATCAGACCAGAATTCCCTTTACTGGCCAGGTACAGCTGCACACAATAATCATGATGATGCATTAATGCACGTTAACCCGTTAATTAAGATACATACCATGACACCCCTTCATTACACAAAAATACAAGGCCAGACTTATCACCTTCTCCATGGACCACTTTTCATGGGAGTGTTCAGCATATTTGTTGATGAAGCAGTCCAGCTTCTCCGGGACAGTGACACTACAATGCAAGGTTGGAGGGGGTGGGGGGTGACCGGGGGGGGGGGGGG
>JAODJW010000041.1:11620646-11633126 GCA_026777045.1 Hyperopisus bebe
GGGGGGGGATGGGAAACAGTGAGGTATTGCTTTACAGTTCCTCCACGAAGCCTAATGGACTGATCTAGCTCAGGCCTTGTTTTTCAAAAGGGCTTAAATTCCCACTGGCCAAGAGTGACTGTCACACATTAAGGCAATTCCTTACTTGGACGTGTCCGCAGGCTGGGGGTTGAAGTTGCCCTCGGAATCCATGGATGACTGTTTTTCCATCATGGCCACGTAGTTGGACTCCATGTAGTCTGGGGGCAAAGCCCCCGCTACAGCACTCAAGCAAGGTAGGGCCAATTTAAAGAGCTCCAGGTCATACCTCTGTGTGGCAGGAGAGGGCGGGACCAGGGGTATGAGTGACAGGCATTCCATTCTATCAATATTAGCTTTAGATAATCATGTCATCTAAGTCATTTACTCAGGCTGTCGCGTCATACATATTCAGTGAAATCATGTTGCATGAAGAAACATCTTACTGAATTCTCAGTTTATCATAAAGGATGTTTATTAACAGGAAACATATAGCTTATTTAAATGCAGCTTTTAGCATTAACAGATTCACTGTAAATTTCATACCAAGGTCGCAATCAAAAGTTATGGTTCTGCATTTTAGGTGTGTTCTCCTTAGGTTAAATCGGCAGTAATTTTACTCTTCAACCACTAGAGGGCACAAGGACATAAATTTTCTTTAAAGAGGACACAATGGTACAGAATCAGGAATGGCACATTTTTAGCTTACAGATGCTTAATAAATAAGCAAGTGAAACCTGATTTGAACGTTCTTGTATTGTACTTTCTTGGAAGGGGTCTCTACCTTTTGGGACAACGCATCGAATATTCCCCAGAAGAGCTTCCGGGACAGGTGTAACTCCTCATCCGAGGCGGCTCCGAAACTCCCCCACCCTCCGGAGAGGCAGTAGTATTTCCAGCAGCGCTCGTAGTGGTTGGTCAGTAGCTGGAATAGAAACGGCTACTCAGTGGGATTCTGGGAGTGGAAACGGCCCTCCCCTTCCCACTCCGATCAGAGCAGCGTGCTCATTAGTGCTGACATAGGCCCATTTTTAGGTGTGGATGAGTCATGTGCACCTGCCGGTCATGACACTTAGGTCAAAGAGAAATCTCACTTTCTCTACAAACGCAGCAGGTGGGCGGGGTCCTAGTCCCACATGGAAGATGTCACAGAGCCAGGCCCGGAGCTGAATACGCGAGTAAAGCGGCGAAACGCCCCGCTCGACCCCAGCGGAGGATGAAAGCTTGTCTCGCTTTAGGTTGCTCACCTTCAGGGGCATCTTGGCGTGCTCGTTCAGAAGGGGGACGTCAAACACGAGCCTTCGGAGGAGGTGCTGCATCATGGAGGGCCTCAGCTTTCTGTGGGAACGGAGAGGAACACGTACCAATGGAAACACATATTGGTGGAGCTCTGAATGACAGAGGCTGGGGACACCTCTGCAGCAACGAAGGACAAGGAGAATCTTTTCAGTTTCTCTCCCTCCTTCTATAGCGACGACTTCCCGATTCCAGGGGAATCCAGGAACCACACAGTCAACATGACAGGATGCATCACCAGGGTAAACTCATGGTGGTCCATTCTGATATAATATAGTAAATCGAACACCACAGATCCAAATCCTACCATGTGGCCAAAAACGTTCATATAAGAAGTTTAACTTATGCCTGAAAATTCAGATATGACTGACGTGAAGTGAATGGCAGTTCAAAACGAAACCAAGTGTGACCAGAACGGAATTTATTCGATCGATCAAAAAAACAACACTGTTGTTCAGTGTAATTCATATTACTTATTCACCCATGTCCATAATACATCGATATAAATGTAACTTAATACACTACAAATCCTTAATCACCTATTAGTAAAACGCATTAAAGATGACAGGTCGCCATATTGTTCATTCTCAGTTCACATCCTTCTGTTTACATGACTTACATATGAACCGAAATGCGTGATCCCACTCGCACACACACTCCTATTAAAACGTCAAATCTATAAGTAGAGCAGAAGCCATTTGCATGCGTTGTGCAGTAGGGGGCGCTCTCACCCGCACATGGAAAGCAGGCACTCTTCGATGGCGTCGCGCTGCGCCTTGGTGAGACAGCAGCCCTTGGACAGGCGATACACGGTGTGCAGCAGGGAGTCGATGAGCGAGGCGTACGGCTCCGTGCCGGCGAACAGAGGTGCGCACTTGGTCAGCAGCGGCAGCACGGCGGTGCACAGGTAGCGGTTGAGCGCCAGGGCCATGTCGGTCGCACTGAGGGCCGCCTGTGGAGGTGGGGGCTGCTGAGCTGGGGACCATCTGACGGCACTGGACTCGGGGGCAGATTCTTAAAGCCCTTGAGTTCCGTTTCCCACTAGAATTATTAATCGTCCCACGATGGCCTTATAGCAGGGGTCTCCAACTCCGGTCCTGGAGAGCTACTGTCCAGTAGGTTTTCCATCCTACCTGGCTTCTGATGAGCCACACCTGTTCCTGGTATTTACTCAAGAGCTGGTGTGACTCAGAGACCAGGTACGATAGAAATCCTACTGGACAGTAGCTCTCCAGGACCGGAGTTGGAGACCCCTGCCTTAAAGTATTATCATATTTTTTTGGAGTTGGAGTTGGAGTCGCTTTTATCCAATAGGACGTTTTTTTTTTTTTTTCAAAAAAAAAAGCAGGGGTCAGACAGTCCTTGGAGCAACTGAGAATAAGGGTTTTACTGCAGGTCCAAACAGTGAAATTGCACTACCGACCTTTGGATCTGAACCAGCAACGATCACAGGTACAGCATCATAATCCGATGCGTTATCCAACCACTAGGTGTCGTAGTATAAGGGTACTAGGCAACACAGCAGTTATGAACACATGCTTATGATGGGAAGATGGCAGGTTTGAATCCCAGTGGAGCTCCTATGCCTTCGAGGAAGATTCAAGAGTTTATTGGTGAATGTGCAGTAAATAGTCAGTTAAACTGTACAACAATCTTTCTTTGCGAAAATATTGTGTTTCATTCCCAGCCATACAAATGGATGCTGTGAAACTGTACACTCAGCAAAAAGCTTCTGGGCACTGAAGTAAACATAATAATAATCTAAACAACACGTGGAGATGTGAACCGCTAAAATACGATTAAAGAAGCACAGATCGGTGACCTTTCTGCTGATAATACAACATCGGGGAGGGGGGGGTGGGAATTAATGCTCTTCCTAAGTAGTGACCAGGCTGTTAAATAAGATAAGCTGGTCTTTGAGGAGGAATTTCAACCGGTATTTCTGGTAATGAAATCAGCCGCGGCGTGGCTGGGAGTCAAGTGGGCTGGAGCCATCAGACACGCTGGCACTTACAGATGCAGTGCGGTGGCGTGGCGGAGGACTCACCGTGTCCAGAGAGGCCGCCGCCCGCAGGTCCGGCAAGAACCCCACTTCCAGCAGGTGGAGCAGGAAGTTCTGGTCCTCGATCCCATACACGCGGTCCAGGAACAGGACCATGGCGGCTTTGTGGTCCGGGCAGAAGCCGGCCGACATGTCTGGCTCCACCACCGTTCCGTCTGTGCATATGTCCAGCCATGCACACACAAAAACAGACACACGCGAGAGAGAAAGAGGCTGAATTGAAATCAATAGACAAACCCACAAACTGGCTAAAATACAAATGGCGCGTCTCCATCATAATGCCTTTTCATGAATTTGTTTACCCTAAAATGAAATACCCTCTCATGCAAACAAAAACAGACCCTGCTGCAAAATGAGTCTAAGCAACAACAAAAGCATGTTCTGGCTATTATCTTGGCTCATCAGTTCAAGTCAGCTAAAGAGCTCCTTTAAAATGTCTCCTTCAGGGGATGACTGATAGCATAGCATATTTCTGAGTGTTTGTCAACAGAAGATAATGAGGGAGGCCTTCGGTCAATACTCTCGATTTTGGGGGGTTATCGGTGGAGTCGTAGTGATTCCGATCGGAGGCTGACCTTTGGCAAGAGTGGGCATGGGGAACGGAATGCTGATCACGCCCTCGAGATCCTCGATGGGAATTAAGGAGCGCAGGATGGCCCGGATCCGGATGGCCTCGCCCTTCCCGGCGTGGATGAGCTGGAAAACACGGGACAGTCAGGCTAATACCTGTCATGCTTTCGTTAGCGAGCTCAAGCTGCAGCCGGGGCCTCGAGATGACCCAACCATGACGCCTTTGTCCTGCGCCAGGGTCAAAACATCCAGGTCAAACAGCTGCGCAGACCGCTGAACCCAGCTCTCATCCTGACTGAATGAACTCAGGACAACACCTGAGTCAGCTGGTTCAGACAGGACGAACCATCGGACGCAGGGGCAGAGCTGAAACCCCCCAGCGCTACTTAGATGCAGCCACATTCCGCTCAAGTGGCCAGTTTACATCGGGAAGCTTCAACTGCAGCTTCCTCACACGGGGGGGGGACGGCTACACGTGTTCGCCGGGTGACACTTTTATGGAGGGGGCTGGAGGGGGGGTCTGGCCGGTGACTCACGTGCATCTCGGGGGCACAGCGCCCCAGGAGGTCAATGAGTGCTGCGTAGAAGGTCATGATGGCATTGCCCATGTGGATGGTGTCGTCCTCCTCGTCTTCCAGCATGTCACTGCTGAGTAAAAATGGGGGGAAAAAATAATAATAATAATGAAGGGGAAAAAAACAGGCCCTCGTTTCTGTGTGGACACCTGACTCACCTACACTGCTAACTGAACAGGAAGCCTCCATGTGTGGACAATGAAGCTCATCCACACCACAGGGAAGAGCCCTACTCAGAATCATAGCTGACAAAACACAATAAATGATGATCCCAAAATCCAAGTAACTCAGGACTGGCAAGACAGCCTTTCAAGCATTTCTCGTCAGGAGACGGCTGTGCATATATACCGTATATATTCACACAGTACGGCTGAGTTGACGCATTGGGACGGTGGCCCATTTCGTGTGACTTCGCAGGCAGAAGAGGGGACACTTACACAACACCTGGCGCGCAACACGGTCCGACAGATCAGGAGCAGCGCAGAATAATGAGGAACTACTTTGGGACGCGACGCAGACGGTGAGTCTAAAACTGACCCTCTCCAGTCCAGAACTTGTCAAATAGCAGGGGAGAATTTCACTGACTGACTTATTGTAAAGGTGGCATCCTGACAGTACCGTGCTTGAATTCACTGAGCTCTTCAGAACGACCCATTCTTTCACAAATGTTTGTAAACCTGACTGCATTGCTAGGTGTTCGATTTTATACACCTTTTGCATGGGTCTGAATGAAACTCCTGAATTCAATGATTAAGAGTTGTGTCCCAATACTTTTATCCATATAGAGTATGTTTACTTGTCATGAATTCCTGTCCTATTCCATGTAACATCCAGCAGACCACAGGAAGCACTGTTTCAGATATTCAATCATCTGCACTACGGTCTTGTCAAACCAGCTTCCATGATGTCCCATTGTCTCTTGCCGACTCTATAGATCATTCTCTCCATGCTTAGAATCACACTGAAAGGCCACGATGAAACCCTCATCAGAGATCCACCTACAGGGTTCTGCTGGACTCAGAGGTGGGTGAGGGGCCATCCCGGGTCGGGTCCTCCGAGATCTTAATGGCCTCCTCCATGGCAGCCAGGAGGCCGTTGCCGCCCTCTCCGCGCAGGGCGGGGCCAAAGCACTCCGGCCTACGGATCAGCAGCCTCACCACCACGTTGGCGTTCTCCTCCACACTTTCACCTGCAGAGCCCCCAAGAGAGGCATCAAACTCATCTCTCAGCCTCTGCAAGCAAACGTCACCTGACACACAGGTCCTGTAACACAATTATGGCCATAACCAAGATTTATAGAGCAGTGTTTCCCAACCTGGTTCTCCGGGACCCACAGACGGTCCATGTTTTTGCTCCCACCCAGTTCCCTGCCAAACAGTCCAAATTTTTGCTCCCTGGGAGCTGGGAGGGAGTAAAAAAATGTGGACTGGCTATGGGACCCCAAGGACCAGATTGGGAAGCACTATTATAGAGGGTATAAATACTTCTCGTCAGTGTTCCAGGCAGTCTAACAGCCGTGTCTGAGCCTTGGGACTTTGGCATGGTGCTTACTCACTTTCCATTTAAAAATTCCATACTTTTCCTGACTGTACCAGGAGTTGGAGACATTAAAAACTGTTGAGTTGTTTTTTGTAATACATAGAAGCCAACTTTGTTGCATTAGTTTGGAGACACCAAAATAATTTCAAACCCTCTTTCCCTTTTCCATATCCAGACTTGAAAAACACACATCAAATTCTATACTTTTCCATAGTAGCTCAAAATGCTATTAAATCAGAGAAGAGAAGGCAGTAGGGAGCATACCATTGCAGAACACGGCGAATCTGAGGAAGTCTAAGTAGCGTTCTCCTTCCACAGGGTTCCAGCCAATGTCCGGGTATCCCTTAGACACCAACATCATGCAGCTCTGGAGCCCACAGCCTGCCAGGTACTGCACCACCTACACACAGGGAGGGAAGGCAGGAGTCACCGGAGTACAGTGGACCAATCACAGGAAACCTACTGGAGGCAGACCAATCACAGGAAACCTACTGGAGGCAGACCAATCGCAGGAAATCTACCACTGGCAGACCAACCGCAGGAAACCTATCGCAGGCAGCCCAATCGCCAGAGCTGCCATACTGGAATGCTGTTTATGTGCCTCATTTATTTGTTTGCATAATGTGTATGACTTTACACTTTGCCTGTTTTGAGCTATATGTTCATTCATCTGTGCCCTATATGCTGCTATATGTACAAGAATTTCCCCTTGGAAGCAACAAACTTTCATCTTGATCTTACTGATTACGGTTGGATGGCGCCCCGGGCCAGAACGACTGCAGCTCTGTTTCCCTGGCCACAGATGATCTGAGGTTCCGGGGGGGGGCAGAATCAGCTCTACACCCCCTCCACCATCCCTTTGCCGGCAATGTTTTAAAAACATATTTATTCTTGTGACCCACCACATTCCAAATATTGCTTCAGGGGTTACACAGCCCAGGGGGAAATTCGAGAAACATTACAGTCCCTAGCAGGCTGGGAAGCAGGGCGTCTGGCAGCCAGGTCAGGGTTACTCTAAACACTGAGCGGTGCTCAGCCCAGGAAGGCTGCCGAAATCTCCCTCAAAACCCAACATTAATCAAAACAGCTGAAGTTCGGAAAAAATCAATAGGTTATTTGTAGCGCTTGGAAGACGCTTGTGGGATATGCAGACACAGAACTAAAAAAAATACCTTGAGCATTAAGTAAGAAAGAGCAGACTCGTTAATTAAAGAAAAATAACACAAATATATAAAAGACAAATCACCTCATTACAGAAAGATAACCCCATTAATGTTGGCTTTATACTAATGTGTCCTTGTCTCGGTCTTCTTAGCTAGCAAGCTGTTTCGGTCTAATTGTGACACCTGTACCTGTACGTGTACCTTCCCTCTTCCCTGCCCTGAATAAAAAGCTTTCATTTTGTTTTTTAATTCCAGAGGCAAAAAAAGAGAGATAAAAAGAACGACTCTTACTTTTTCCAGGTCTGGCTCCCTGAGGGCCAGAGCCAGCTCGTTGTTATCCATCACAGAGGCGGCTGCCACATCCAGAGGTGTGGAGCCTCGCATGGAGGGTGACGCTGAAGGGGAACAAGCCACGGAAAATGACCGTAATCAGGACGGGTACTGCGGCACGGAAAAGCACCGCGCGGGACACCGGCACCAAGCTGAGCTAATCCCAGAGAAACTAGCGATCATTTTTTTCCCAAAATGGGTTATCAGGTTATGCACAACAACTCCAGCAAACTCGTGACGACTATCTAACCGCTAAAAGAAAGTTCGTGAACCGTAAAGAAAGAGTACAGGAGCTGCTGCATGCCCCGTGGCAGCACGCGCCGCCCCGGTTAGCCGCGCGATTCAACGGCGAGCCGCCTCATGTCCCCAGTTAGCCGCGCGATTCCACGGCAGCACGCCGCATGCCCCTACTTAGCCTCGCGCTTCCACGGCGAGCCGCCGCATGCCCCCAGTTATCTGCGCGATTCCACGGCAGCACGCGCCGCCCCCGGTTAGCCGCGCGATTCCACGCCGAGCCGCCGGCGCCCTTACCAAGTCCGACGCTGCTGTTTTCCAGCAAGTAACTGAGGTGATCGAACATGGCTTTTTGGTTTTGTCTACTGATGCGACAGAAGTAGCAAAGAAAACGACAGCAGTTGGCCACCATCTTAGGAAATGTGATTTCCTTAACAAAAGTAATAAAAGAGTCAACAGTAGATTACTGGTTACGTTACATTAGTTTCCATTCATATATCAGAGAAAATAAGGAGCAATCACTACTCAAAAATTCAAATACGTTATATCAAAGTATGCAAATACACATCAAGATACTGTTAGACTAGATTTACATACACAGTCATCCTACAAACATTTAATAAATCTGATAAACTACCAGACAAATCAGAGAAGGAGAAAAAACTTTAAAGACTTGGTTACCTTTGACTCTCCTCCTCCCAGCACATTGACCATCACCTCCATGACAGTTTCATGCATTCCTAGTGCCCTCATCAAGTTCGGGTGCTGGTAGAATACTTTATTGTTCATAATGTCACTGCGGACAATAACAGAACACCGTTATCACACACAAAGACACCGATGTTTGTCTCACTTATTCTGTAATCATAGCTCCTCAGGGGAGTGTTTATTTATTTGCGGAACTGATGCTTTTATTCAATGGACACAAGATTTTCACAGATTTTACTGAACCATTTCAGGCTAAATATTTTTGCTCAAGGGCGCAACAGAAAGGTATCTTCTGGGACTGGAGAAAACAACCTTTGTGTTATTATGAGTCTATGTCCTTAACCACTAAGTTACCTGCTGCCCTGCACATACCCTAGTTAAATAACCTAATTACAGAGAAGTGCATTAAAATTATAGTGTACATTGTGTGTGATGGGTAGATAACAATGTTGATTTATACAAAAGTTCTATCCAGTGATGTGGCCCCTTCTGGGTCCAATGCTTTTGGTAGCATGAGTGCACAATAATCAGGGTTGCCAGATTTGGTCACCTGGCTGGCATGAGACTTTCAGCTCAAGACAAGTCTGCACACAGACTTATATGTATATAAAACTTATATTGCCTTGTAAATAGTCTGTAGGGTTTGCAGACTACCCCAACGCTTTTGATGTAGCTAAGTTTATGTTTATAATGGAATATTATAGATTTGCCGTAAGATTTCTTGCATGAGTGTGAGAGTCTGAAAGCATGAGTGTCATGCCAGATGCCTGAGAGCTGGCAACCCTGATACATTGGAGGTAAATGTTTTTGTACCCTTGTTCAATGAGGGGATGAGAGAATGGCGGGGGGGTGTTACGGCAGTGGAGCACATGCTGGCAGCAGAGTGAGCCGTCTTACCCCAGCCCTCGGATCATGAGCTTCTCTTCCTCCCTGCCCATGCGCACGCTCAGCAAGGAGCGGATCTGCCCCAAAGAAGCCAGCAGGTTGATGGTGTCCTCCACGGACACAGAGTTAATGGTGTAGGTCTTGGGCAGGGCGCGCACCTGGCCCCCGATGCCGTCATACTGCCGGTGGAGGAGCACGAACATGGCCCTCACCAACTCCGGGTCCTCGATCACCGACTCCTGGGCCCAACGCACCATGGTTTCGGAGATGAGTTGCTGCAGCGTGCCTGGGGGAAGATAGAGGTATCGGTGTCCCAGAGTTCAAACGGGGTTTGTAGGACGAGAACTTTGAAGCCAGGATCTGGAATGCAGGAGGGAGGGGGGCAGCGAACAGCTGCAGCTTGAAGATCGCTTACTGGGCTTCTTGGATTTTTTTTTGTTCGGTATCTCGGCCATTTTTTTCTTCAAGTAAGCCACCTTCTCCACGAGGGACATCAGCCGGCCTCTGATGGTGAAGTCCCCGTCGGCCTCATTCGCCTTGTCGTCGTCGATTTCGATGCCTGCGCACGACGGACAGAGTGCATCACGTCGCTTGCGAATTCTCAGCCACGCGAGGGCAACATCGCAGAGGATGCGGCTTGTAGAAAGACTCAGCCGAATCCTTGGCTTACCACAGTGCGTCATCAGGTCTTCATGGAAGTCCAGCAACTGTTCTCTGATGTCCTCAGGACAGGGGCAGTCCTGCTTCTCGTCTTTAAAATTCAGCAGCATGTTGATCTGACAGGGAGTGGTAGAAGGGGACAAAGCTGAGGCATGTGACCTGTCAGGAGGAGACAGCTCCAAGAGAGATAAGGGGATGCCTTTCTGACCTGCTCCTGCGGAGGGGAGCGAAACTCCTTGGTCTTCTTTGCCGTCAGGGCGGCAGACATGTTGAGGGCCTGCATCACCTCGTTGTACCGGAAACGCTGGTTGTCCTGGAGGTTGGCGACGAAGTCGTCGGAGAAGGCCACCACCGCCTCGATCCGGTGCCTCACCTGGCAGTCGCACAGGTACTGCAGCAGGTGACACATCTGCACCGAGGACAGGAGGAGAACTTGAGGCGGCGACTAGAGGCAGGCGTGGGCCGTCGGCACTGCAACCACCTAAGAGTGCACTGGAGGAGTCAAGGTCACGCCAGGCTAATTGGCCGAGCATTAAATCCAGCTGTCAGGAAAACGTCTCCCAGTACCAAGGTCGTGAGATGTCAGGGTGCCGTTAAACACGAATCCATCGTCATTAACTATAATTAAACTATCAATCCAAATACGGTGCCAAGGTGTAAAATAGCTTGTCAGACTTAAATGTCAAAAGGGAACAATGACAAGCTCAAGTGATTATTTTGATTCCTTAAATAAATGGTTTTCAGTCCCAATCAAATACAGAGCAAGGTGCATGTGAATTAAGACAATGGCCACATTGTTTAATTTCCATGACAAAACAAGAGAAGATAAAAACAAAGGCTGCAGCTGTCAATCAATCTTTAAACCTCTTAACCCCAGTACAGGGTACTATATCAGTATACTCGCTTACCCCAGGACACTAGCACTGCAAACCAGGGAACACACAGGATAGGATGCCAGTCGACAAACTTAACATTCATAGATTCACACTATGGACAATTTAGAGCAGGGGTCGCCAAGTCCAGCCCTGGAGGGGTGGAGGCCTGCTCATTTAACACACCTGATTCAACTTCTCTGCTAATTACCACACAGTTCTTGAGTTGAATCAGGTGTGATGGAATAGGGAGAGAACTAATCTGTGCTGGGCCAGGACTGGACCCCTGATATAGAGGCACCAGCTCATCTAAGTGCATGTCTTTGGACTGTGGAACAACATCCTCCAGTATCTGGAGGAAACTCCATAGAAACAGCAATAGCATGAGAACTCCCCAAACTGAGTATGAGCCATTAAGCTATCAAAAATGAGAAACCAACACTTATTTCTTACTGTAAGATCTATTTAAAATAATTGATATAAATTACTACCTGCTATGAGATATAGATGGACCCTTTTAAAGCTTGACAGCACATGGTGTAAATGATATTTACGCTTATAAACATTCTCAGCAGATTTTGTTAAGCGGGTTGCAGGCTGGCAGAGATTAAACGGGAAAATGAGACAGCGGCGAGTCACCTGAAGCTTGACGGGCTCTGGAAGTTTCATCTGGAGCAGTCCTTCTTTAGGGACCTTTCCTGTCCTTCCAGTCTCCTCCCCACCGGTGCCCTCTATCCTGAGCTCGCCCTTGAAGCTCTCACAGTCGGGGGCGTCGCCCCCCTCGTGGCCGGAGTCCTCGGAGAAGACGCTGGGCTCGATGAGCTGCAGGATGTTTTTCAGGTCCCCGTTGTGGAAGACGCCCATGATGAGTAAGGTGTAGAAGAGCTTGATGAGGGGCACGAAGAGGAACTCGGTGCTCCCGCCGATGGGGTCCCGGGCATGGAGGCTGCCTTCCTGGACGGCTTCGGTCAGCATCTCGATGGTCTTGGTCTTGAGGATCTCCAGGGGGAACTCGGGGCTGTACTGGAAGAAGTCCCCGCCACCGCGGACAAAGCTGGGCGAGAAGAAATACATGCGTGGACGGAGGGAGGTGCTGAGGCCGATTCCTGGCAGGCCGTGCTTCTTCTTCTCATCTGGAAAGAGCGTGATGCTCTTGGTCTCGTCCGTCATGGGCACGATGTACTCGTTGTTCATCATCAGGCGCGCAGTGGCGTAGGTGCTGAGGTGGATGTCGATGAGGAGATCGTAGTAGCCCGTCCGCAGCAGGCCCGGCATGTACTTGTTCTCGATGGCGTAGAGCAGCTGGGCCTCGTCCACGTGGCTGCAGAGGGCGTGTGCCACACGGTTGTTCCCGAGCGCGCACACGGCCGAGTAGAGCCGCAGAGTGTGGAAGTGGAACTTCAGCAGGTCCTTCTGCTCTGTCAGCTCCAGGATGTCCACAGACCTGGAGAACAAAGATTCACAGAATGCCACCACTTCATCACGGGCCACCATAGTTTTGATCCCAGGGCCTGGACAACTTCAGAAACCCAAAACAATGTTGGCTGGTGTCAAACGTTTGTCTGAGA
>JAODJW010000041.1:11634508-11655032 GCA_026777045.1 Hyperopisus bebe
CGTGGGATGATATCAAGTGACCTTCAAAAGGAATGGGAAAGATTAAGTGCAGGTGTGAGGTGCACTGCTATGACAGTTTGTATCAGGCTCCTTGAAGCAGAACTAAAGTCCCATAAAGCAAGGAAGAAGCCCTTCATTAATGAGAAACAGGGAAGAACCATGCTGCTAAATTGAGAAATAACTGAAACAAAAAATTGTGCTGTGGTCTCTTAATTTTTTCCACGGCTGCATATATACATAACATTTCAAAGGCACTTCCAAATACAATCTGACATCAATGTTTCACAAATGCCTTACTCAAAGCTTTGTAGTTTAACAGTTCCCACAAAGAGATGGCTAACATGAATCCAGCGTGACAGTAGGGCATTGAAAAGCCATACTGCAAGTGTTTCATCCTTAAGTACGAGGACGGTGTCACCACACCGTGCTTTATCGCAGCAGGTGTGGCCCCGCCCAGGGCCCCTCGGGAAGCAGTGCATCGTCACACGCCATTCGCTGCCCTATTTGCGTCTACCGCCTCATCACGGCCGCCCACTTACCTTGATGCGGCCCAGTTCAAACTGAAACACGTTGGGGCTGGTGGCTTGAGCGAATACCGCGGGGAACAGCTTGGTGCTGGGCTCCACCTGCCGATACCCAGAAGCCGGGGCAATGAGTTAAAAATACAGGATAATGCGGCACATAGTTAAGCAAAACATATATCATAACATGGGTAGCCATGGTTTTCTAATTCCAAACAAAATAGTCCTATTATCATGAAGACAACTCTGTAAACGTCTCTATCTGGGTTATTGAATCTACTGAACTTCTTGATCTGACATATCTCAAAATTTTACAGTTTACTAATTTGTACAACATTTATTGATGTGCAACGATTGAAAAGGTATGACTGCAAAAGGGCCTTTCCTGGAACTTGAACACAGGCAGCCTCGTCTAGTTACCTGGTAGTAGGTGCTGAGATCTTTTCCATTGGAGGTGAAGGTCAGCAGTCCATTGGCAGTGTCCACAAGACAGCCAATCTCCAGGCCATTGTTGTTACGACCCTGCCCTGGACTGGTGCTCTCTCCTGCCCACACCATATAACAGTTGCTACGCTTGATGCTAGTATTTAGAGAGAAATGCAAACAGACAGGTTGAGTATGTCCATGGGTCAGTCAAACTTAGCTCTTCCCAGTTAGCATCTCAGGGGATAGTCTGTGCCTGAGATGGAAAGTGGGTGATTTCACGAGGCAGCCGTGAGATTTTAGGTGCGACTGACCTCTCATGGACCTTGCCCTTCTCGTCCCCCAGGGTGACAGTCACGGTGCGAACCTTCTCTAGGTCGAAGGCCGTGTCGTACTGGTGGAAGTCGGAGGTCACCCAACCGACCCACACACTTGAGGGTTCCTGGCCGGGAAAGATCCTCACAGAATAATAGTACTGAGGAGAGATACAGACGAGAAGCCATCAACAGAACTGCAAGGAGACATTCAGTACTGATAGCTATGAACTGTCAGTAGGATAGTTTGGTGCATGACATTACCACAGTAAAACATCCACTCAGTTCAACTGCCATTCAAAATCTCATATTACATATTTAACATACTAACCAGTAAAGAGATCCACGACAGTAAAAACACTACTGGCTCTGAACAGTAAGTTCAAACGACCTAAATATCATGAAATCAAAACGATTATGTAGAGGCAAGGTTTGCTTAAACTGTGGCCATTGTACTTAGTATTAAAGACTATAAACATACTAAAACTATTCACCATTATCTACTTCATGAATTTCAAATGTAGCACAGGAATAGAACAGAAAACTCATACTTAATGATCGTATTTCAAAGAACTGATCATAAGTCAATGACAGTCATGTCGGGCCGCGATTCAGTCCGAAATGCAATGGATCATATTGACAGATGCCCTCACCGTAGATGTCTGCATGAGGTACTCATAGTCGTCCCTTTCGTCAGCTAGCACCTCCTCTGAAAGGCGGGCAGATGAGTGGCTGGTGCTGAAATCCGGCTTGGTTCTCTTAAGCATGAACCTGTAATAAAGACAATGGGGCAGGCGACCTTGTAGCTCAATAGGTAAAGCAAGAAGAGTCAAGTAGAACAGTATTTGTTATAATGGAAAACTTTCTGTACAGTGAAAAGGTTATAATACCTACAGTTACTTCACAAATCTATTGATAGGAAGTACTTTTATGTACGCTATGATACCAACCTCTGCTTGAGCTTAGACGGCTTCTCTTGGTTGTAATCCTTGTGGTTGTTGAACTCATCTTTATCTCTCTCTGAGCCATTGGGGCCCAAGTGGCCATGAGCAGTTTTCATAAGGACCTCAAAGTCTGAGACAGTCTCAAAGTCATCCAGGTCCTTCTTGGGCGAGAAGAAGCTGCCGTTGGAAGGCAGCGTGGCCCCCGGCGACTTCGAGAATCCCTCGGCACACTCGACCGGCATGCTCAAGCGATAGAACACGATGTCGGTGTTGCTGTTCTGCGACCCAAAGGACCTCTGCGTGACCTTCAGACAGGGAGAACCATCGATGGTCCCATCGATCCGGGCAACCTTTTCAAAACAAAATGTAGAATGTAAAATTACAGGGCTTACAGCTCAAGCTGATGTCCATGCAGGCATGTTCCTGAAGGCACTTCAACGGTTTTTGTGGTAATAAATGACTAGTATTGCATTGGGGGAAAAGATTATGAGTCCATCGCCTCACCTCGATATGCTCGTGATTTTGTGGTACCGGAATGAACTGGGGCAGCCTCTTGCTCAGCCACATAGTCAGATCCCTATTCATGTTGACGGCGAAAGGTTCGAATCCCTCCTGCAGGCCGCAGATAGTGAAGTACTTCAGCGTGCTGACATCCTTCCCGAAGTTCATCCGGCCCAGCTGACATACGCCCAGGCTGCACACGGGGATGAAGCCTGTGGGGAAAGGGGAGCGATATACTCACATACCGGTGCAATCTGTTTTATACTGTAACGAAAAAAGGTCTGAAAAATGAGACTAACAACAACCAAAACCTCAATGTTATTAGTGAAATAATTTTGCACAAAATGACGGATTTGAGTCGCTTTTATACTAAATGGCAGTCAGTAGTGCAGTCAGTAGGTGGCACTCATGTCAAGATGATCTACAGTCAGAACACGGTTGTTACAGATATTACCAATAACTCAAAGTCAACTGTGGAGTCATTATGTCTATTATAAAAATAAATTTGTACTCCGCTGTTATTGTTCACTTCTGCAATATACCATCAGCAGCGTTCAGTGGCTCTGAACATACCACATGACCAGCTCAAAACAATTTCTGTCCTTGACAGGGAGGCAGTGACCCCCCTCCTCCAACCCCCGTCATGCTTTCAGCACACTCAGTCTCATGCACTCATTGTCCTACAGTCATTAACGAAATGCATTCGCTGATTCATTTGTTCAAACAAACAGTACGATCATTAGCCTCTCTGGTCACATACACAATAAAAAGGAACGTTACCTTTTCAATTAAAATGTTTAATTAATGTAGCTTTCACACAGCATGACATTCATACCCGTCCTTTGGACATATTAATTTTTCAGAATATGTTACCTGAATTTACCCTGCCTCCATTTTTCCATTGAAAGACTGTCTATCTTATTGGAATAATAGAAATTGCAAGTCATCCACACAAGTGGCACATGCTGAAAATGTTTAACAAGCGCGAAGGGCAGAGAAAGGAAACAAGTTTGCTGGAGTTACTTATTGGCCAACCTTTTCTTCTTCAGAGCAAAACACCAACCTTCGCAAACTTCAAAGTCCTTGAACGCCAGCTCTGACCCGGAGTCATCGAGGAGCACCTCCCCGTTGAGCGTGAAAATCATGGTGTGCTCGTTCATGTCCACCATGCAGCCCACCACGTCGCCGGGCTGCCAGGAGCGGCCAAAGTGCTCGTTGCCTTGGTGCCACCGCTGGGCCTGCAATGTGGACCCGAACACCTCAGCCCTGAGTGCTACTCCTATTTTCTACAAGACTGGGAGCACCTCCATTGCACGGAAAGAGGCATGAAACGTTTTAATTTTCTATAAAGCAATCATCATTTTTCCAAGGCTTACATAGTTCTATTCCGATACATTTTCTACCCTAAAAAAATAAACATTCATCTCTACTCTGAGCTCTGACAGCAATTGCAGTATGAATCATTGAGCGTGTAAATGGCTGCTCACTGCAGGATCTGACAGCCTTCGTGCGGATTTGAGTGTTTCCCAGCTTGCTTCTGCAGTGCCTTCTTGGACCTGCTAACAACCGGCTTGATGACAAGGAGCAGCATATATTTGGCGAGGTTGAAAACGGCGGTCACCCTCACCCACAATGGTGCACCTTGGCAAAACCCCTCATTTGATTCCTGGCTCAGCAACTGAGTCATACAAAGGTCCCTCACTCACTTTGAAGCCATCGAAGACGAAGGCCTGGTCGTCGGAGCCCAGCTCCCAGTCCGGTAGGCAGTCGGGTCGTGCCCAGCCCACCCTCATCTCCCCTGCCGTCACCACCTCGAACTCGAAGTACCACTTCCCGGCATTCACGCTGTAGGTCTTCTCGGCGCGGAAGATCCGGAACCGTTCTGCCGTCATGTTGCTGATGTCCGACCTGCCGGCTGGAATGCAGAAAGGAGAACGGCGCAAAAAACAGACATGTGACACCGGTCATGAGTCTGATTGGATGACGACGCGAGGTGGCCCCAGCAACAGCGTTTGCTTCCATTAAAACCACTCAGTTGTGTGTGGCCCCCTGTTTGCCACAAACTGGTACTATGCTAGAGGGGGCAAACATCTTGAGTGTGGCCCCGCAGACAACAAACCCACATCTGGGTGGCCCCCTTGATGAAGATATGCTTTATATGATGACTCATGGAGGAGAGAGAAGACCATATTCACATAACGGGGAGAGGCATGTGCCAGAATTTACCGTGATCTTGGTCGGGGGCCTCCAGGTTGTACCCATATCCCAGCAGGGTGCGGACTGCCTCCCTCAGACTGTCTTTGTTGGACTTTTTGGTCCGTTCATCCAGCAGGGCATACGGAACGAGACGAGGATTTCTCCTGTTCTTCACATCCTGGTACGAGACATACGGGACACGCGAGAACGGGACAGATGGTCATAAACCAAGAAGCGTGCTCTGGGATTCTCCAGACTCATGGTCGCGTAACCCACTCTTCATCCGTTAAACCCCCCAAATTAAAAAAAGCGAAAATTGTGAGCCCACCGAGAACTTCCGACAACTTTTCACGGCTTGTGAGACTCTGGCGCATATACAGCGAGTTCTTCATCACTCAGCAAGAATAACCCAGACAAGAAGAATTCTGTAGCTCCCTATCCATATACCATGCAGGAGTCAGAGGTTTAATAAGAAACAGGTTTCTTCAGTCTCCAATAAGGGCACCAGGGAACGAGGCAAAATGAACGACCCAACCCAATGTTCTTGACAGGGCACCAATCCAACCAACCTTGGTGCCCATATATTTCCCCCTGCAGCCACTGCATTAAAAATGAAGGACCAGACCCATGCTGGATGCCCCCATTCATTCATTTCTCCCCCCCCCCCCAGCCACCATTCCATCCCAAAAAGACCCAAGCTGTCAGATCACACCTGCTGGATGCCATAGGTCCAGCCTTGCCGGATTCTGTCCCGGGCCCAAACGTTGTGTGCGTTCTCTGCCAGCTTGTCCACCATGGCTTCCTGGGAGGAGGACAGCTTGATGTGGCTCAGATCCATGGGAGCAGGCTTGTACCCACTCGACAGCTCATAGCTGCACAGAGAGAGGTCCGGGATCACACCTTGCATCATGACCCGTCGTGTCGTATCAAGGAGAAAGTGATCATGGCAAGAGACAAGTGCACTTCACTGCTGAAACCACAGCTACATCACATGCACTTTACAGGAGTTAAGTCTGAGGTGACCCAAAACAGTATTCCTACTTTATTCCTCATGAATTAGCCCTCCTTCCTGCCAGTGCCAAAATTATGCATTATGAATTATGTAACTGTGCCAGAATTCAAAAACTTTAAAAAGATCCCCATCAAATTTATGCCTTAGACCAGCATTTCTCAATCCGATCCTTGGGGACCCACAGTCGGTCCATGTTTTTGCTCCCTCCAATCTCCCTGCCAAACAGTCCACATTTTTGCTCCCTCCCAGCTCCCAGCAAAAAACGTGGACTGTCTGTGGGTCCCCGAGGACCGGATTGGGAAACACTGCCTTAGACCAACTTGAAGAGCTACTTAGTTTTACTTGGTAGAAAGCTTCAGGCTCTTCACTTTGTCTTCTGCGCGCTCGTCAGCCACCCCCACATGGCATCCAAGGGCAAGCAGCGTTCTTCAGAGGAAGAAAACAAAGGAGCTAGTCCAAAGGCATCTTTGCTGCCAGAATGCCTACTGCTCAACCTGCACGGGTATTATTACTGATAATTACTGCTGATAATTTTACCTGCTTTTGACCTTCATCAAGGGTGATGTAGAGCATATAGGTACAAAGTAGCGGAAATACGTGTGAAACAAGCACCACACAAAGGAAAGAATCAAGGCAGTCAATACAGGTGCTCAGTAAGTTTATATTCAGAAAGTAAAGAAGCTAACTGTCCCCAGGCCTTGGAAATGACGGACAGCTTGTTACACCAATGAGAATCCAGAGATAAGAAAAGGCATTACGATGCAGGTACTGTATAGAACCAGTCCGAATACTTATACTATAGTTATGGTTTGGCATTATTATACAAATATCCTTCTGAGAGTCAAGATGATTTAAGATTCAATACAGTCAAACCTCTGATTACAAGTAACTTGGTTTGCGAGTGTTTTGCAAGACGAGCAAAATATTTAAATAAATTTTAACTTCTTAAACGAGCGAGGTCTTCCAATACGAGTATTACGTATACGCTTTGTCTGCCGAGTGTCACGTGATCACAACTGAGCCAATGGTTCTTCTCTCTCTCTCTCGCTGCGGAATTGTGGGTAATCGTTTCCGAAGCTTGGTCTTAGTAAAAGCACCGAATAAGGGCGTAGCAGGGCAAGCGATGAATCTGTTAAACGACAACGGAATGTCCACATTTCCGCAATATCGAAAAAGAGACAGAAGCAGCTGTCATTGGATAGCTTCCTTGTTAAAGTCACACAAAAAGAAAAAGATTCCAGTGAGCCAACAGATAGCAGTGATTCCGTTAGTTATAGTGAAAGTCATCCTACAAAATAACCCTCCTCTTCTCCTCTCTCATCACCCTCACACCATCCACGATTCTTTTCAAAGGTAAAGTGCAGGTTAATGTGCTTTATGTATCTTTACTTTATATTTTCTATTAATCATTTTTACATGAATATTTTTGTGTTGTGGAACGAATCATCTGAGTTTCCATTATTTCTAATGGGAAAATTCACTTTGATATACGAGTGCTTTGAATTACGAGCACGCTTCTGGAACGAATTATGCTCGCAATCCGAGGTTTTGCTGTATATGCAAACATATTTGTGGAGATCATATGCTGAGGACTCATCTGTCACACAGTACTTCAGAATATGATTTAATTAAGAGACCGGCTTCCAGTCCGAAGTTCAGATCAAGAATACAGGATATGAACCGAGTCGTGTCACTCTGACCTAAATGGCCTGTTTTGACAAGGCTGCCCCTGAAATTCTGAAATTAATTAGAAATTACCAGCTATCCCTTATGGTCTGTAATTCCACCTCGCACTAAGGCTCAAAATACTGCTACAAAAACATTTGCATATAATGACATTTAGACTATCAGTGTCTGGGGTTTCAAGAAATACCATCATGGCTCATATAAATTAATCATAGATTTTTTTTCACTCAAAAAAACTTCATATTGAGATAAGGGATCCTGCCTCATTTCAAATCTGTAACATAAAAAATCTGATCTCCTTTTAATTGTGCTACACATAACTGAATACTACTGACACTGTGTTCAGCACAGCGAAGACCTTCAGAGTCTAACTACACAGATCCAGAGACAAGATGATAACACCAAATATTGTGATCACCTAAAAGCCTTAATTTTATGAATTCTTATAAGATTCTGCTATTTTTTTTTTTAAATGGCTTCGCAGGCTTCCCAGCCATTTGCAGGAGCTTGCTTTTCTTCTGGAATGTTCTTTGTCCAATAAGTAATGAACTGCCTGCAATAACACTTACTTCAGTGTCTCCAGAGACATCTGTAAGTTATAGCTGCGCTCCTGTTCCGGAAGCTTGCAGAACTCCACCAGGCACGGGTGCTGTCTTTTGTTGTCGTCTCGAATCTAGAGCACAAGGACAACAACTCATAGACGTGTCTCTTATAAATATGCCTCCTTCTGACCTATGGTCAAATACAGTATATGATTATCAGAGAAATTGTGAAAAAAAATGTCTTTGTGGGTATCTAACAAAGTTTCCCAACCAGTTCTCAGAGACCCACCAACGGTCCACATTCTTGCTCCCTCTCATCTCCCTGCCAGTCAGTCCACACCAAAACATGGACTGTCTGTGGGTCCCTGAGGACCGGATTGGGAAAAATTGATGTAAGCATTGGATCTAGTCACTGTTCTTGCCAACGTGCCCCCGATTTGGCTCAAAATCGTACAACAGACCTGGCAACACCATCCCCCCCCCCACGCCCGAAGGCCATTTCGGGATCTGTTAGGAACACAAAGCAGACAGGAGCAACGTCCGAAGACCCCACTGTCCTGCTGGAGGCTGAGCATGGCAGTAAGGCATGTTTAATTAGCGCTGGTGCCCATGGTGACCTACAAGGCGTGCTCAGAAGGGCAAGTAGCCAGTGCCAACAGACAGCTTTCACCCAGGGGAGGGGCAGGGGAATGCTGGTCGCCAGTAGGGTGTGTGTGTGTGTGTGTAATTATTACACTGTGTGGACCAGAATTCCCCACAATGTGGTAAAAACCTGGAACTTTTTTTTATCTTCTGGGGACATTTGGTTTTTGGTTAAGGCTGTCATAGTTGGGGTTAGGGTTATGCCCAAAGAAATTAATGGAGAGTCCCCATAAAGGAATGAATATGTGGACTGTGTGTGTGTGTGTGTGTGTGTGTACGCATGAGTATGTGCTTTTAACTCAGAAAATTTCAAATGCTATTCCCTTCCCACATTCTCAAGGTCTTCTGAGTGAATTACACTCAGTCCTGCTACAACACAACTAACGTGCTCCTGATAAACCTTGCATCCACTAAAATACACATATTCAATGAGAAACACAGGGTTAGGGAAATGTGACTCTGAAATTTAGTAACTTCTGCCAAGAAAAAAATGAGTTACATAATGAAATCAGTTATACCAGTGCCCAATAATATAATTAAATGCATTTTAAATAAAAAAGAATAACAATACAATAATAAATTATATCATAAAAATCTCCTATGGGTCTTGTGAGTTTCAGGAGAATTGCCTAATAGTCACTTCATCCGAACATGCCGAACTTGATTGCCGAAAGTCGCGGGTGGTGAGCCACAGCCACCATGAACACAGCACAAATACAGCTGATTACCGTATTTGGAGGGGCACATTTGATTGGTTATATCTACAATTCTACAATTTGATTGGTTATATCTCTGAATAATTTTTTTTGTTCTGTCCTCAGAACATTTTTTGTGCAAGTAAAATGCCCACGCGTCACAGGAAAGCCCCAAACTAGGCACCAAGATGAAATAAGCATGAAGGATGACCTGGGTTTCTTCAGCTCCTGACAGGTGATTGATTGCCATGGCAACACACAAGAGCACCCAAACCCCACCCTGGGCCACCGTTCCGGCTCACGGTCTTAACATTTGAGCAGCACTTAGACGGTGTTTTGCTAAGCCAGACATTTCATGTTGAGGTGGATATGAAGCTTGCGGCTTTATAGCGAGTTAGGAGGCTGTGTCTGTGATCAGATGGTTGCTGGTTCAAATCCCAGGCTCAGCAGAGTGATGTCACCATTGGGCCTTTAAGTGAGGCCCGTAACCTCCAACTTCTCCAAGCACCGTCTGACCCAGCTTTTTCAAAAATGTATGTCGCTTTGATTAGATAAATAAAATGCGAAATGAAATATAGGCATCGGCACAGAAACCCATCTGAAAGCTAAAACAAAGGTATTCGCACGTCATGCTGAACACGTCCCACGTCCTGCCGACTCGCAGAACACTCTCTCTCTCTTTCTCTCCATCGAGCACCCATCCGTCTTTGAGCCTAACTAGAGCGTGCCGGGCTCGTAATTGGCACCGCCCGGATATCTCACAGGTATTCTGATAAGCAGGGAAGGGCAAAGCGGCGTGGCGTCGTATATATTAAATATTTTTAATATATATATAAAATTATAATTTACATGTATTTCCTTTGTATATGCATAAAACTCTTGTTAAATTTTCCGTCTTCTTTCTTTTTTTTTAATTATTTGGGGGTCGCTTCTACCCAAAGCGACATATGTTTTTTTTTTTTTGACAGTCCGCAGAGCAATTGAGGGTTTAGGGCTTCACTCAAAGGCCCAGCAGTGACATCACTCTACTGACTCTGGGATTTGACCCGGCGACCTTCCGGTCACAGGTACAGCATGCTGATCCACCAAGTCACACACATCAGATGGGAAACTCTCCCAGTAAGAGGTCAGCAGCAGCAGGCAGCAGGAGGAGGACAGAGCAAATGGGTTGGGTTAGCTCAGCCGAGCAACTCCGAGTACGAGTATGCGGCTCCTCAGCACCCAGGTGACGTGGAAACCGAAATAACACTCAGGGAACAGCAGCAGCTGGAACGAATGAGAACACAAATGTTCCCAAATGGTCCCTGGAAGCACAGGGCACAATGCAGGGTACACTGTAGACGGCCACTCCACTGCAGGGTGAATTGTGCAGGGCACACTGTAGACGGCCACTCCACTGCAGGGTGAATTGTGCAGGGCACACTGTAGACGGCCACTCCACTGCAGGGTGACCACTGGTCCTCAGGCGCACACTATGGGCAATTCAGAGACTCCAGTTCACCTGCAAGTTTTTGGACTGTGGGAGGAAGTCCACAGGAACACGGGGACAGCATGCAAACTCCACACGCGCACGCCGAGAGAGACAGGAAATGAAATCCACAAACCTGGAGGTGCAAGGCCGGGGCGCCCCCCACTGGGCCGCCCACTCATGCAACATGCAAAATATAATCGCAGGAACCTACAGCACATCACAGAGGGGAGCGGACTGCTCCGAACTGCTATGATGGCCAAACAAAACCAGAGAAACAGCCCTCTCAGCGAGCAAGATTCGCAAGGCTAGTAAATCTCGACCAATTCTGAAAAAAAAACAAGCTCTACAAATCAAACCAAAGTCACGAACAGCTTAATGATGAGGGGCAATATCAGAGATCACTGTAAATGTCGTCTAGAATTGAGTTCATCAATTTCACATATTTGTAACATCTGCCAAGCAACAAGACACAGTCCTGAATGATGACCTATGATCACGGCAACAAAACCACCATTTGGACAGCGGGCTCACTGCCGAAAGAAAATTTTTATTTATAATGACTGTAACCTGCAAAAATGTGCCACAAAGAACTGAGAGAGGACAGCTGTCGACCGTCTAAGGTGTGAGATGTTTGTCACTCACGGCTCCGTAGCTCCAGCCAAGCTCGATCTTGTTCATGACCCAGAGTTCATGAATGTTCTCTGCAAGCTTCTCCCGGATCCGCTCCAGGTGAGGAGGTAAGACGATCTGAAAATTTATGCCGGGATCAGGTGGATGTTCCAGCGGCAGGACGTGGGGGGGGGGGGGGGGTGGCTCCAAACAGCTGTCACCCAAAAGGCCACTGCGATGGTACCTGGCTGGTGTCCACAGGAGTGGGTGTGAAGGCCGCCTGTGTCAGGGTCACCGTGGGCCCCAGCAGGTCCCGTGTGCCGCTGTGGTCCTGCTTGTACTCCTGGCTGTGCTCCACCCTCAGCTTCTCCCTGGGTAGCACAGCCTCGAAGCATGGCGCGTACCCAGGGGGAGGGAGGAACTTGAACTCCCCGTGACGGCCCCCCAGCAGGAAGCGCACTCTGCAGGGTGAGGAGACCACAGCTATAAACAAAACCTCACATATCTTTATGTATATCCTGGGATCTGAATCTATAGCCCTCTGGGTACTAAGTCCAGTCCCCAAATGCTATATACAAAACCTCACATAATGTATATCCTGGGATCTGAATCTATAGCCCTCTGGGTTCTAAGTCCAGTCCCCAAATGCTATACACAAAACCTCACATAATGTATATCCTGGGATCCGAATCTATAGCCCTCTGGATTCTAAGTCCAGTCCTCAAATGCTATACACAAAACCTTACATAATGTATATCCTAGGATCTGAATCTATAACCCTCTGGGTTCTAAATCCAGTCCCCAAATGGTATACACCTGAGCTAATTTATATCATGGGATCTGAGTCTATAACCATCTGGGTTCTAGATCCAGTGCTTTTATCTTTACACCAATTAGTGTAGAATTTTGAGTAAGAACCAAATTCAAGGATACAGACCCTGCAAGTGCTGCATTTTTGTTAATTATCCAATATTGGGGGATAAGCCCTGACAACATGTATTATTATTATGATTACTAATTTATAAGTTCTGTATTGCAAACACAGTAAATTTATTTCTTAAACCTTTTAAACAGTTAAGGCAAAGGTATCCACTCCTTGCCGCACTAATGCTTCCATATTTGGTCATTCTTGACGTCCGCACTAACATTACAGTATACTGTGTCGTCTAGTGTAAACTGTCAACTCGCAAAAACGCTTTATATAAACCTGCACTGTGTCAGGGTCTCATAGCAGTGATTCAGTGCAGGAGCAAAACCCAGGCACGTGGGAAATGAGCTCAGCTGGGGCTTTGTCACGTCCCACAATTCCCTGCGAAGCTTGTTTGGGAATTCCATAAAGGTTCTTGGATCAGGTTCTTGAGCAAGAAACATTAGCTGGGAGGTGAAAGGGCAGGGATGCGCTAAAGATGACCAACGTGTCGATGTAGGGTGACCTGGAGGACATTATAAAGCTTTAAAATCAAGCAACAGGGAGATGCACCAATTTTCTACATCAATTCCTCCGAAGTAATTTAATTTTAACAGGTTTCATTTAATTAAAAAAATGCTAAATCAAAACGCAAGAATTAAATTTTCAAGGATCTAAAGCCAAAAATTGCTATTAAAAAGCAAGCTTGTTCAAAATTAAACTAAAAGAAATGAAAATTAGAAGTAAAAACTGAATCACAAAATAAAAACTAAAATGTCTTGCTAAGGACCTCCGTCAGGCTAATCCCATTAGCCAGCAGGCAATGACGCCAAAGGGTGCATCTCTTGAAGACGAGCCAAAATTTCACGAAATCTGCCGCCATCCACACGGCCCGACCCTTCGGTCCTCCTCCGCAATCTCATAACGAGATTAGCCCCGCTTTGATACATTAAGCACGGCGCAAAAATCAGTCGGCTGATGCCTCGCCCCTTATTG
Source organism: Hyperopisus bebe (assembly GCA_026777045.1). Classification (NCBI taxonomy): domain Eukaryota; kingdom Metazoa; phylum Chordata; class Actinopteri; order Osteoglossiformes; family Mormyridae; genus Hyperopisus; species Hyperopisus bebe. The sequence continues at coordinate 11,647,968 of JAODJW010000041.1, forward strand.
AGCCTCCGGAATACATCTGTGTCAGAAGATGCCTTTCCGCAGTCAGCAGAGTGGGGAAGAGCAGTGTAATATGAAATCAATAGTAAAACAGTTAACCCAACGTTTTAGGGAACCGGCACGATTGCATTATGACAAAGTACACTGCATTCATCACACGCCATCTGCCTCACACTGAAAAAAAATAACCCTAGCCAGCAAGACACAGATAATTGAAAAATTACTGGCCGTCGATAAGCGTGAGACTAAGTACCAAGGCTGAAATGGTTGACGGGATGGACTGTCAACAGGGGCATTTTTTTTAGGGCAGGAGACTGGGACACTCACTTGACCCCGGCCGAGAAGCTGACGACAGGGAAGAAGAGGCCGTCTGAATTGAAGTTCTCGAACATGCCCTGGACGGGCTGCCCGTTGATGCGGAAGGAGATGCTGGGCGCACTGAGGTCCAGACAGCAGCTGATCACGTCATCTGCCCGGAGGAGATGCTGATTGGGCGAGCTCACCGTCCGGGCGACGCAGCCTGTCCGGGAGAAGGAGGATACATCAGCCTGCACGGAAGTCCACCAGCAGGACCCTCCAGATCGCAAGATACCCCAGTCAGTAATGACTAAGAGGAGCTATTGATTTCTCCACAAGCATCACAAAAGCTAGCAGCAATTTATGGTGTTTGTGAATTCGGTTTACACAATAAAATAAAACAAACCAAGTGACATATTTATGAGTAACCATGTCATGCTGTGGATCTATATCCCATCACAGCCTATGGAAGAGAAACATTGATATTCCCGTCTACGGCATTCCGCTGCGTGGCTTACATGGCTTCAGTCACTCATTTATACCATCACCAATCAACAGGTGTTCCAAAATCCCTACTACTGGCATGACAAGAGCAGCATGGTCGAATTACACAGCAAACATACAGCCGTTCTTCGTGAAATACCACAGAGGCAAGACATGTTTACTGTTTCTCACACAGGCTTTTCAGAGACAGCACACCTCTTCCCAAAACGCCTTCGCTTTTTACAAGCAATTGTACCCTTCTCACCCAAAATAAGCAGAATTTTTTGTCCGATTATCGCATAGCGACACAAGGGTGCAGTGTGTCCCAAAGTTCTCCATGTGCCCTTACAAGGCTTCTACGATTAAGACAGGCAGGTACACCATTCATTCCTGCATCAATGAACAAGCAGCCTTTTAGAAAAAACAATCAAGAATGTTTAATAAAATTCTCTGGATCTAAACTAATTTTATCCTGAAAATCAGGTAAAAATAGCTATTATAGTAACAAAAGACATCTACAGTAAACCACTGCCCAGTGGTCAACATGTACACAAGGGTTTCAATTCTGACTTTAACACATACAGTGAGCTTTCACATTTATGCTGGACTCTTGTCTCTGGTTGTGAAACAGAGCCTATTTCAGCAACACATTTAATTAAACAGATTTGGGTTCAGTGTGTTTCAGTTCTGCTCAGCTGCCATTACATCCATCCATCCATCCATCCCCTGAAACCGCTTGTCCTATTCAGGGTCACGGTGGTCTATCCAGAGGATAGAGAGGGCAAAGAACAATGCAGGATGGGGCGCAAACCCAACGCAGCCAAATATTATTATGAATGTTAAATAAATACATTTTAGACCATTTTAGGTTTAAATGAGGTGTTTAAAGGAAAATCTGGAAATGTGTTGGAAAAAGATTGAGTGAGGCGTACGAAAATGAAGGAAAATGGTGGATCTTGGCAGCTATGACTAGCTGTACATCCAGCTAATAGCTTCCATAAGCAAGTCTTTTCAAATCTATAGGGTCCTGCTAGCTGAACGCATTAAGTAATTGTGTCCATTTTAAATTTAGCGTAACAATGAAGTATAAAACTGCGAACGGTGCAGGGTCACAGATCTGAAGTCATGTCCGATTCACGGTGCTGTGAATCAACCTACGACTGCAGGGTCTGGCACTACCAGCCAATCGAAGCGAGTTTGACATTACTTTCGTTACAGTTTCGAAAGTTTTAAGGTTTCCACTCTACTGACAGCCAAATGTGGGATGCTATCATCTGTAGGAGTAACCAGACCATGAGGTCCTCCTGTGCAAATCCTTGATAAAATCTCGAGGCTGACATTCCGTGTTGAGTTCAGCGGGGGCTCAGGGGTAATTAGGGAGGAGCATTTTCCGTGAGGCATATGAAATCGTACGGGAAAAGCACGACACTTGGCAGCGACAAGAATCTGTAGACAGGGATGCATTTTCCTAACTGCTGTAGGCAAGTCTATTTGGAACAGCCCAGATTGCTCACCTCTACGCTAAGCAGGACAATGACTTGGCTGCACGCTCCTGCATTACAGGGTGAGTGATTCAGATAGTAATCACCTCCCTGACTGTCTGTCTCCTGTACTGCACTCTGGGATCAAAAAAAATTACAGTAATGGACTGCAGAACTCGGGAGAGACGAGGAGCAACCAGGAAGCTTCAGAAGCTGCCTCACCTGACCAAAGATGAAGACCGTCAAAGCCGTAGGAGTAGAGATCGTCCCCCACGCCGTTGCCTCCCCAGCCCTCTCCACCCCCGGGGTAGGGGGAGTAGCCGTCGGTCGTTGCCCAGCCCACGCGGAGGTGGGTGGCCTCGGCCGTGACGAACGGCGCCACATGGTCCACGATGAGCTCATAATACCACTTCCGGTACTGGGCAGAACCTTCGCTGATGCCCAGGAAGATGTTCGGCCTCATGCTGCAGACGGTCGATAGGTGATATGTACCATGAGGAGACCGGGAAGTCTGGGAAGAAACCTGACACACAGAAAGAGAGAACGGGAAAGGGCGGGTACCTGCTGACATGGTTGACTAGCCGCGTCTGAAGGAGCAGATCCCGGCCGGGGAGCAGGTTGTCACAGATGAGGTGCTGGTTGGAACGTACCGCCACCCCGTGGCACACGCACAGAGAGCAGAGTACGTCCAGGACCTGTCAGCGACATAGAGAGATTACCATCTCAGCCTCCCCACGCCCCTCCCTTAGCCTATTCTCTTATTGGCCCATGGATCCAGGGCTGGTCCAACACATTTCGGGGTCCTAAGCGAAATTTGATTAACCTACTTGTCATATGTCATTTTCCTTCCCATTCTGATAGGCTGATAATATGGGGGAGGGGCTGGTGGCCATTGGGCCCCTAAGCAGCCATTTAGTTTGTATATGCTTCAGGAAGGAAGTCAGGCACACATCTATATCCCCAACAGAATCATACAGCCTACTGATGCAAGACTCTGCCCTGTACCATGTTCTGATATAGCTGGGTGCCGGTTGATAGATCCACTGACACGCTGATAGTCTAAATATACGGTTGAATAAACACCGAAATGAGACCTAAATACACGATAATTAACACTCACACACACTCATACAAAGACCTAGCTAGGCAGCCTAGGTTACATTAGTCTGGCGCATAATTTTAAAAGAACAACATTTAAATAAATGGCACGAAGAAGAATACAGACAGGAACAAAAAAGGCAATTACATCAAGCAGCCTGGGTATGCGGTAGCAATTCAAATTAATCAAATCATCGACAACTGGCTATTCAACATGGGAATAATATCGCAAGCGAATTAAATCTGCTGTCCCGGCTGCGACTTGGCGTCAAAGCAGAACTGCCTCTGCGAGACCCTAGAGTCAAGAGTCGTCAGTTAAAGAGAAACAGACCCCCATCCTCCCCCCCCCCTCCCCGCGTCCCCTGTGATGCTGAGCAGGAGTGACTGGAAGGAGCCAGAGGCTGTCAGGCGAGAGCCACTCAATCACAGCGGCCCCCCCACGCTACGCAGGAGGTGGCAATAAAATGATCTAGAGGTGTCCCATGCGCGAACATCATGTTGACATCTGGATGGAAGGGCGGAGAAGCACAGAGCTTGAGAAGGTGAGACCGACTTGGACCAACAACTGCAGAGGCATGTGCTAACCCAGAGGAGCTGGAGATCCAGGCCCAGGAATGTGGATGTCAAAGGTCAAAGGGTCAGGAGATCAAAGGGTCAGACCGGTGGTCCAGGACACCCCAAAGAGTGACCAGCTCCATCAGATGCCTGGAGAACGAGAATATTCCTAGCTTCCCACACAAACCAGTCTGACCATAAAGGCGCCGTGTGACCGCAGCCATCGCAAGCGGGTGCAGCGTCAGCCTTGGGCATTTTCAGGGTCATGTGACTTTGATCGCAGACCACAAGACGCTCCAGTACTTCTCCGTTCTCTTTTATGCATCATTTTCCAAATGTATGGTTTAATCTCTCTCATGTATACTTTACCCCAAGCTAACAAAATAGGTATTTTGTATTTTCTCTAATTTGGAACAATTAATATACTTGATTTATTTGATTATTAACTGGCTTAGCTGGCATTTTCAGCGGAGCTAGATCAGAGCTGTTACGGGGTAAGCTCGATATAGCCATCAGAGTTTACCGATCAATTTTATTTCCCTCTGGTTTGATATAGGATTCCATGGGGGCTAAACTCCCTTCCTCTCTGTCTTGAGGCGACCTTGCAGTGACAGGTGGTGTGTGGATTTTATGACTGTTTGCCCTGTAAAATGCCACCCAGCGCAGTCCAGACCTTATCAGTCATCCGGAAGACACGAGTGCGCAGCTTCTGCAACTAATCTGTGCATCGCTCGTAATACGTAACTACGTAACTTCTTACGATCAGAATCATGAACGCTGACAATAACCGTTTCTTAAATGCTGATGATCTTTCACTCAGCCCAACAGAAAAATCAGCATGCTTGCAAATTATTGCAGCCATTTGCGAAATTTATATATATGGCACATTACGTGATGCTAACCCAAGAAAAATTTCTAAGTACAATCCGTACAACACAATATGGCACCTACGTTCCCTCATAGCAGGACTGGAAAATTAATCGCATTTTAATTTCAATTCCAATTTTGGCATCCAAGGATTATCAAACAAAATAATCAAGATTAACATGATTTCGCAATGACGCATTATGATTCATTTCGCAATGACGATTTGTCGTGTTCCATAAACCCAGCATACCCCATGCTGGCCCCTTTTTATTGGTTTCGCAGTTGAGTTATATTTAGTGTTCAAGGAAATCCATGGTTCAACAATCCAAACATTTAACAAATGCACGATATTTCCAAATTCAATGAATAGTCGTGGTAAATAATCATGATCTCAATATTGACCACAATAATTGTGATTATGATTTTTGCCATAATCAAGCAGCCCAAACTCATGGTGACAAATCTTACTGACTAACTGCAGATCTACATAACCCTGCAAAAAGTCACTAACACCAAATTTTATAGCATCATTTTTCTTTCTAGTTTCACTGCTGTTTTCCAGGTATTGCGGTAGTGTTTTGATTTATCTTGTGCAAAGAAAATTTTTATGAAGATGTACGGCAAGCTCTGGACTTCAGCCGGACTTTTCATCTGGAAGGATGCAACAAAAATCTGCTTGTGCATCCCCCCCTCCCACACACACACACAAGCACACAGGTTTGTAATTATATCTTTGTGGAAATAATTGAAAATGATCCCCACAATGTCAAAATAACAGGTTTTTATTACATTGTGGGGAACATTTGGACCCCACTACATAATATAAACATGATCCACACACACACACACACACACACACCATAATCACACACATGATCACGGTGACCAATAGCAAACCACCAGATGACACACATCATGCAAATGTAGCCCATACTGATACTTTGAACACTGACTCACACACAATATATATGAAGATAAAGCTATGCATAGTGGTTGGTTTTCCCCAATAAAGGAAGAAACTATTGAATAAATTGGTTCAATTGAATATTACAATGTAGATCTGATCCTGCTCCACAGAGCACAGTTATTACAGCATATGTAACATACTTACAAATCAATCTGTGATGTAATAGTATTGAGAGGCTATTTGAAAGTAAACCGAGGAGAAAAACTGTACCTCTTAAAAAAAAAAAACAGGCACATTTGTGAGGGAGTGAAATGCTTAGGTGTCCGCATGCAGCTCTATCGCAGTTTTATTACATCTCGACTCGTCTAGAATAGCGCTCTAATTAAGATGCGCACGGCGATGGGCGTGGCGCTGAAGTGAGGCCGCTGTCAGACCTTGTGGTTCCTCCCATGTTTGTCCAGGAGGGAGATGATGGACTTGATGTGTCCTTCCTTGATGATGTTGAGAGCTTCTGGACTTTCCACCAGGACACAGTGCAGAACCTCCAAAATGCCTAAAATTAGAAGAAACTGATTCGTTCCTGCTCAGGCAAGCCCCGTACAGTGAAAAGAAGGGACGGAAAATGGAGAGGGTGTTATCAAAGGAGAACAATGAACCGATTTAACTCAGCTTGGCTCATAAAGTTAATTTGAAAGCTTTGAGCGCATCGCACACGCCTGGCTTCCATCAGATTCGGGCCCGCGGCTTCTTCACATGGGAAACCAGCGCAGAAAATGCCGGAAATGCCGCAGGACATTCCTGTCGCTACCGGGGAGCGCGGGCGCCCCAGAAACACCAGCATCCGTCGGCAGCGAGTGGGACGGGAAGCCGGCGTGACTCACCTTCGCCAAAAAGAGCTTAGGTGGGCTTTTTAAGGCCGGTGACTCATCTTGCGAGCCTCATCAAAAACGCCCAAAATGGATACTCCCTCACCCACGAGGTCTAATCGCGTCAGGTGCACACCGAATAACAACGGCAGAGCGGGGGCTCCGGTACGTGTCGTGCCGCGGGGGGGTGGGCTGGGAAAGCATTCACTAAATCCCTGCAGGGGTGTAGTGACAGGTAACAGCTTTACAAGGTGTAGCTCAGGGAAGCGTATCCCCCAGCAAGGCCGTGGTTAAAAAGAGAGGGGGGGGGTGGCGGCATTGTGCACTGGAGAGATCTGCTCCCTCCCCACATCCCGGCAAAATGAGCACAGCACAAACGGAGAGTCCTGGCGATGGGTGATGGCTCAACGTTGGGCGCAGAAGCTCCTTGCTTTAGCTGCTTGCAACCATTTCTCATTGCCCCCCCCCCCCCCCCCCCCCCCCTTTGGGGAGGGGGGGGGGGGGGGGGGAGGGG
>JAODJW010000041.1:11655132-11677278 GCA_026777045.1 Hyperopisus bebe
TTCCCCCCCCCCCCCCCCCCGCCACGTTCCATGACTTCCCGGCAGACTGGAAGAAGACAGCCAGCTCAGAAGTCCCTCGCCTCTCATGGGATCGCTTCCGACATTCCGACCGCAGAGAATCCCAGCTTCCCGTGTGGGAAGTAACCCCCCCCCCCGGTCCCTCACACGACGCCCCCGACTGCCCGCCGAAAAGCGGGGCGGGTGAGTAGATAGGAAAGCTGCCTGAGCTTCCGGCTCCACCCCACAGGTCCCACCCCTCCAGCACGTGGGAAACTGTTCCACTTCTCCTTTCCGCTACTGCGGTGAAACCATGACAACAGCGACATCCCATAACAACTGCTGGAGACGGACGTTCGAGCGTGCCCAGCTTCCTTTTCAGTATTTGTGAAAAGTATCCGATTAAGATATGGGTCCCCGACTCACCCCCTGACGCACCTGCTGTCGAGTGTTGGCCGGAAAGCACTATTCCTAAACTGTTTTTAGCAGAAAAATGACCCGGAAACCAAGATGCGAAAAGCACCGTCCTTCTAAGTCAAAGAGAGGTGGACTGAATTTATGTAAAGCCTGTTTTTAAATTATCGCTGGTGATACTCAAAGCTGTATGATTTCAAGTATATAGGTTCCTTAAAGTACTGTAACTGAGTAAAAAAATTATATGTACTCTAAGAAAAGCTGACTGTCAGGCACCTGTCACGGCCATTTAGCGCCCAACAAACCTTTCCCCGGCCCCTAATGCTTTTCAACGTACCAGATGAGGCCTCCAGGCGCTCCAGCCTACTGATGAGCCAGTCCAGGGAGCCTGAGAACTGGGCACAGTTCTTTCGGTTACCCCTTATCAAGGCGGCTGAAAAGAGGAAGGAAAAAGATGCTGTGAGCAACACGATTCCTGAACGTCTGAACGTGGGGGCGTGAGATCCTGTCACTGAAGGCTGATAAGGATCACCAACAGCTGGGTCAAGTAGGAAACTCGGCCATTTAAACATGGTATCGTGCAATCTCTATTCTGGTAACCGGGGGCCTTTGCAGGGGCGGGGCCACAGGGGACCTAGCTGATAGCTGATTGGCCCCCAGGGTGTCCCTTCCCTTGTCACTCACAGACTCAGAATATATCATTGGTTGGCTCCTCTGTATTAATAATGGTCCCTCTTAAGCCACCATCTAGAATCACTATTAGTTATAATGTAAACAAGCATTTTTATTTTACTTCACAGGTGATCAGAAAAGCTAGTCTGCAGTTCTGTTGAGGCCACGGACATCGGAGACTCTGCACAGCAGTTTAACTCAGAGCCTCTCCAAAGTCTACTCCAGCTGGGCCTCAATCTCTCAGTCCTCTCTCCTCTAAGAAGTAGGGACTAAGGAGGGATCACTAAGAGCAATAATCATGAAAAACATCCATTTAGCATGAAACATCCATTTTACAGCTGTCCGCCAAAGATGGCGATACCATTCTCTTGGTTTGACTCACATGCAGAAAATTAAAAAACAATATTGTGATTAAATCCAGCACGGGCTTCAAAAGAATATCAAGGTACACATCTGGAGATGCCTACTTTACGCGTGCCTCTGCTGCAGTAGTCATGGGGGCGGGAGAGTACCAGCCTCCAAGCATCCTGGTTACGTATTTGAACTGCAGCAGACCCGTCGATGCAACTCCTAGCTGATGTGCATTCTGGGTAATTCCAAGCAACGGATATGGAAACCACCATGTTTGTCAATGCTTCAGCATGGCAGGTGGCGGGGGTGCTGTTACCGGGAGACTGTAAAGGCCGGGCTTCGTAGCAGTGGTGCTGCGCTAACAGCCGATACTGGGCCAGTCGCTCTTACCCAGAAGCTCGTATAACGAGTTCAAGATGGACTTCCAGGCCACTCCAGCTTCCCTCCCAGCTACGTCGGCGAAATGAGCGGCACTGCTGTACACATGCAGGCGGTCGATGCACTCCAGTACCAAGTTAATCATGCCCTAGGAGGAGAGAGATAGGTCGTTTACTTTTCTTTTTTTAACATGTTCCTCCAAATGCCCATGCATGTGACCTGGCCATGTGACCTGGTCATGTGACCTACTCCAGCTCAATTCCTTGATTTGCTTAAGGAAAGAACTTCACTTAACCATTAGTACACAACTAGAATGAAACATCAACATGTAAGACATGCATGTGGATTGAACTGAATATGTCAGTCTATCAGTTAAAAGAAATGTTGACACCTGTGTATGATTTATCATTAACTCATGTGTACTGGGATATATAGCTTAAGAAACAAATTCATAACATATATGTACATGTTACAGAAGTATAAGGCACCTGAACAAAATTCGTAATTTATTCACATTCATGTTGTAGCTTTAACAAGCACACCCGGAGTTTTAGCAACTTTCCAGTGATGACGCAGTGAATCCACAAGTAACAAGGGTTGTTGACCTACAAGAACCAGGCAATGGCTATTAAAAATAGTTGAACACTTGCTATGAGAGCGATAATTAAGAAGCTTCAAACAAATGCAGCTGTGTGCCATCTGCTGAGAAAAGATGCAAGCCTGATTTGCATCCATGCGCAGTGAGGAGTATGCAGGAGTATGACTCCAGTAGCATATTCTTCTGCACACAATAGGATCACAATAGAACGGTTACAACAGTCGATTGCATCCTGAGGTTACCAAGCCTCCAAAACTACGATTAAATGCCACCAACATACCAACAAATTATTTGGAAAGCAAACCAGAAAAAAAGCTTCTACTGACGTCAGACAAACAGAACTGCCTGATTTTTGTTACATGTTAGTGCAACTCTGATCAAAAGTGGGTTTTCTGGTCATTTGGAATGAAAAGGCCTTTTTCAGAGGTGGTTTGGTGCAAAATAAGACAAGATCATGAAGAAAAGAACATAATCCCCGCTATGGCTAATGGTGGACCTGTGATGTAGGACTGCTGTTCTTCCAAAGGCCTTGATAATCATGGTATCATGGATTCTATCAAATATTACATTTTAGACGAAAATCTGGTTGCCTCTACCAGGAGGTTAAGAATTAGGAAACCAGAGAGCAGGACAGTGTCCCAAATCGGGCCTCCAAATCCACACAAGAAGGGTTCTCTGTCCAGGGACTCAAGGTCTCAGATCCCACCTCATCCAGCATTGCAAGAAAAGATTCAGTTTTGCTGTCATGGCAAAAGGAGGGTATATTTAATGCAGCCAATAATTGTTGCATGTGTTTGGAGAAAAATGTTTTTCTATGAGTCTATTTTCTATATTAGGAAAGGTTAGATTTTGCCATAATTTACTAAGGGTGCCAAAAACTGTGGAAGGCACTGTACGTATTCCAGTTATATAGCATATGCCTTTATCCAAAATAACGTACGACTGGAAAAACAGGGTCAACTAGGGATTAAGGGCCTTGCTCAAGAGCCCGACGATTTGAACCGGCGACCTTCTGATCACAGGCGCAGAGACTTATTTTTAGAAGCATTTGACTTCAAAGTTACTTGTCTAGGCTTACATGATTCTTTCAGAATACAGCGGCCATTTTCCCATGCAGGCATTTTTAGCACCTGGCTTATTTTAGATGTAATCAGATACGGCTTTATTTGGGGACAGCGAAGAGTGATGCACACGGGCTCTCGAGAGCAGACCTTCTTTCAGTTCTACATTCCCACCTTCTGACATTCAAAGATTCCAAAGTATAGTAAAGAGGTCACCTATTGTGGAAACTGTTCTTCTTTCGCAACAAGGTTTGGCAAGACAGTCAATTACGTTGAGCGATGGAGATGAGGAAGGGCTATTACAATGGAAGGGGACAGCTTGGTGCACTAAATTCTGATGGCAGTAACATTGAATGTTTTGGTGTTATTTGCTGAAAAATTGGTAATCTATCAGTCTAATCAACTATGGTCTACAACAAAAGTGTTACGAAAGTCCCTCCTCCATAGTTCTGCTACGATTATGTCTTCCACGCATAGCAGATGTGGAAAACATATCCCGGGCCAACATTTGCCAAGTAAGGGGGCACATTTACCTCTTCCTGGAAGAGATTCTGTCTGTTCTTCAGCGCCCGCAATCTGTTCTGCTTATCCTCATGCTCCAGGTGCTCATCGGGCGGCTGGAAGTAGCCAATCAGATCCTGCAGGCTCAAGCTGACCGACTCAATTGGCAGGTCTAGCGTGGAGGTCTTCCCTTTTTTACTCAGGGCATCGAGTCCCCTGGAATACCGAGAGAACAGAGGCAATGAAGAAGGTACCGTGGCTGACGGAGACTTCCTGGGTCTCTGGAGGTTGGAGGAGATGCTGGAAAAGTGCCGGCCCAGATGGGGCTTAGTGTGGGATTGGTACCTGATGAAGCGATTGAAGAGGAAGACGGTGCTGCGGATGACCCGTGCAGTGCGGGACTCCTCGTGCTGTGAGCGCGACAGGGTCAGTCCATCGTCCATATGGCCCTCATGGTGCATGATGGCCTAGAAAAGTCAACCACCACCATGTCTGACACCTCTGAGCCCAGAGAGCATCTTCTAACCACCACCCTCCACCAAACACAACCACCACCTACCTACACCTCACCAGCAGCTGCATGCCAACCAGAATCTCACCACTAACCAAGAGTTTTATGGCTTTCTAATGCACCCTTCCTTAGATCTAGCTGAAGGGCATCTTGTCGGAAATAAGACATTAAGAAAACACAATGCGAACAATGTCAAAACTGACAGGCTGTTTCTTTTGGCCGTCTGCAGAACATTTAACTATTTAAATGTACCATAATGTCACGGGAAAGTGAGGAATGGGGTCCTTGGATGAGGCTATAACACGGCCCCATTGCAGCAGTACTTCATTGCATTATCTGCACTTTATGCAGTTGCGGGCTCAGCTACCTTGCGCTGCACGCCGCCCATTCTGGCGCATTTGGCGTCGACGGCCTGGTAGGTCAGCCACAGGCAGGTGTCCACGTGCTGAACGTAGCACACGGAGTCGCCGTACTTGATGTCAGGGACGCCCATGCCGTCGACCTCTTTCCTGGCCCCGAAGTCCAGCTTCTCCTGCGGGGGGGTTTGGGAAAAAGGGCGGCTCGATTTACAGGAAGCGGCGTGATTCGGCTTAGCCGCCACCCTCGGACCCACAGGAACAGACAGGTTTGTATCTGCGGCCCATGACAGGAACATGGGTGCTGGCGTGTTGAGGAGACTGGAAACACTTGTTGGATCGAATCTGATATCTATGTACTCATTAATATATGTCCTTTTAGCATGACATGTTTCTTAAGTGTCATGAATTGTTTCTAGGAGCCTCAAGATAGCAGAAGACCTACAGAAAAGATTAGCTGTTGTAGATTATAACTTCTACGCAAATACAAGAAAATACCTCGCTTTTTAACTTTTAGATGGCAAACGCGCGCTTCATTGGCGATGTAACGAATGTACGAATGGGACCAGCATTGGCAACCAGCTATGGCAACTGCAGCAGGGGCCAGAAATCGGAAGGGGTGGGGCAAACCTTGGAGGAGCGAAAGCAGAACGCCGTGGACTTGACGTCGGCCTTCTCCTTGTCCATGAGCAGCAGGCCCCGGTCGTCCGTCAGGCTGAGGTATTTTCCCGTGGTGACATGCCTCAGCCGGAAGGGCTGACCCCAGCGGATATGGCTGCCGCTCCACCTGGAACGTGGTGGAGGAGACCCCTGAGCCTACTTCCTGGACCAGTGCGCTGTACCGAATGTGGGATGGGTCGTGGTGCCCAAGTGCAGCAAGTTTCCTACTTCGTTGTTTCTAACGAGATGCAGGGGTGCCGCTAGAGATTCTGGGCCCCAGGAAAGCATATCATATTGGGCCCCAACCCAGACCAATCCGATTATGTTCCAAATTTTTCGCATTGCCCTGACTTTCATTGATCAACATGCTGAATCAAAGCCAAATAGGTGAATAACGACAGCGCGGGACGCTAACCCGGAAAGGGTTGCAGCTCCAAATTTTGACGCCCGACCCCCCAACAATTTACTTGATTTATTCGTCTCAGCAGAGGCTGCCGTTTGTGAGTCCCGCTTTTGTTTGGCGCTGAACTCAAAACGTCAGTTTGATTAAACACTGCCGGCTCCAACAGGCTGAATACTTTTAATAGCACAGATATAAACCGCTCCAAAACAGAACGCTGCCTAGTATGTCTTCATGCAAAGCAGAGACACTCTGAAGTCTCCATTTGCCCAAATGTTATATACTGGGCTTAATGGGAAACCTCACTGGTAGGCAAATGAACGTAGGCGAGAGTCTCCAAAACGGGAAGCTAATTTTAAAAGCGTCAATTATCAGCGTATACAAATTCCTCCATGTTGTATGACTGACATCACAGTGACCTCTGAGATCTCCAAGCCACTCCGGTGTGATCAATGCCCAAGGTGCTCGCTACCTGACCGCCGCCCCCTTCCCCGCGACACGGGTTCGACTTACGCGACTCGCAGCGTCTCCAGCCTCCAGAGAGAGCGCGCGTGGATGGACACGGCCCCGCCTTCGTAGTGCACCGTCCTGCAGGGGGGCAGAGAAGACGTGGTGGGGGCATCCGACTTCCAGGTGGACGGAGGTCTCTACGTGACCCCAAACTGCAAGTCTCCAGGACAAACATGCACAATGTATCATTGATAAAGAGCTACAGATAATCCAGGAGGGAGGTACTCTGCTTCTTGCCTTTCTGTGAAAAATTCCTATATTGCGCTATACTTTGTCCCTTATTTGCATTCCTGTGGGTGCTCTGCCCCCTCCCCCCATTCACTTATCACCTTCCCTGCAACTGTAACACAACAATATCTCAGAACGTCACCTCTGTCAATTATTTTGTCTCATCATTTTCCAGCAGTACTAGAAAGTTTCGTGACCCTTTGAAATTTTCTCTATTTCTGCAATAAAGAAAGAGAACCCAATTAAACAAATGACACAGAACACTACACTTGTTCCTTTATTTTTTGGAGGAAGTTGATCCAGTGTTATGCTTTGTGTATGTGGAAAAGTATGCTGTCAGGTCGGGGAACAGGGTCAGCCTCTATCCAGAAGCCTAAGAGCACTTGGGGTTAAGGGCCGTGTTCATGGGCCCATTGGTGATAGGATTTGAACCCACGACCTTCTAGAGGCAAGCACAGGCCTCGAACCCCTGAGCAGCACTCTGTCCAGTGTTAGATACGAATTATAGCTTGGTGACCTAGGATCTGTGTGAATCTCCTCTATCCTGCCTGTAGGAAGCCGTTCGTCACTTGTTCAAAGATGCGACGCTGTTCGGTCCGACTCTGCCAGACCCCGGGGGCAGCAAGACCTCCCGACCGCCCCTCTGCACCTCGGCGGCTGCTGTGGAGATGAGTCACGTTTCCTGGTCACAGGAATGTGCAGAGGACAGGCCTGTGTGACCTCCAGCGCTGAGGGCTTTGTGCTGCCTCAGGGATTGGCTACATGTGTGAATGGCAGCTCTCTCCCTCAGCCTGACAGACACCCTCAAATGGGGGGGACACAAGCTCACGCACACACACACACACACACACACACAAATGCACGCACACACACACATGTCAGGTAGACATATCTTTATGGGGACCACTCATTCATTTCTATGGGAAAAATACTAACACTAACCATGACAACATTAACCCCTACCCAGCCCTAACCATAACCATAAGTAACCAAACAAAATACAAGAGTTTTTGCATTTTTAGTTTTTTCTTTGCAATCACAGATTTTTATTAAATTGAGTTTCCTGGTCCCCATAAGGGAAAAAAACAGGTATTCATCATGTTGTGGGGACATTGTGTCCCCATAAGGTAAGGTATACCCGCTCGCACACAAACACACACACACACACACACACACACATCAACACAATGCCAAAATAACAGGTTTTTATCACATTGTGGAGACTTCGGTCCCCTCGATATAAAATATACACAACTTATAAGCACACCACGCACACACACACACACATACACACACATACACACAAACACACACACAGGTTGTGACATCAGCTCTTGCATAATAGAACTGCCAATGCCACGGAGGTCAGAGAGTTAAAAGCAAGCCAGATCTCTGCTTCTCTTTTCAGAGAAAAGATTTCAAAAGATGTGCTTTCATTAAATAAAAAAAAGAAAAAAAACCTTTTAAGCGTGACGCTGTGACAGCCATCTGGCCGGATCCAAGCGGCAGTCGACAGCAGTAAAGCACTGGTGGTAAGTATTTGTGTATATTGGTATATGGTGGTAATGTAACCGTAATGGCTGTTATACCCTCTCTAACAGCAAATCACAGGGCCATATAGCTGGAGGAAGCCAGAGATGCGAAACCAGGCAGCACGTTCGCCAAGCTGAATTATGAGCTCCAAGTCACATTTGCTAATGTTAAGAAGATTTTTATATCTCCTTACTCTACACTATGGTCAAATAAATTACTTTATTATGTAATTATTTACTCACTGTTACAAGGGAGGCCCAGGGTAGCGGTGAGTGGTTCTGTGGGCTAATACCTGTACCGGATGGTTGCTGGTCCAAATCCCAGGGCTAAGTGATTTCTCCTCTGGGCCCTTTTGCGAGGCCCTTAACCCTCAATTGCTGAATTGTATGTCGTTTTGTATGAAGGCTTTTAGCAAATGTAACACAAAAAGAGAATTTCCCCATGAAGATGAATGAAGTATCACTATTCTAAGACCCATCTGTGTTCCATAACACTTATTCAGTACCGGGTGACGATGAGCCGGCAGCCTCTCAGGGAACACATGTGATGGGGGAACCCTGGATGGGGCAGCAATTCATATCACGCTTTTACGCTGTAAATAACCTTTGTCAAAATATGCTGTCCCAAATACATAGAACAGGCAGTTCTCAAAAGACCAGATGAAACAGTTGTGCTTTAAACACACTCCCACGTTCAAAGATCAGCTTTAAAGTAACTCGGAGCCAAGCAGGCCTAGAGGTGTCGCGAATTACGCTCTGCGTGAGAAACACCTTTCTTTTCCTTGTGAAAAATAGAACATTTTTAACGCCGGCTTCTCTAAGGTCACCACGTCAATGTGAGGCAGACCGGAACAGTCCAAAGTGTTGGCAGCGAATCGAGCCACATGGCTCAGTAATGGGACCGGTATTCAAGGAAACGGTGTCCTTTGTGAGGTAATAAGGCCGGGTAGCTATGGGACAGACGGCGGGCGGCAAAGAAAGGTGGCCTTTTGGGGGGGGCGGGGGGATGAAGAGGGAGCCAAACAAGCAGGGGGTCTATTCGGACTGGGGCATACGGAATTCTTTCCGGTTACTCAGACACCAGGAAAAACTCTAAAACACGCTAAACTCATTCAGATCTCAGAGGACCAATCAGAGCTAATCAGTAATCCCTCGTCACATGCAGATTAGCGTTCAGGAACAATAACGGCCTGTAGCAAACCACGGACAGGTAATTGACAACCACAACTTCCTGGCAAATCACGGCGAGTCAAAGAAAGCTTAGCCAGACATCACTGTGACAGAGTGCTTATGACGTGGCCTCAAAACCTGTTTGTCTTCATAGATGGTGCAATGTGTCATCATGTGACAGGAAGAGGAAGTGAATCTTGTTGTCGTTCATCAGGGTTTTCTTGCTCTAAGAGGGTGATCTTGTAACGTAATTTACAATCCATCCATCCATCCATCTTCTAACAGCTCATCCTGGTCAGGCTTGTAGAGTCTTGCTTTACCCCATCTCCTTTTACTGATTTCTTTGCTAAGTTATCTTCTCGATTGCTAAGACACAGCCTGTGCCAAAAAAGCTACGCTGTGCGCTTGTTTGCAATGTGAGCCACCATTTCCCTCCTCTTAATACTGTCATTTTTCTATTAGTCAATATAAATGAAACACATCCTTTGTTCCACATCCTTTGTGCACGTTTTCCCACATCTCTGCATATGTATCTCCCATTTACGGACAAACCAAAAATAGATGCTTTGTTTGTTTCCTTTAAGACATTGTCTACCAATAACACTCAAGCTCTACAGCATTGTGCTTTGTCAGCCTGTCACTTCCCCCCCCCGACGGAACCAGGAACAACTGCGGCCAATCAAGCAGAAGATGGTGCTAACAAGGCGGGACCTCCAAGGCTGCCAGCCAATGGGAGACCACACTGCCTGCTCACCTGCGCTGCTCCTCTCCGTGCTCCCCAGATGGGACTGTCAGGCACTCGTCCATGTGGCCGTGCAGCAGTCTTAGCACGTCACCACCGATCAGGTAGCCTGTGGAGAAAAAGGACAAGGACGTCTGTTAGCCAGATCCACAATCAGGGCTTGATCCTGCGAGGAGGAATAACAGCGCTAACAACAGAGAACAGCAACAATAACGACTAGATGCCGTCGGAACGACAACAATGTACAGTGGGTCCCCTGTTTCTGCAATTTCAGTAACCACAATTTCACTGATCTGCAGTTTACTGCAACCCGGAAAGAAATTGGAAAATTCCAGAAATAAACAGTTCATAAGTTTCAAACTGCGAGCCAAGTGAGTATAAGTTATAGCACGGTGAAATCGGCCCGCCCAGTCATCTCCCATTGTCCCCGTCCCTTTGTCATCCAGTCTGCCTCTACTGTTCTCACTGATCACACTCATTGCCACGTTACTCTTACTGTGTGTAATACACCCCTGCTCACTGGGGGACTAATGTATTTTCCAGACACCCCCATCACCTTCACCTCTCTCTAGTCCCTAATCCTCCCACAACCCCCAACCCCCACAATCTAATCCCCCCCTAACTCTGAGTGGTTCGTCTAAGTGTAATACACTTCACCAGATCAGTGTTTTGTGTGCCACCTCTAGCCGCCATTGCTTAAATACTAGCGTGATTCTTTGTCTTAAATTTTGATTAGTTCCACATCTTCACCGCTACAATGTGTCTGCAAAGTTTAAAAAGAGCTGCTATCGTGCTAATGAGACACGTGTCTGCGGAGGGGGACCGACCCTAAACCCAAATGCACTCCTCATGCGGGGAAGTACACTAATAATAACACTAATACTTCATCCACAAACACTGCCCTGTACTGAAGATAAATGAACAGATGATGATAATGTTGAATTATTCTTTCTTGTAATATAAATACTGTTTTTACGCATTCCTCTGGTAACAATGCGAAACGACAGGCCCTCAGCTTCACAGTCTCATGTAACATAACAACACAGTACAGTTCCCTAACCTTGTTATGGTTCCGTACTGCAATCATGCAGCCTTATCCAATCTGCTGTGCCTGGCGTTACACTTATTGGTTCCTGAACAGTTTAATGAGTCTTTAAATTCAATTCCCAGCCCAAGAAGATGAGGTATAAAAGACACACAGTGTGTGGTGTAAAGGACCATTGAGGTTAATCTTTCACTTCCATTCTTCTTTCATTCCTTTTCTGCTTCCTTTTTCCCTTTCATTTTACTTTCTTCCCACCTTCCTTCCTTTATTCCTTCCTTCCTCCCTCCCTCCCTCCCTCAATTCTTTCCTTCATGCCTTTTATCCCTCCCTCCTTTATTCCTTCCGTATTTTCTTCCTTTTTTCCTTCCTTCCTTCCTTAATTCCTTCCTTCCTTTCAGGCCTTCCCTCCTTTGTGATATCTTATGTTGGGGTAAATCCTGCTAACTGCTATGTGCAACTGCATCTATCATTTTGCATTACCTCCTCGCTACTGTAAAATCTCTGCACTATTTACTTACTCCCTGTTTGCATCTCGCATGCCCCATTACTGTGATGTTAAGTGTACTATATATATATGTTACTATATGTTGCACAAGGGCCATGGAGAAAAGTTGTTTCATCACTCTTTGTACACATATGAAGCTGCTGATGACAATTAAGTAACCTTGGACCTTTTATCCTTCCCTTCTTTATTCCTTCCTTCCATATTCCTTCCTTCCTCCCTTAACTCTTTCCTTCATGCCTTTTATCTTTCCCTTCTTTATTCCTTCCCTCCATCTTTTCTTCCTTTATTCCTTCCTGCCTCTTCATTCTTTCCCTCCTTCCTTCTCGCCTTTTATCCTCCCCTCCTTCATTCCTTCTATCTTTAATTTCTTGTCTTTTCTTCCGTCCTTTCTTCATGCATTTTTTCCTTCCCTCCTTCGTTCCTCCACCAACAGGCTTGGCCGAAGCGTCCTTTCCCTCAGCCGACATCATCCTGAGCTTTCCATGTTGGCACGGGCCAATCCTCCGGCCCTCTCCACCGTGGCTCCGCCCCCTTTCCCGGACGCTCAGCCCTTACCCTGAGCCACTTCGCTCCCGGAGCAGATGGGCGCCACACTCCAAAGGGTCTGCTGGAAGGCGGCGTCCACATGAAGACTCCCGTTGCCGTAGGACAAGTGCTGATGGATGGGAGGGGGGGGGAGAGCACGTGTCATGAATGTGCAAAGAGATGAAGGAAGCAGCCATCAGTCTTTACCATGCAGAGCAGCAAACGAGTCTCTAGACTGCGATTTCACACTCAATACGCCATTCGGCTGTGATTGTCTACAAGCTCACGCCCATTACCATCTCCCTGTTCTACAGTTACGATTACACTCAAACAGTTCCTATCAAGTGCAGTGTTGCTATACCGATATATTTAACATTTTATTTACTTAGCAGATGCTTTTACCCATTTTCTGACAAAACAGGGTGAGAAAATCACTGGAGAAATTGCGGGTTAAGGACCTCGCTCGAGGGCCCAAGGATGATATCACTCTGCTAACCAGGGGATTTGAACCGGTGACCTTCCGGTCACAAGCACAGCACCCACGTATGATATCCCTGTGAGCCCCTCCCCCTTTTATGCATGACTTTATGCTGCTCACCTAACACTAGGGGGCGGTGCCCATCTTCATAACTGGAAGACAGCCAATAGGGCTGCAGCTCATGTTTTAGCTGTTTCCTCATCACCCCTCCCCCCATCCTCCTCCCTCAAAGCCCACACTCACCAGGTACCGTTCGGACGAGACGCTGACCAGGATCAGGTCGTCTCCCACTCGCACCTTTTCACCCTCTGACCTCTGCTTGGAGGCGGGGTGGATGGTCCACCAGCATGCCTCTCCTACATATGCATGGGGCAGCGGGTTGGGGGCAAGGTACTGGGTTAGAGAGCAGCCTGTACAGAATGATGAGCAGCCCTGACACGCAGCGGGCAGGATTATCCTGAGCTGTCAATCAAAAACAACCTACTTCCTCCTAGTTGGTTTATGTGCTCCAGGTGGGTTAAACAAAGGTCTCAAAGCCTCTTTTCTCACCTCACTACTGATGTCTATGCTTTTTTTTTTCCCTCCATTTATTTAGCATCAACGCCTAGGAGGGCGCTATTTAACAAGAACTGAACGTCTGTAGCTGAACAGTACAGACTCAAAGGTACCAAGTGCGCCACACGTCCGCAGACGCTGGCAGCCTCCCGCCTGGCGCTGAGACCAGGCCCCGAGGGGAAGCATGGCTGCCTGGGGTCGGGTTACCCGAGGGCATCACGAGGTGGGCTTGGGTTTCAGTGTTTTCGGAAGCTCAATGATGACACACGAGCGCGAGACGGGCGCTTTCGTAAATGGGGGGACGTGCGACGGTACTGCACGACGACACCCCCGCAGCCCTTCTGAAGGTGTCGTCATGTTCACGGTGACGTCATTGCGACGGTGAGGGAATCTTCTACCTGTCGTGTCTTCCTGCAGTCCGACATCGAACGCCAGTTTGTCGGTCGAAGAGCGAGAAGTGGATAAACAGCAAAGGTACTGGAGATGAGGCAGGGGGGAGAGAGATTTCATTATTTACAAAACAGGAGCCATGCAGTGCTCCTAAGCATAGAAAATGTCTCCTGGAGAGGTCCAGTCAGTGCACAGTTCACATTAGGCAGTGTATTTGACTTCTGCAGAGGTGGACAGTTCATGTCCAAAAAGTAAAAATCCAGACCAGTATTATGTTTCAACCACCCAGTTGAGTACTCTGTGACTGTGACTCCGTATACTCAACTGCTTGGCTGAAACAAAAGTTTGATCTGGATTTTTACTTTCTGGACCTGAACTGTCCACCTCTGGAGAAGTCAAATACACTGCCTAATGTGAATGCTGAAAATAGAGGACCTTGATATTGCAATTCAGACGAGCAGTCAGCAGGCAGCCCTAATTTAAAGAGACGGGGCACAGAAGGTCCACAGGCAGGATTCGGGGGGGGGGGGGGCGCCCACCATCCCGCTGTAGGAGTGGCGAAGCAGCACAGCGTGGCCGTATAGGAGGGTGCGGTGTCCTCCTCCCTGGGCAGTCTGGGAAAAAATTGGAGCAGGCAGATAAACCTGGAGGAGCTATTTTTTAGTTAATTTGTAAAGTGGGGGGATATTGCAGGGAGACGTAAAGTCTGGTTACAAGCACATTCATTCACGTTACCTGTGCCTTATTACCAATATAAGACGGAGTTCCCTTTCGCCTCATTTCCTGAAAACATATGCCACACCCTGATGCTGGATCTTACTCTCCAGAGTAGCTCTTTCCGCAACCTGAAGTCCATTTTGTGTTCCCATGTGCCGTCCCCCAAAACAGCTGCTCTCCTCGATCTCCCCCACTTTCTCCCCTCATAAAGACACATAAACCCCCCATGTCTTCCTCCCATCTCTCTGTCACCCAGTTCTGTTGAACGCTCCTGCCCAGAGCAAGTCTCACAAACTGCACGGTCCCTTTTCAGACCGAGAACTTCTCCGTTACGCTAAAATACGTCGAATGGCTCTTCAGATTTGGGGCTGCCGGTTTGTTCTGCGGCTGGCTAGACTGCAGGAGGACACAAATTTGGAAACAGCCCCAAGTGAGACATGGGGGCGACCCAAAAGCAGTGAATTTACGATCATAGGGGATAAGATGGAAAAATTTATAGACGAAAGATTTATAGGAGGGCAAAGAAACTATTCTGCACTATGTAGGAGAGAGTGTGGTCCTGACCAGAAACAGCAAGCTAGATGTACTTCAAAAAACACTGGAAATTTACTGTCATAATTTAATAGACTATATTATCATTTTTGCATAAAATAAATATCAGTATCAGTAAAAAAGCATCCTTAATAAGATTC
Source organism: Hyperopisus bebe (assembly GCA_026777045.1). Lineage (NCBI taxonomy): Eukaryota > Metazoa > Chordata > Actinopteri > Osteoglossiformes > Mormyridae > Hyperopisus > Hyperopisus bebe. Next base: position 11,670,121 of record JAODJW010000041.1, read on the forward strand.
CTTTACAAGTGAAATCATTTCAAAGTCAAAGCTGTGCCGTGACTCCGGAATAGGCTCAAGAATCTCACCTATAGCTAACATCACATGCCGGAGCAACTTTTGGCAACTTTAAGCACTTAAAAATGCTTTTGTGGTGATCTCAGAGGTCACTTGTGTAAACAGGAAGTCAGATCTGTCCCAGCTCAAAGACTGAACTCATAAACAGGAAGTCAGCTTTGTCCATCTCAGAGACTGCACTCATAAACAGGAAGTCAGGTCTGTCCCATCTCAGAGGCCGCTCGCATAAACAGGAAGTCAGCTTTGTCCATCTCAGAGACTGCACTCATAAACAGGAAGTCAGCTCTGTCCATCTCAGAGACTGCACTCATAAACAGGAAGTCAGCTCTGCCTCATTCTCGATGTACAGAGCCAGCCGGTGACGAGTGGACCTTTTTTTTTTGATAAGCTAAATTCATATATTTAGACTGCCCTCACACACTTTCATTTTTTGTAAAGTTTAAAAATAAAAACGCAACCACGTTCTTGACCTTGTTCAGCCAATTCAGCAAACCAGGCTGTTTCAGAGGGCCTGGCCCCTCTCTCTGGCCCAGTCCTGGTCCTGAGGAGAGCAGCTATAAAAAAAACAATCGCCTCGCACCCTCCGGGGTAGCTGGAGTTGATTTCACCTTGTCCACAGGCGACTTCACCGAATTACTGCTAAACTAACATCTATTAGGCAGGTGTCAGGTCACGTTAATTTACGGCCCTACGTCCCCTTTAATTTACGATGGTCAGGTACCGCATTCTTCTGCGCAGTCTGTACTAATCGCAGACGTAATTCAACAAGACAGCCATGTTACGTCTTCCGTTCTCCCCTTATGAGTCGCCGTAGCGGAAGGGGAGAAGAATTTGCCTGAATTGTCTCAGTCATTCAGCATAACCAAAACAGATTCATAAGGAATTGAACAAAAATGACTCGCTCTGGAAATCTTGCTACTGCTCTGATCTGTTGCAGGTGATTTTCCCCTGATGGAACCAGAGAGGAGAGATATCAGACGAGCCACCTACAAAGCGTAGCTTTGGAGGAGATACGGCAGTGTTTCCCAATCCGGTCCATGGCGACCCACAGACAGTCCACGTTTTTGCTCCCTCCCAGTTCCCTCCCAGGATTCAGCGTCAGCACCGGGAGCTCAACTGGAACTCCAATGGTTAGAACCAATGTGGAGAAGGGTTCTGTTTAAAAGACCAGGGAGGTCAACTGACGTTTCACTTAGCTGGCTTTCCTGGACTGGGTTTATAGAACGTGATGGTGAGATTACTGGGAACACTTAACTTTAAGGCGTGCTCCTTAGCTATTAATAAACTGTTACTAATGATCTGATAATATATTACAGAGACAGAAAGAATCATTCACAAGTCAGATCATATCTGGAAATGTATTATAATCGAGTTTTGTACTTGCAAATTGCAATCACTTGCAAATTTAAAACAATGGGCTAGTATGCATGATCAGAAATCACTTATAATTCTGCATTTATAACCTTTTTTAGGAAAGACTTTAAAAGGAGTAAATACTTAATAAAGGAGTGAGATGTCTTCCTGCAACATTTCTAAACTTGATTATAGGTGAATATAGGTTTTATTTTATGATATATTATCAAATAATTGTCAACAGTTTATTAATAGTTAAGGAACAGACCTTAAACTAAGCCGTTAACAAATTACTGTACAGCCTCACTTTTGTTGGAATGCTTGCAAAATCATCAGGATGGGAGGAGGGAACGGAGACTTTAACTGGGTGAGAGGAATTAACACAAAGGAGCCGTTTTGGGGTCACTAAAAGGGCCACTGGTAGCGAAGGCAGGAAGCCAATCGGGTCTGCGGGGGAAGGTCACATGGTCTGGTGTGAGGGCCGGAAGATACAGCAGCTATGTGTCATTGATAATTAGGCACAGGTGAATGAAGGGGGCTTGTCACCTGACATCTACCCCCACCCCCCCACACATACACACACGATCTTACAACATAATGTACATTGTGCTGAAAAACACCACACAACACCACAGCCAGCATCACAAACCACAAGACCCCACTCACTGGCTTCTGATTGGCTGACGCTGTCACCGCCCAGTTCACTGCTGCTTATAAACACACAAGGCCTGCTATAATTAACTGTCCACAAGGACAAGCATCCCCCAACTCTCAGGTTGGTCTGCAAAGCACACAGTGCCCCATTCAATTTACCGGGCCGTCGATCCCGGCTGTCAGTCACCAGTAGCTGTGATTTGGGTAAATACTGTTTGTGACACCCAGGCAACCAAATCAGACGAGGAGAGAGGGAGTGAGGGGTTAGGGAGAGCAAGTGTCAGACAGATTACAAGCGAATAGCGCAACAGAAATGTGAAACTTACCTTCATCATGAATTTCTGTGGGCATGAGAAACAGAACAAACAGAGACAGCCAAGTCAAACAAACAGCAATGAATCTTCCAGCCACTCATCCTGTAGGGGGCAGCGTGGAGCAACATCACCCAAGTCAACATCACAGATGGGGCCACAAGTGCTGATGTGATATGCTAATTAATGCAGAGCTGGCCTGCAAATACACAGGCTCTCAAATCCAGGGAAATGCACCCAATCACCAGGTGAGGAGAGCATTTTCCCTAATAACTAAAGAAAGCTGTTATGGTCGGCTCTGCTTTAATTGTTTATTACTATAATTGCAGGCGTTAATGCGTTTAATTGCTTTATGGTTGGTAATACACTCCCCAGTGTTCCTACACATTCCAACAGCAAAGACAGTCTTTGGTAACATACGCAACTGGATCTCAAGTATTTCGTCAATTCAGGTTTATTCTGAAATCCATGTAAGCTGGAAAGCGACTGAAACAAATATATTGTTTATCTAATATAATCTATCCTTCAAAACTTCTCTCTCTGAAATATCCAAAGTAATATTCTACATGTGGATTTCCCGATTTGAAGGAAGAAGACCAGCTTCTGCACAGTCCTGAAGCCAGCGTCCCAAACAAGGAGCTGAACATTTCTTCAGAAACATACATCACCAGGGTCCATTATATTTTCTGTCCGTCCATCCATCCAATCATCCATCCATCCATCAACTCGCTATTTGAAAAGACCAAGGAGGTCAACCCACAGCTCAATTACCTGGCTTTCCTGGACTGGGTTTATTAAATATGATGGTGAGATCCATCCATCCATCCCACTAATCTGGTAAGAAGCCACTATGTATCCTGTATAATGTTAAATAATAATAAGGCATAAACATTGACAGGTAAGTCCAGTGTTACCGGCTTACTTTTGCTGACTTCATTTTATCCCGTTCCTCAAGATTATACTCATGTCCTCATATTCCTTTTAATTGCACGTTACTCTTTGCACTGTGCGTCCGTTGCGCCTCGTCTTTTACACTGCATGCATATCTGTCTGTGCACTCCACGCTCACTGCCAAATGCAGTACAATTTCCCTCTGGGATCAATAGTATTAATTCCAATTCTAGTTCTAATTCGAATAAATACTTCAGAGGTGTAATATAAATGAGAGTATGAGCAGCTCTTCCACAGCACATGGAAGGTAAACGATCGTGTCTCTGCAGAGCAGCAGTGATACTCGGCCGTTGCATGTAAGTCTGGTCTCATTCTCCTAACCTTGGCTGACATTTACTCCGTTCCCACTTTGTTATGTGGGACACTGCAGGTGTGTTAAAATAACGCACCGTGTGACGTGACGCAGAAGCTCCCAAGCAGCAGCAGCAGCCCCGCCCCGCACCCGGCCCGGCCAATCCGAAGGTCACGCGCAGCGGCCAGGGACGGCCCAGATGCTTCTAATTCATACCTCCAGGTGGACGTTCCCTGTCCGTGTCCCGTTTTTGGGTAGAAAGCACAGAATCGCAGCTTTTTTGAAACCTCTTTGATTCTGACTTCCCTTACAAAAACCAAGATCTGTGAATGGTGAAATCCTCTGAATGTAAAACTCGACGGGGATGTAAAAGATCCCAGGTCAACAGCTACCGTGGAAATCCATAATGTAACTCCGAACAGATACCGTGGACCAGCCCTCTCAAGCACGTTACTCCACCTGATACAGGTCTCACCTGCAGAATCCACCCGCCACACACGTCTGCAGGAGCAAGCATGACCGCTATTCCTTTTTGACAATGAAGGTTCCGCCCTTTCACATGGGGGCAGTGTATACTCTCCAGGAACTTTTCTCATAACAGACCTACACGTTCATTGTATAGAGCTACAAAGAATTCTATCTTTCATTGTAATTTTCTTTACACCGTTTGCAGCACAGTGTATATACAAAAATATAGCACGCTTTTTGGTCACAAGAGGATAATAAAGCTTGTCATGAAAATGTAACATTGCATCTGACTCAGGCTTTGTAATGACAAGTGCATTTTTATTACATTATTTATGAATAACGCTTCGGTGTAATTACAGAACCTTAATGCATTTTTCATGGATACAATTGAGGGTTTCTGAATGCAGGTACGTTGTGTGTGCATGTGGCTGGCGCTGCAGTCTGCACGCGCATCCGTCTGCGCACACGCGGTGTGTCTGTCTGCGCGCACGCGGCGTGTCTGCGATGGCAGTGGGACAGTCGAACCTGGCCCAGGAGTGCAGACGTAGTTGTTTCTCCCACATCAAATGTGAGCTGCAGCCTTTATCAAGCACAGAAAATGACACTCGAGGGAAAAAGATGGAAGATAAAACGCACAAATCATAAACGGTCTGCTCCCTTTAGGAGGTTAACTTTTAAATAGCACAAAGCATAGATTCCTGTCTTATTGCTGTCTATAAGATCTTCACAGGTAGCAGAATGACTTGTTTCTCTGGCTAATGTTAATTTTAAAGGGACGGGGCTTTTTTAAACGCCATAGCGCATTCAGGTTGAGATGGTCCCTTTAACTGCACTGTCCCGTCTCTTTGAAATGCTACCATAGGCTGGGCTCCATCAGGACAGTAAACCAGAGCTGATTAATTCAGTATGGCCCCGACTTAATGAAGACAGGGTTCTCTGAAGAGGGACACTGAACAAAACTGCTCCAAAATCCTCTCACCAAAGGGGCCTTAAAATCCCTTTCAGTCGAAATAAACAGAAAACCTGAAACGAGCACTCAGAGAATTACACCCTCCTCCGTTCCGGAAGCTAAGTTAAGAGTGAAGACCAGACATGCATCAGCACCAGCCTGGGACGTGTGGTCGCTGTTGGACCTTTGAGCGCTGTTGGACCCCGGGACGACGATATGTATTGCTCCATCTTTTTAATCGCGCCAGGCCCTGTTAATGAACAAGTATGCCATAATGAGTAGAAATGTTTCTTTGATGGCTGTGCCAACAAACAAAAACATCTAATAGTATCGTCTGAAGCACCACTATTTCACCTAGACAACCAATTCGTCTGATGTTTTCCGATGGGGGTCCCCTAGAACATACTGTAAATATTACTGATGTCTTCTATTAATTCAGAATCGTGTCTTGTGCATTTCTGAGCACGAGTTCCGCCCTCTGTCCCCCCCTCCTAGCCTGAGTGTTATTATTTCTAACTTTGTAACAAGACATTTTGCATGTGAAAGACCAATTGACGTTGAGCTGTAATTAGCCGCTATATTACGCATTTATGGCTTATTAATTCGTCTAATAAATTTTTAATCTGCTTTTCGAAAACGTAATGGACAGTGCCGCTCTTAGGCTGCGCACCGCTCATCGCCGGAGGCCGCAGACGAAACCGGGCCGACGGTTAGAATGCGATTGCCGAGGTGTGTTCCCAGCGCGAGGGCTGCGGCGATTAAGGCGTCTGTCATCGGCGAGGCTGTCTTCCGGCGGACCACAGGTCTGGACCAGAGGCATGAAGGAAAAAAAAAAATGGACACTCTTCATCGATGGATTCGGGTCGGCACAAATCCAGAGCTTGTTTCCTGTTCCAAGTCCTCGGCAACTACAGGCCACAGCCGCGATCTGCTTGTCAGCAAATGAATGAGGAAAGAGAGAACCCTTATCTGCCTACGTAATTGGAGGCATGAGAGAGCATTAAGCTCTTCATACTGTGGGAGGCCTGGGGCAGAGTGCGGACAGGGAGACGGAGGCATGCAGATCCAAAATAGGCAATACGCAATAGCATTCCTGCTCTTCCTGGAAGTGGACGCCCCAGACTTACTCATCCTGTCCTTTCAGAACCGACTGATCCACCCGTAACAGAACCGTCGGCACTCACTCGATGAAGCCCCACGTTCGACTGCCCCCGTGTCCTACCCCCCCTACCCCCAATCCCTGCAGGTCAGCTTATCTGTCGACAGTCCACCTGATGCCTAGAATCCAGCCGTTTAACTTCCCATTATTTGAGACTATCTGCATTGCTGCATGTGGGATTACATGCACTCTACCCCAACCCAAAGACCCCCCCCCTGCTGTGCGAATCCGTCATACTCATACAGATATCTGCAGAGATTAAACAAGCAATTTCTGTCGTGCGATGCTAAATCTGATTACAGGGCCAATGAAACAGCCTTTAATCTCGGTAATCTCCCGGATCATTCATCCTGCATGTGCATCCAGTACGATACGTTCTTTCCAGCACCCTGAAGCTACCAGAACAATGACCCCCCCCCCCCTTCCAATTCCAGGCGACACCTTCTGCCCTCTCCTTCCTTTATATCCGGTACTGATTAGCCCTTTATTAAGGTTATCTAACTGAACTCCACACATGAAAGCAGGCCTGCTCCCATACATGGTGTTATGTGAGTATTTTCACCATTTTCACTCATCATTTCCATTTTTACTTTTTTTTGCATCCCTGTTTAGCTTCCCACGGATGTGCTCGGCCTACTGATGAAGTGTGGAGCCCTTGCACGTTGCATTTTCTCTCTCTCTCTCCTCCTCCCTCTCTCTCTCTCTTCTTCTCTCCCCCCCTCTCTCCTTTTCCCTCTCTCTCTCTTTCCCCTCCCCCTCCCTCCCTCTCTCTCTCTCCCTCTTTCTCCCCCACCTCTCTTTCCGTCTCTCTCTTTCTCCCCCTCTACCTTTCCCCCTCTCTCTTTCCCCTCCTCCTCCCTCCCTCTCTCTCTCTCTCTCCCTCTTTCTCCCCCACCTCTCTTTCCGTCTCTCTTTCCCCTCCTCCTCCCTCTCGCTCTGTCTCTTGCTCTCTCTCCCTCTTTCT
>JAODJW010000041.1:11677378-11709017 GCA_026777045.1 Hyperopisus bebe
TGGTCGCCGTGCAAACACTCGTACCCTGCCCTCCGCGGACGCCGAGTAGGCCCCGCTCGCCCCACTCCCATCTACCCGCCGCCCCTCTCCCATCTACCCGCCGCCCCTCTCCCATCTACCCGCCGCCCCTCTCCCAGCTACCCGCTCGCCCCTCTCCCAGCTACCCGCCCCCCCCCTCCGTTCGCGCTCAGGCAGACGGACCGATGCCCATATCTGTCCTGTGCTTTTAACAGGTGCAGAGCTCTCATCTGTGTCGCCATACAAATCTGAGCTTTAGGCTACGTCTTAGCCCCCCCCCCACACACGCATAGTTGTCTGGGATCCAGGAAGGGAAATTAATTACTAAAGGCTTTCCCCAGCTATAAAATGCAAGTCATAGAACTGAACAGTGGGGGTCTCCCCTGTGACAGGGTAGCAATACCACTGCAGTACAGAGAGAGCAGACACATGGTGGTTTGGCACGTGTGGCGGGTATGTATGTGTGTGTGTGTGTGTGTGTGTGTGTATGTGTGTGTGTGTGTGTATGTTTGCCAGGGACACGGATCGGCCGTCGTCTCTTAATAGAGACTTTCTGCACCTCTGTGCCTGAACAGAGACTGAATGACAACCTAGCAGAGATAAAGAGGTCTCAGGCAAGTTTGTCTTTGCGCTCTATCTATTTTGAAAACAATAACTGCTGCTTCATAATAACCGCAGTCACTGATAAAACACAAACCCTTTTCCACTCTTAAAATGTGGCAGCTTCTGCTCCCTTCTCATCTTGGCTTGCTGCCATAATGACTTCATCCATTTTTTTTTTATTAAATCCATTTTACTAATTCAGATTGCAGCAAATCATATGCCAAATGCATGGTGTTAAGGAACACTGACGACAGCTGCCGGTCGGAAAGTTTAAATTTGCTACTTAAATCAGGGTGGTGTCACGTGGAAGCAAGTGGATTGGACCAGTCAGCCTCTGCAGGATGAGACGGCGAATGGACTGTACCATTCAGTCAGCCTCTGCAGGACGAAAAACAGAGTAGACTGGACCATTCAGTCAGCCTCCGCAGGATGAGACACAGAATGGACTGTACCATTCAGTTAGTCTCACCAAGACAAAACACTGAATGGACTATACCATTCAGTCAGCCTCTACAGGAAGAAGTCAGTCCATTCAGTCAGTCTCAGGAAAACAAAACACCAAATGGACTGTACCATTCAGTCAGCTTCTCCAAGACAAAGTACGAGGTGGACTGGACCATTCAGTCAGCCTCCACAGGATGAAACACCGAATGGACTGTACTATTCAGTCAGCCTGTACAAGACGACACACTGGGTGGACCGGACCATCCAGTCAGCCTCCACAACATGAAACCATGAGTGGAATGAGCCACGCAGCCAGCCTCTACAAGATGAAACACAAAGTAGACTGGACCAATCAGTCAGCCTCTGCAAAACGAAACGAGTGGACTGGACCATTCAGTCAGCCTCTGCAAAACAAACGAATGGACTGGACCATTCAGTCAGCCTCTGCAAAACAAAGCAGAGAATGGACTGGGCCATTCAGCCAGCCTCTGCAAAACGAAGCAGAGAATGGACTGGACCATTCAGTCACATGCCACAGCACAAATCTCTGGTCGCTGTGCCTTTTCTCTATCGTTACTAATTCCTTAACGCCGTACTCTGGGGCAAGCGTAACAGCCCCATCAGCATACCCCGCTGGTCTGGAGAAGATGTCCATTCCTCTGCCCCTGATCAGACGGCAGGACGCCCGTTTGATTACTTGCCCCCTCAGCTTTCTCCTCTGTGTTGGCCAGCATCTCCTGCAAGGCCCGAACGGACAGCGATTGCTCCAGCACAAAGGTGCAGATGGACAGGTCTGGAGGAACATTCTGGAAAACAAGAAACCAAGCAAAATCACATTACGGTGTCATGTGACTGTCGAGTCAAATCATTTACTGATAATACCCACAAGTGTCCTTCTATTAAACATTATCATTAAATACATATTAAGAGTTTAAGCCCATTGAGTGAAACCTCAGCAAACAATAATGAGGAAAGGTGACTCAAAGGTGACGGCATAATTATCACTTAACACTTTTAGCATTTTATGCTATATTTTACCAAATCATAAACACACATACAAATACAGTTCACAAAAAACAGCAAAATGACTGACAGTTGACAAGATAAACATGGCTGGTCTCAATCAATAATATGTATTGATCTCGGGGAATATCATGATTCATGTCATTTCAAGCTTTGGGTGCTGGGATAAGGGTCCTAATGAGAACAATGTGTATTTCCCCCTGAATCCCAGTATTGCGCCAAATTAATTTATTCTGGCTGAGACAGCACAAAAGCTGAAATTTGGCTGACACAATCCCCTAGAGCACAATTGACGTTAGGCGATAACCTTTTCCCCGTTCAGCGGGAAACGGTGGCCAGAAGTCCGAGCCGCTCGTTAAAAGCCACAATCCCTCTCGCGGATTCACCTGGATTGGCCACGGACCAACATCGCAGCCAAAAAAGGCAGAGACCAAATAATCAGCGGTGGGCACAAGTAACCGAAAAAGTTAACTTCAATAACCATTAATCCACTTACTCCAAAGTTTAATTTGATAATGCTAAACCAATAAATCACTAAAAAAATAGCTACAGCTAACGATAAGCACTAACAGCTAACGTTTATTCTGTAAATTTAGCTTTGGTTTGGTTTTGAGCTCTGAAACCCTTTAAAATATACCTGGAGAGCTGAAATTGTAACCAGTTTAGTAATTTAGTTTGGCAGGGTTGGAGTGATTACCTGGGGTTATTTAAGGCTTACCAAACTGGGAATCATTGGATTCTGTAGAGTCTCTGGAATAAATTTTCTTTCCATTATATTCTGTTTACCAGATATGAGCGTTTTGGAGGAGTCCTATTCCACGATTGGCTCATGCTGACATTTCGCCCTCAGTGAAGCCGTTTGGGACTACAAACATGGTGCTATTTACCCAGAACTAGAAAGGAGGATCTCAGCTCTTGATTGGTCTATAGCTCTGTCAATCAGAACCCAGAACGTAAAGGAAAATAACCAGGGGCCAAAGCAGGATTTCTTGTCGTATTTAAGGTAGTCTGAGCTAAATTTAAGTGAATGGTACCACAGGGTACCACAGTTTAAATGGACTTTATCTTTGTTCACTTACATTTAGCCCAGACTACCTTAAATACGACAAGTTATCCACAAATCACATCTTGTGTTTTCATGAAATCGGCCATCAGCATGCCATATAGACTGTTGCAGCCACACTCACAGCAGACTGGAACAAATATGTGTGATTGTAGGGTTTACTAATGTTTTTGATTGTTAAACTTTATTTACTTTACCTGGGAAAAAATGTTAGCAGATTTATAGTTAGCGGAACTAACTTTAGCAAAAGCTAATTGGTCCACTAACGGTTTTCAAAGTGAGTGGAAATGTTAATGTACTAACAAAAAAGTTAGCTTCCCTAATTAGCAGCTAGTGGATTAGCAGAACCCTGTCCAGCACTGCGTATAATGTAACTTTAACCAAAGAAACAGCGCAAGGCAGCAGGCAATTAAATGGCCTTGCTGTGTTATATGCTCTGTTTTACAATCATTATATGTGCCTTTATGTTTTAGTTGTACTGATTATATCAAAAACAGTAAAGTTTTTCTGTGTTTTTTTCGACTTGTCCTATTGAGTAACGTCCGACTGTACTCACGCCCGAGGTCCTATAGGAACCTTAATAAAAATATATCTAGTGACGTCCAAAGCAGACGCAGTGGATGTTAGCAGATGAATTTTACCGCTTCTACGGCACGCAGCAAGAACCAAAACGAATCGATTATGCTACCAGCCGCGTAATATTATACTGCAGGGGTCACCAAGCTTTTTGAAACTCAGAGCTGCTTCATGGGTACTGAGCCATGCGAAGGGCTACCAGTTTGAAACGCCCTCCTAAACTTATCTAAACTCCATGCATAATAAACATGTTTGAAATGCTTTTTCTTTTAAGATATTGTCATTTTCAAATGTATATAAATGCATAAATGACCATAGTGTGTGAATGACCAAGTCCTGTGAATGACCATATCCTGTGAATGACCGTGGTTTGTGAATGACCATGTCCTGTGAATGACCGTGGTTTGTGAGTGACCATGTCCTGTAAATGACCATAGTGTGTGAATGACCAAGTCCTGTAAATGACAATGTTCTGTGAATGACCATGTCCTGTGAATAACTATGCCCTGTGAATGACCATGGTCTGTGAGTATTTGAACCCTGAGGTATTACCCTATGCTACTTGTATATTATTAAATCATTATGTTGGACTGAACATCCATGGCTAACCATTTAACTAAAAGAGGTCTAAGTGTGGCCACATCCTTCTCCTCCCTCCTCAAGATGACCGTGACCAACCTTGTTCTGCTAGAAGGCGCATCCCAAGTGGCACTGAATCATCATTTCTGAGGTGCGACCATGCCCATACCCAACCATGCTGTGCTGTCACATGACAAAGAGACCTGCCACCCCCCACCCCACAGGGAGTGTGAACTTCGTGGGGCTCAGCCTTACCTTGGAATTGGAGGTGGACTCGAGGAAGCAGAGTCTGTTCCCGAAGCCCTCGGCGGCCAGGCATAGCTTCTGCTGCTCCTTGTGGATGGTGGTGGAGCACTGCAGCACCACCTCGTCGTCCTGTAGGGGGCGCAGAAGAGGCCATGATGATTTTCAAAAAGAAAAAAATAAAACAAGAAATTTCCCACCATTCCTGCCACGGGCATGGCGAGGATCTAATTCAACATCACCCCTTCTCCCCCCACGTCAACTAAACCAGAAGCAGTGAATTTCTACGCGAACATCTAGCCAGGCCAGCTGGACATTCTTCTCAGCAGACAACCCGCCGGGTACAAGCATTCCGTCATTTCAGATTAAAAAAAAAAAACAAAAAAAAACAGTCTGCATGACGCAGGGACACCGCAAAGCGATTTGCTGCTAAGCTGGAGGCCCCGTCAGTCAGTGTGAGGCGTGACCCGACTGTCAGAGCACGCCAGCAGCTCGTAGCGGGGGCTAAAGGCTCCCTTTTCAGCTGACTGACTAGCAAAGGAAACATGGGTAGGGGGGTTCAGCCCCCGATATTCTTAGTAAGAGGAGAAGTTGGGTGCCATATGAGAGGTCTTCAGGATCACCACGATCAGCCTGTACGCCTGGAACGAGCAAGCGATTTCGGATAGCGGAGATGCACGTGACAAAATGCCCTCGTGGCTCTCTGGAGGATAAAAACCCCGTAGCAACTTACAGCAGCCTGATAAACGGCTCCCTTCATTCAGCTGGTGATCTGGCCCAGTGTGACTTGCTAAGTGTGAAAAACATAAAATGGAAGATGAAATGGAACCAACCTTATAACATGGCCTGTAATTGCAGTACTATGCTGCTTAGTCTGATGCATGTAGTTCAAGTCATGATATTTACACAATCAAACCTCGTGCTGCATCCGTTTATGAAGTTCTTTGGTGGATGAAAACCATAAAGGGTCGAACGCGACACCATGTGCATGTGACCAGACTCCATTATATTCTGAATAAAACTCAAAAGCCGCAGAACCGAAATTCGCAGCTATCTTTAGCGCTGATTGGATGAACCGAAATAACCTGAAACTAGAGATAAGGACAACTGCTTCACTCTGTTTTGGCTTTGCAAGGATAAGGGCTGCAGTACAGCAGTCAGGCAGTCTGCTTTCTGAACATGGAGGCCTACTGCCTTAGAATAAATACAGGTTAGAGGTAACTGTGGTGGAAATCAGTCATATTCTGAGGGAGGTCCTCATCAAAGAAGAGCAGAAGCTCGTCTAACTGGACTCTAATAGGAGCAGAAACCTGTCAACCTTTCCGGTTTCTCTAAGAAATTGTTAGCCTACTAGAAGTGTAACAGACACCCAAGTATACAGATTCCTCATACAAAGGTACACGGCTTCACTGATCATTAACGACACTAGGGACCGACTGTTATACTGCTTAGTCAATAACACCGACCAATATTAAGGTTTCACAAATGCATTGGAAAAAAAAGCTGATAAACACTAATGTCTGTTTACACATTTATGATGCAAAAATGAGCTCTCTCACTGGAGAAAATGTTGAGAAGCTATGCTTCCTGTATTATAACTTACCACATTCAGCCCGGGTCCATTAGTAAGGGAAAGGATTGTTACCAACAGACTGAGAATGGAGAAACCTTTGGTCTAAATGTGATATTTAAAAAATATTTTTAGCTCAATTTTATCTTGTTTGAGAATTCAGAATTGTGAGGGTTTATGTTATAAATTCACATGTTTAAAGTTTTATGGTGACTTACATGTGACATTTTTTATTCATATTGTTTCGACCTTTTGTGAGTTTCTGCTGTTTATTTGAATTTCAGAAACTGACAATCAAAATTGGTCAGTAAAGCACTGTTTACTAAAAGGACTGGTGTCTGTTTTAGTTTTAACCATGAAAACATGACGGCAAGTATTATTAGGTATCAGATTCTACCAGGAATGGAGATTAAACTTTCACATGCATCAGGCCCTAAAAATCATTACTGTGCTGAAGCCAGTACCTGGATGTACCGCTGCTTTATTTTACGTTTTTTTTCTTTTCTCGCGCGCCTTTAACCACTGCACCAGAATTGTGAGACTGAAGGGTGATGAAACAACATTCTGTCGCACGGTGATAACAGTGATATCAGTGACAAAAGCATTGCCCATAAAAGGTAGGCGTCTCTTCAATTATTTAATAAAACTTCTCACATTCTCGAATGTTGCGATATGGAGGTTTGTATAGAGTCATGCCAGAATTTTTCCCAAAGATCCATCGGCGGTTATTGTCCTGGGACCGAAATTAACGCTGAGATTACAAACGACGCGAGCCAAGTCTCAGGCACAAGTCCAGCTAAATAAATCCAATTCTGCACAAGATGTCTGCCAAAACAACAGCCATTTCAGTTCCATCACTCTCTCCTGACAGGGCCGGGCTAGGAAAAGAGGGTAAAATGAAATATAACCAAGTAGGACTCCGTAGCTGCACCTAGACAGCGATCAAAAATCAGGGACCTATTCAGGGGGAGAACCAAAGAGCACTGGGCCCTGCTGAAAGCTGATTGGTTCTCAGAGTGCCACCTCCGCCTGTCAGTTACCAATTGAAAATGTATCATTCGCTAATGATAAGCATTGCCCCTCAATATGAATTAAAGCCCCTCCTATGTGCCTCGCCTTAAAATATCCAAGAATCTCCCCTGATAGGAAATCACTCTGTATGTGAGATTTAGAGGAGGATGACATGGCGCTGGAATAACTCAGGTGTGTTTGCAAGTGTAGTTGAAAGCCACAAGGCCGTAAGAACCAGAGCTGAGATTTCTGATACAGGACAGTGAACTTTGCAGACACAGATCCTACACAGCACTGATATTAAAGCATGGTTACAGGCTATGGGGATCAATGGACGAGATTTACATTCACAGGTTCTAACTCTGCCTTTACCCTTTAGAATGTTAGTTGTATGACAACAGCAGCGATGGGGGTTTCAGGGGGGTTTTAGAATATCAAGGCAGATTCTGAAATAAGAGATGATCCCCAGATAGTGTGTCCATTACAGATAATATGATCCTTCTCCCAGATAAACCAGCTTCCCAGTCAGGCTAAACTGTGTTTCCTGAATACACAGAGGCAGCTGTTAGGAGGGCTACAAACATGCTGCTGAACAACCATAGTGTGTATTTCAACTCAACACTGAACAACCTTTAAAAGTTATGTATCTCACTGTCAACGAAGATAAGCATTCTTTAATAATTAGTAAATACCAGTTATCTATGTTTTGGTGGTTCATGTACTCTTGCCAAAGCCACAGCAACGATGAAAAATAATAGCAAATTATGTCAGGATCCATCCCTGCCTTGTCCTGTTCTGTCTTCTTTTCTCCATGTGGCCAGCAGGTGTCACTAGCTATCCTGTTCCCTTCTCAGTCTTGTAGCCCTTAAGTTCCAAGGTTGCTCTACTGCTTGCCAGGCTGCCTTGTGGCTAAATGGGCTGAGTGTGTAGCAGAGGACTGACTGCCTCCCCCGCAGTTGTGGGTTCAGGACTGGCAGGAGACCAGCCTCAATTCTGTTGGATATTTTGAGTTTTTTTCCCCTTGGTTATTTTGTAGTAGGTCTTTGTTTTGTATGGTCATTCCTGGTTTTGTTGTAATATTTTTTTCACTTGTATTCCTAATGCTAAACTCCTTTCCATACTGTTAATTACCCTCACTTGTTCCTTGTTGCCCTCATCTAATGTGCTTGTCTAATAAATTGACTCACACTTGTCCCTCGTCATACCCTTGGCTGTGTAAATTCTTGCCCTTGCCCTTGTGCCTCAGTTGATTATTGTGTATGCCAATGCTTAGATCCCTGTGTTGTTTCTGTATTGCTGTGTTTTGCTCCTGTGGCCTGTACTATGAAGCAGGGTTACTGGCTTATCAGGGAAAGCTGTCGGATTTAAGGTATCACAGTTTAAATGGACTTCATATTCGTTCACTTACATTTTGCCTAGACTACCTCAAATCTGACAAGTTACCCCGATAAGCCAGTAACCTCGCTTTGTAGTACAGGCCACTGGTTTTGCTGTCTGTGTTTGTGATTGTTATTGTGAGTGTTTGTAGCTATTGTTGCCCTGTGTTTGCTGCTGATCTGCTATGGTTGTTCCTCAGTTGCCCCTGCCTTAGTGTTTTCATTTACCTGCTTTGTTTTTACCCTTTGTGATCCTTTGCGTACGTGTCTGTTTTAGTTTATAAAGTCCTTTGCTTATTTTACCATTCATTCCTACAGCCGAATAGCACACTGTTATAGACTGGGTATGCTTCAGTTTTTATACATCCATACTATGTTATTTGAAGATTTATTTCCAAGGAAGAACCTGTCAGGTACTCCTAATTCAATATTCAAAGCTGAACCTCACAAACGTGACCAGGCACCTATTAATGCACCCATTGACTGTTTAGTATCAACCGTGGCACAAACCTTGCAAATTGATCCTCAAAAGTCATCTTATATTTACATTCAGGAGCTAAGGCACAGTGCTTTGAAGGAGGTTGCCCTGGATTCGCCGGGTGGATTTAAAAGAAAAAAATCAACGAATCTTAATGCAGTACAGCAACCTCACTGTGAGCAGAACAAGGTGGACTACACTAAAATGCCATGCGCGAGCAAAGCACGGAAGATCTGGTGCAGGGGATCAGGGATGCTGTTGAGATCCCAGGGCTCAGAAGCAGAGTGAATCAAATAGAGAGGAGGTGCGAATTAAGAGACATAACGAAGAAATTTACAGCACGCCGTACTAAGATAACGTCAATAAGAAATAAGTCTTATTTGTTATCTTTATTATACATTTGTTCTGGGAAAACAAAAAAATAGTTAATAATTGATTTAAATTGAATTTAACAGAGTGAGAAAAAACCTCTTTTTCGTGGAGCTGATCTGCGTATTAAAGATGAACCATCCGCCAAGAAGCGTAATCAGTGAGCGGAGAATGTTTTTCTCTCCCGGGGGACAGAGCTGCTAGACCGGATTTCTCTGCCTGTGAGCGCCGTAGACACAGCGGTGCAGACGCCACTACGAGCGTGGAAATCCAAATTTAAATTCAGGAAAAAATGCGGACTTAAGATCTGGCGCAGGAAATCGGGATAAATCGCAGAAATCTATGGTACTGGAGATACAGTGACAGCCCTTTTCTTAAACCCTCACATTCGGGCCTTGGTGTTACCCAGTCTCACGTGGGGATTCCTTTTTAATAAAGATCCATCCATCTTCTATACCCGCAGGGAATAACCCAGGACGTGACGTCAACCCACCGCAAGGCACCTTAGCATGTTTTTGGAAGGGGGAGGGGAGCAGGGGACAAAAAAGACCCAGGATGATGACATGGAGCAAACATGCAAACTTCACACACATAGACCTGGAGCCAAGATTTGATCTCTGGTCCCAGAGGTGTGAGACAGCAGGATTAACCACTGCACCACCCCAAAATGAACAATTCCTGTTTAAATTCAGTTACTCATATACAGCTGGCTTTTTTCACCATTCAGCTTAAATGTTTATTTTGCCCCCCCCCCCCTCTTTTTCCTAATGGCAATGCAGCCGTTCTCCTGCCACATTTTGGCCCTGAAACCCTTTGGCTGGCAGCCGAGTCCTTTAGCAGCACAGGGCACCTGCGGGCGCTAACTGACAATGCAATTAATGGTTTGGAGTCCCGCTTCTGAGTCACCCGTTTACCCCCCCCCCTCCAGTGCACTCCTGCGGGGGCCATCCACAGTGCTATGGAAATGCTTTCTGTTCCACTTGTTTACCCGTGGCTCCCATGCGTAAGCCCTGCTTCTCCAGCCCCGTGCCCTTTGCGACGATGACCGCGGTAAGCAGACTTACACTTTGCCAGGTCACATGCTCACCGAGCATCACTTACAGGGATATTGGCGAAATAAACCCCTAACCCTGACTAAATGCCCTACACTCTGTGCTTATACGAGGACCCATGCAGTAGTCAAACACAAACATTTCCCTAAGTGTTACCAGGAGACTTTTCCAATCCGGAAAAATCCTTACCCATAATTCTGCACTGCTCTGTATGCAGTAAAGCCTCTTTTTAAAATGCCTACTCATCTCTGTTAGGGATTTCCTCAGTAGAGCAGAAGTATATCAGTATATCATAAAAATTGCGTTATTTACCATTATAAATATTGTCTCTCTTTGTGAAGAGTACTTTAGTGGAGATCTCTAGTTTATCCCTCTCCACAAGACTTCCGATTGATGTGCCTTCCTACCATAATAATATAGAAGTTGCTTCAAATGACAGCTGTTACCAAACACTGGAACAATAAGTGCCGTCCGAAAATCTTAAATCATTCCTCCGCACAGATGCACCATTTCTTCTCCAGAGACTATGACCCGTCACACTGAGTCCAGTAAAAAAAAAAAAAAAAAGCGAATACCATGCGTGACTAACGATCAATCGGTCTTACATTTGCCCTATGTCAATAGCTATAGTGTTTCAAATGTACAGAATGGTATGCACACAGTGCTCCCCTTCGGAAATTAGCCTCTATAATTTTTAGCTATCATTCTGAGAATCAATCACTCATTACTCTGTACAGGGACTCCCTACTTCCAAAGGGAGCACCAAGAATCCTTTGTTAATCCTTCACAGTGCTGAGCTTATATCTTTCACTTGCAGAATGTAGATGTCTTTGACAGATGGAATACAACCCAACACACTACGTAACCATCCTACCAGACTTTAGCGCTGAATCATTACGTGCAAGAATGCAACCGAGAGAAGCTCTTGCTGGCAATAAAAAAAATATACATGTGCATTAAACCAAAATGACAGAATCGGTCTTGCTGTTAAATGTAGAGGGAACTGAGAAGTTGACTCTGTATTTAGTAATCACACTGAGTTGTTATTTGGCATGCTGTCAGCTAAATGTTTTGAAATAGCGCAAACCTTACACCACCTTAATGCAGTTGATACAAGAGGAAAAGGACACAGACTCAATTGGTGATGCTGTGGATGCTGATAGAGCAGAATTAACCAACTGGAAGGTTGTTTCTGCTCATTCAGAAACGAGAACGTGGGGGACACTAAATCTCGAATTAAAAAGCGCATGACGGCTTGGAAATGTCTTCAGATGAGGTAGGAAAGGCACACGCATAACAGTGACCTACAGCCAAAAGCATGAGAGGTGTTAAAACACAACAGGAATCATCTCCTTACGTTACCGTATCTGGCAGATTAAGTTGGATCACAAACCTTTTGTCTCTGAGGAATGTTTGTACTGAACCGCTGCCATCCTGAATCCACCACTGGCTTGTTAACAGAGCACACTCTCTCATGACACAATATGAATGGTGTACACAAGAATTATGGGATGGACTGAGGGAATGTTTCCGATCTTAAGATTTTGTCTTTTTGAAGCAATACATGTTCCGGAAATGTATTCCACACAGCTCAAACTGTTACACAGATATTGAACATCATCTTTTGGGGACAGACAAATACCTACCAGATACAGCAAATCTTAAATGACATTTTGTTTCACAGCAGCCGAACTAAGTCTCCTTCTGATTTACCCTGTGGTGAGATTGTGTTTCTTTTTTTTTGTTTACTATTCATTGATTGGTTGTAGGCTCTGGACCTCTGATGCGAATATATGGGGCTATTGGCCAGTTATTATGTAGAGTCTTATGTCGAGTTATGCCTGATGCCCATATATAACTCACAGTACAGTATGCATACAGTAATGTATGTGTGACAGAGAGCTACAATATCAAGAGACGCCCAAACTGACTTGTGTCTCGTAATCCTGGTCCCAAATGTGCACCTGAGTCAACACAAGGCTGTATTTGTTAATAATTCAATTAAATGAAAATATTATTCAGAAGTGTGCATGTATATATTATTATAGACACCCACTGATGGGAGATCAAGATGGCTTTAATCAAATTCTCTGGCACATTAATAATTAATGCCATGGCACTGTGTGATGCTGACTGGAGATGTACGTGATGGGAATCGGGACTTGGACTGTTTTTCGGGGGCCACGCTGAAACCCACCAGTGGTTTACGCGCGTCCAAACAGCAACGAATGAAAGTTCACGGCTTTGTGATCAGCATATTGTACCGGGGGTCTCGGCGCAGCGTCAGCAGAGCGCTGCCAATGGCAGAAGACCAAGCATCGCTCAATGGGCGTCACTCGTGCTTGGGGACGGAGAGCATAAGACAAAGCGACCCTTTGGCTTCTGAATCACTTTCTGTCAGATAAGTCAACACCACACTTTCTTGGTGGCATCTGCGGAAGGAGAAATAAATACTGAATTTTACATTACTGGAGGCGTTCCAAGACTGCAAAAAAAATCTTAAATCAAAGATATCCTCTGCAATTTGAGCTATGTTTAGACCAAGCTCACCCCGCTGTGAATCCTACTGTGACGGCTTCTCTGTTGATCCCTATTAGATCTGAAAGGCTGCATGTCCACCTGCAATTCCCCAGCTAATTCAAAGCACGGGGAAAATGCGAATGCATGAGTTGCGATGCTCACAATCCCTTCACACATAATAATGCAGATGTCTGCAGCCGGCGTCTTCGTTTCCTACCGAGAGGCTGGCCATGCTGATGGTTGAACCCAGAAAATATACCCCTGACCCATTCACCCCCCTCTCTCCATCTTCCACATATCGAAGCCCGGAGAATGACGACGATCCACGATACAGTCCGTTTCATCCATTCGTCTCAGTTTTATTCCATTCTGCGCGTTAGCATGCAGCATGCTACCATCGTCCCAAACTGCACATATCTTGGAGGGTGGGAGAAAGTGGAGTCAGGTCCCAAGGCAGGGAGGCCCTTGACAGGATGCTAGTCCATCATAGAGCACACCAGTAGGGCTGGCAGTAGGGGTGCTGTGGTGGTTGGTGGTACTGCAGTGTCAGAATACTGTAGGGCTGAGTGTGCATGCATATAGTTCCGTCAAAAAAAAAATAATAATAATAATGTTATGCTAATTATCTCGCAATGGCTCTGCAATTTGCTTTGCAGAAAAGAGGTCACTAGAAACAGGACGCAAAGAGAGGCGTCACAGCAATGCAAATATACACACAGAAAGTATTCCGACTGAAGAAAGCAAATGTCAGCATGAAACAAAGTCCCAGACGTTTCAGCCATTTTAGGTCCAAAAAAAGAAGATGAGCCCAGGAAAAAGAGAACATATGGTCACCCAATCAACTGGTCGTTCTGAGTTTCAGCACCCTTAGCTCAAAATGTCTTCCCACACATATGGGACACACACACATGCATATTACCAATAATCGACCTAAACCATATTAAATGCACTAGGCAACAAATTAAATACACTCACAAATACACAGGGCATACTTCACACAAAACCCAGAGGTGCAAGTCTATCACGCATGTCCGCTGCTGAACATCCGCATGACTAGAGAACTCGTTTCCGCATTGAAGGCAGGCCTTCTTATGGCACAAAGCAGGCCAATAGCACCTGCTGTATTTCAGCTGTAAAAATCTATTGTAGCTTTGAAAACTTCAGAATACTGAAGGCTTCAACTGCTCAGATGCATAAACCACACAAAACAAAGTGGATTCTGAGGGACCACGTCAGGACACAAGCTGCTGACCACATTAAAAGACTGTAGACTGCAAGTAAGCTCCCATTTAATTTCACTCAGCCTCCGGTAGCACATATCGATTTAGTTTCTATTATATATGTAAATGCCTTTCTCATTCCTGCAAACTGACAGCACGCACTCCCCAGAATACAAAAAAGCGCAAACCATTTATAACCAGCTGTCGCCAACATGTACCCGGACTGCAACTGAAGAAACTCGACGGAGCAGGAAAATATGGATGTTAACAGAGGTTAAAACATTACATCCCTTTTCAGCGCAGGTTTGCAAGGCATTCTTGGAGAAATCGACCACAGACGAACCATGTCGCAGCCAGATATTAATAATTTATCCCAAACCAGAATTTGGGCAGAATAAAAGCAGTGTCACATTACTGTGAGGGCTCCGGGTGACGCTATGATGCTTAAAGACGTGTCTGAGCTGTGGCAATTCCGAGCTGCAGCAGAGATCGCGCAGTCACGCTTTTAAATTGACCTTTAGTGACGTCGCCAGGCTTTTCGCGCGTTATTAATGGGAAGCCGCCCGAGTTAATCCCGCACTCCAGCCCACTGCAGCGCTGCGCAAACACGCCGTGGTCCCCCTAGCTTGGCGGATACTCACTCATACAACCTACATGCGCCCCATCTAGCTAGATAGTTTAAAAAAAAAAAACTAACAGCCCCAACCCCCACCACTTCGCAGTTAAAATCTATAGAGTAACGTCGAGAGATATAAATCATTATTAAACAGCCTATTGAAAAGAAAATCAACAGTGCTAAAGAAACGAATTTGAAATGGTATAAAGTTCTTCGTTGCGGACTACAAAGCAATCAATCCATAAGCAGCACAATCACTTCCAGCCACACAAAATGTGGGAAATAAACACATATATAAGAAGATTTTCTTTGAAATCATGGTGTATAGGTGCATTATGGGCAACAGTGTGGCGTACAAAGCAGTAAGGCACAAACCATTAACTTGATAAATGGATTCTGTCTAAATAAACTGAGAAATATCCCTTCAGCCTGCTTCATAGTTAAGGAGCAGCAAACTATGACATTTTTGAGGGAGCAAAAAAATCAATGATTTACTGGGATTTCTTATACTCCTTTGACCTAATAAAAACTTAATCTAAGGGCAAAGTTAGTCAAAACAATAGGCTATGGTCATGTGCGTAATTCATGGGGGGGGGGGGGGGGGTTGTAACCCCCCAAAAAACAAAACCAGCGAATACAACCCCCTGGACCCCTTAAATGTATGGAAACCTTAACCCGCCCTCCCCACAGTGATCAACCCAAAGTTGTACCCTTGGCTATGGTAATAATACAGTAATAATAGTTAAACCCAGCAAAAATATGCAGTGTGTCATTTCAATAACGTGTTATTGCTGTTGGTATTGATCATTACGACAAATGAGCTAGTGGTTATTTTACGCCATCAGCGACGAAATGAACCTGAAACACAGCTACCTGGTATCTGATCTGGACGACCCGCTAACTTGACGGCCATTTAGTGAAATGGCGAAGCTACGTGATTTTTAAATAAGCCTAAATACCAGCCGCTTCTGGGAAATCTGCTGCAATCAGCCCTTCGCCGACGCTGAATATATCAAATAACAATCAAACAAAATTAAAACATGGCTGGATAAACTAATCAACAATCTCGAAGTGCCCTCAGTGACACGCCAGAGGCACTACCACGCTGTCATTGTGATTAAGCTAACGATTACCTGTAACTCTATACACCAACACGTTATAGACATTTCAGCTACTTTTAAACCGTTTTAGGTATCTACCCGGCTTATACCTACTATTATTCTCGTTTGTAAAATCCCCACCGAATAACTACATTATAAATAGTCATTTATTATGTCTAGGAAGAAATCCCAAATTGCTTTAGTTAAGAGGTGTCCTGTTACCCTAAGCATTTAATTATCCGTTCACAATTCACAAATCAAGCTAAAACATTTACATTCATTCTGCTACATTAATCATAATCATCATAACCAGTGTCCTATAGGCCTAGTTTTAACTCAAAAAACGGTCGCAAACAATAAAACTGCACTTCGAGATGGAAAAACAAAGGGACAGTAAACGTTGGCAGGCAGAGTGAAGCTTCTTTTCGTGCAGTTGCCCTTAATCATCAGTTGGAACTATATCCTCTAGGTATCTGCCAATAAACTAATGAGGTTAATCGTATATCGAGAAAATAAGGCTTAATAACCATAAATAGTGTATCGTTAAGATTATAAATAATCTTCTAGTGTAGAAATGGGTGATAACTTGTCACTGGGAGAGTTTTCTCGATGGATATCCCTAAATAAACAGAATAAGAAAATAATAAGAATAAGAATCAAGAAGGGGTATTTGGTAACAATTAAATATTTATTAGAGTAAGTCGCTGTTCTAATAGTTAATCATGTAACCTATTCGCAGAGTATATTCACATGACGGTATATGGGAAATGATTTCCCTGGACTGTCAAACAGGCGACTCAGGGTTATTGGAGCGATCAAACGGCTTTAGCAGCCTAGTCCGTGTGTGGGACTCTACGGGGAGGTGCAGCCTCTGCAGCAGACCCGTACAGACACACGGACGGCGTGCCAGCTCCGCGGGGCGCCGATGAGGGAAGCGTACTTCCGACGAAGTGGTGTTACTAGAGAAGGCAAGACGAAGGAAGGACTTCAAGAAATATAATACATTCTTCAAAAGGCATTTCTATTCCGCGGTGGGAATCGGCAGCCAGGGGCTGCTCCTGTGAGTGCTCCCCGCCGCCTCTAGGGCCGGACTCTCTCGCCTTCTCCTCCCCACAGCTGTAGCCACGGAGAAGCGTAGCGCAGCCCTTCCCACTGCTGCCATCATGCTTCCGCGGAAAAGGCTCCCGGCGTCGATCTGCGAGAGAGAGGCGCGATTGCCGCAGTGGAGCGGAGGCAAGCAGGCGGCTCGGAGCGGGACTCCCCCGGGAGAGAGCCGGCGATGCCTGCTGAATCATCCGCAGCCTATTAGCAAAGCGGCTGTCTGATATATTACACCGCGCATCCACATGCCCCTTTGCAGAAATGTATGTGTGTGTGTGTGTGTGTGTGTGGTGGGAAAATGGGGAGGGGAGCTTCATCCTCAGGGATAGATCAGAACATACTGTGGGATCCTCAAGATTTTTTTCTCCCCTAGAACCCCCCCCCCTCCCCCCATAGCTCTGCTGTATGGGGATTGATGTCTGGTGTGATGTGATGAATATCACAGGAAAAGCAGCGCGACAGGGCTACTGTCTAACAGCAAGATAACCTGCTTAACACATTGCACTTCAAGTGTCGCAATTAGAAAAAAAAGTTAATTATTCATCCAAATGCCGCAGCAGAACCATAGCCATGTTAAAGAAGACATACACCGCAGTGTGGAGGCTGACTGCACGCCTGTTGTGTTTCTCCTTTTCCAACTTTTGAAACCATGTTTTTAAACCATTTTACGTCCTCAGTGTTCTCACTGTGACAGAAAGGCGTTTCGTATCATTTGAAAGTATACAAATGTTTTTACGCAGTGGGGAATCGTTTTTTATATATATAAAGGTTTTGCATTTAAAATTAATTAGTGACTGACGTGGCAATAATGTTTCCCTACAGTATAGAGTGGATTGCAGCCGAAGACAAGCAGCATCGTTTCCTCTCGGTGTTAATGAAGCATCTGCTCTGAAAGTGGTCCGTCATTCTCCAAAAACTCTAACGCCGAATCGGACTTTAAAATGGAAAATCCTCGACGGGATTAAAAATGGAAGCAGACGTTAGGGGCCACGCTGCATAAGGAGAAAACACGCCATACGCCCAGCTATCGATGAAGATCGCGACGTCCCTGCAGCCTGTCCGCCGGCGCTTCTGAGTGCTGATATCTACAGGCTATGGTGCTTATCGCTGACATTAACCTATCCCAGACTCGCGGTGCGCACAAGAGTTTCTGCATGTAGCCTGGGTAGATACGGTCTGAGTTGCCGGTTTGCGCGTGGGGTCCTGTGCCAGGGACGGGCTGCCGTGATGCAGTATCGCAGGCTTAGGGTTAGGCGCCTAGGTTGGGTGTAGTACCCTTACACGCCGATGGAGGGTGCTGTGCAGAAAACATCGCCACTGCCGACTTCATGCAACCTGTAGATCTATCAAACGCGCACGATCGACCGTGCACTTACATAGGCTACTTTAAAGTATATCTCAGATATATAGTTTTTAAACTCCCCGCGACCCAATAGGATAAAGCGGGTTGGAAAATGGATGGATGGATGGATGGATGGATAGTTTTTAAACTTTTCGCCGTCGCAGAAGAGCAATGCGTTAAAATAGCTGACAACTGGGAGAAAATAGCTTCCTGAGATACTCCAGCAGGTAGCTGAGGGCTGTGGTACGTGTTATCTCAGTAGGTCCACATCTTCATTCTCCTGCTCGCTCCATTCCCCAGTGGAATAACCCCCCCCAGCTCCGCAACGCAACACCAAATTACTGTTATCGTCCCACATACATATCCGTCTTCGTCTGTTATCACTACATTTTTGGTTTTATTGCTAGGGTTTGCATGTAGCTGCCCAAATTGCATTAACGGCACGTCATAAGACTAATTTAAAAAAGACCTTGATCCAGGTTACATATTAATGTTTTAGGCGGCATTTACATAAGTGCTTCAGGCACGTCTGCCGCATTAATTTCGTACTTAACGACCTTCATGGTTTAGTCCAGGTAACTTTTTTTACTGAATCTAAAAAGAGACGCGGCCTGCATTTAGAAGACCTCAGCTCATTATTCTTTATTTCTAAACTCTGCCATTCAATAATCAACCAATACAGCAACCATTAGGGAGTACTAAGCTGTACTGAATCTGTTCAAGTGAAGACGTTGCTAAATTCGGTCAAGTCACAACAAATCGCAAGGTGTGTGCAGGAGCAAAGAAGGGTAAAAATTTGTACCTTTACTTGTCACTGGGGCTGTACCTGCAAGGGTTTGCCAATTGTACCTTTAGCTGTAGGTAAGTGACCTTTTGAGGGACAGAAACAGAATCTGAGGAACATTTCTATACCATTGATGGTACATTGATGCTGTTTGTACCTTTGGGATGTTCCTCAGAGTCCATTTCTGTATCTTAAAAGGTACAATTACAAGGGTACAGCACCAGTGACAAGCAAAGGTACAAATTTTCACCCTTTTCTTCTGAGAGTGTAGGAAGCGGGGGAAATGTGTACACCCTAATATTTAATTTGGCTTCATTTGCCCCCCCACCCCACCCCACCCCACCCCAAGTAAGCAGACCTAAGTTGTGCCCACTCAATACCAAGTACACCTCTGGTGTACTTGTGATAAACATCATCACAGCAATTTATGTCAGACTCTTAAACCACAGTTATAACACCAGACAGTATATTTCGCTATCTGAAACACCAAGATATTACAACCATCACGTATATCGACCATGAACTCTAACCCCAGCTGTGTATCACGTCATACCTCCACAGACATCTTTCTGACATGCTTTTAGAAGGTGACACACCATCTTCTGATGCTTGATACACTTTAAATGGTGCTGAGGAGAAGGGGCACCAGGACCTGAGCTGGCTGTGATTGCTGTGAAGCTGGTGAGGAACAGCCTCTGGCAGCCGGTGGGCAGCTGTGCATTATAATCTCACACGCTGGGGCTTCAAAGGCTGATGTGCTGAGGGAGGGGCGGAGCTACACCTTCTACAATGGGGAGGCCAAACTAGACCCAATGATTGTACTGGTGTGACAATGGGGTAGTATGTCGGGGGTGATTCCTCACTGTACTTTTTGCAGATTGCGAGTATTATTCATTAATAATAGTATAAATATAATTTAAGTATAAATATAAACTATATGAATTTATATGAGTATATACTGTAAATTCTGGTTTACAGAATGAAATGGATGGATGGGCACTTTCCGGTCAGCTGTGGGCTTTCCTCTATTTACAAAAGGCAGATGTTATTTGCACCCACATATCAGCAGCCAATATCTGGCACCCGGGTGTATATAACAGGCAGAAGCTGTCTGTAAAGAGGCAAATAGATGCCGTGTGACTATCATCACCCGGGTGCAAACAGACACTCCGTGTCACAAAGACACTCCTGCTGTCATTTATGATTTGATCTGTGTGACGGGGCTGGGATTCTGGACTTTCACATGATCTAATGGGCGGAGCCTGAACAATGCCTTTACTGATATTGAAAGGGTAGAGTGCGCCATGTGGTGGTACCCAGATCTTCTTGAGGATTCAGAATACATTTGAACCCAATAATATCTGCAGGCATGCTTTGCTAAAGAGGGTGGGTTAGGAGGGTTTGATCCTGTAACAGGAATCAGCTATTTAAAGTTTGCCACCGGAATCCTGGGCTCTTTTATGCCGGATGGTGTTAGTCTACTGTGCGGCAGTCTGTGCACGGCACGGTCAAAGGTGCCCGCACACTATGAGGGTGTAAGCAGGGGGGGGGTCAGCTTAAAACACGGCTCCTTCTCGTTGCTGCTGAGCCTTCCTTCTGTGAAAACCCTCCAGCCCTGAGCAGCTTCTGTACGATAAGCATGCCAGAGAGGCTGTCTCCAGAAGATTCCCTGCAGGCCTAGTCACAGCTGGCCAGACACAAACACACACACAGCACACACACACACACACACACACACACACAGAGTTGATATGATACTTTAGGCAAAGCTCATGTTTTGCCTCATTAGCTTTGATGGATTTCCTTATACTTTAGACTTTCTGCTCACTGCAACCAGCATTTTCCTTCATCAATTCACTCACTCACTCACTCACTCACTCACTCACTCACTCACTCACACATAGTGTGTAGCTCAGCAGGTTAGGACCGTTTGATCGGAAGGTCGCTGATTCAAATCCCAGAGTCAGCAGGCACCTGAGCGAAGCCCTTAACCCCCAATTACTCCAGGGCAAAAACAAATGCCGCTTTGAATAAAAGCATCTGCTAAATAAGTAAAATGTAAATTTAAGTCACTGCCTCTTCCAACCACGTGTGGCGGACCCTGGGCAGCCCTATCACATCGCAGCCCCACCTCAGTCACCTCTGCCCCTTAGATGGACATTGTTTAAAACCCGGGTCATGTGCTTGAGGTCGACCAATCATGATTTAGGGTTCACTGCCATTGAGAGCAAGCAGGAAACCCCTGTCTGCACATGAATGGGGATTAGCGCTTAGCATAGAATGCTACAGTGCACGGCTAATGGCACTGATGGAGCCTATGATGCCATACAGGCAGCAAAACACCATAACGACGTTCAGCTCAAAGCATCAAATTATTCAAACGATCAAACAAAAACAACCTTCACTGGCAAATAAACAAAAGCAAACAGAATAATCTTGCCAAAACAAGCAACTTACATCCACGTTTATGCCAAACAAAGTATCCCCAATTCCTGAGAAATGGACCAATTCAATTCAGTTTTGCTGTGCGCATTCGTATATGTGCTTAAAAATTAATTGGCTTTGCCCAAGTGAAAAGAAGAGATAAATTACCCGTAAAGGATGGAAATAGCGATCAAACGTGAAAACAATTTTTACCTTTTAGAAAGTGTTTGTCTTTACAAGCTGATTGCTATATTAAATCAGCTTTATGACTGCAAATGACTTTACATCAAAATAAATTTGATTCCATACATGGAAACTCTGAGTTTATCTACAGTACAACAGACAAAATGCAATAATTGGATGAAATATGACTTATAAAGGGTGTATACAGCCAGATGAGATACATGAGCTTATATATATTGAAAATTATGACAGATCCGGACAGGTCTTGCTAAAAATCATGGAAATGGCTTTGTTGGACCCGTCCGGTCCATTAGCAGTTGGAGAGGCCCCAGTTGGGGTTGCTGGGAAAAAAAAGAAAAGAAAAAATTAGCAGTAAGCGAAACACAAGAGGCCCAGCGTGAAATATCAGTGACAGATGGTCCATCTCCGTCCCTCCCGACGTCAGCAGAGCAAGGCACCCGCGGAAAAAATAAAGTCAGTCACACACTCACGGCTTGCCGCAAAGGCCCCGCCCCCTGGCAGCTCGTGGGCACGCTCATTCCCGCGCTGCCCTCACCAGTGGCGGGGGTCAAACATCACCCCGCGTCCACCCCCCCCCGCTGGCGGCCCTTAGATAGAGTCCAAAGGGAGTCTGGCATCTACATCAGCCTTCATGCACCCCCCCTCCCCCCTCCCACCCCACTGATAAGGTGTCCTATGCAGCAGCAGGAGATGCAGAGGTGCTAAGGGACAGAGAGCAGACTGACATCAACATCCAGGACGTGTCCGTCCTTTATTCCCCCCAAAGAAATGGGGAGGGTTAAAAGCATTAGGGAAGATTTTTTCAGACACTTTCTCTAGCTATTTCACATCCTTCTGTTTTTATATCTTATATTTTAATATTTCACATTCTTGTTTTTTAATTTATTTAACTTAGTGTTATCTCACTTCCCCTAATCCCCGTTTGTGCCTCAGAGCGTCGCTGGGGAATCACACGTATTGAGCTTCGTTGTAACTTGTCAGGATGACAATAAAGGCATTCTAATTCTGATCTTTCAAAAAGTAGAAATAAAAACTCCAAAATGAACAGACCGTGTTTGAAAAGGAAAACAAATATTGCCCCAATATAGCAGAAGGTCTCGCTATTGTGTATATGACGTATGACTGGGTTAGCGCTTGCCAGAGGTTTCCTGGGTAAATATAGCACAGTTAACGCCATTATCACAAGAGGGGTCATGAGGCCTGGAGGCGACCAGATAAGAGCGACGGACAGAGTGTTCAGTTCCTGCACACCCACACACAGCCAGACAGAGCAACACACAGCCACAAATCAACACACAGCCAGACAAGCACAGCCAAACACCTTCACATAGCGGTGACAGCACCCTCCCTCTCCTCCTGAGAGATTTTGGTCCGTTTTTTTTTTCTTTCTAGGGGCTGTTTGTAACCCAGAATGTGGGGACAGATAAGGCTTAGCGGTGACCTTAGCGGTGACCTCAGTAGCGTCCGTGTGAAGGTGACCGCAATGAGGACGGGTCACCGTGAGGTACAGGGGACTATGGGGAGAGACACACAGGACAGAATGCAGGCCACTCGCCACCTTTACTGTTACATCTCCTCTAACCGCAGCATGGCAATAAGAACAGGAAAAGCGTCAGGCACCATTCTAGGATTAAGGCAATAATTCATACAAACCAATGATATGTTCTGAACCGGTGAGTGACAGGGAAGGGGGCATTCTGGGAGCCAATCACCTTTCAGCCACAGCCACTGTGGCCCCGCCCCCCATATACACCCTTGGAAAAAAAAGTGTAGCCTAAAAAGTGACAGGAATGATAAGAGAGAAGGACATCAGAGTCACAGAAAAATGAAGGAGTCACCCAGCAGAAGACATCAGGAACAGAGAGGGTACAAAAACACAAGGCCGTGGTTAGGAGGACCATCAGGTGCATCTGTCAAAGCTGATTTCTCACAATCGTGTTCTCAAAACCCTTCAACACGAAGAGAATTCAACGATCCTTTAAGCCCTTCTTTTTGTTGCCAGGAATGAAGGACAGAAGGAGGACTCTGTCCTCGCAGACGAGCATTTTTTTTTCTGGGTGAAAAGTGCGTCCGTAACCCAGGGAGAAGCGGAGAATTCCTCGAGCTGCTCCTTCGCGGCTCTTATCTGCTGACCACAGACGCTGCCCTATCTGCAGCATAATTAGCCTGACCGACCACAAACCCCACCGTGACCACACCGGACTGCTCGGCAAACAACGGCCATTCACACAGATAAGTTCAGCTTAAACCCACCAAGACACACAGAATACACACACACGGACACCTTCATGTTGAACGTGTTAGCCCATCCTGTAGTCTGTGTGGATCCCAATGCCCCAGTGCAGTGACGGGGACACTGTGCTGTAAAAATGGCGCCGTCCTTCAGGTGAGACAGAAAACCGAGGTCCTGACTCTCTGTAGAAGAGTAGGGGTGGTACCCTAATGTCATCAGCCAATCATACGTTTTGAATTGGTGAGTGACAGGGAGAGGGAAACTCTGGCGGCCAATCAGCTTTCAGATGGGCCCCTGTGGTCCTATGCTCGGTGAATAGGATTCACAGCATTGTTCTGCATCCCTGTTCTGTAGAACATAATTTTGTCCAACATGGCTTCCACCCTCACCCTAACCGTTCATGTGAAATGAGATGCATGGACAATTCTTAATAATAAAATAAGGACAGTCTTTAGGGCACAGCGGTACATCGCCTTCTGGAACTTTCTAGAGCTTTCTATGAATATCACTGGTTTTCCTATTTAGTTGGCCAGCAGGCATTTAAAGGTCCACTGCTCCTAGTGTCCCACAGCTTCTCAACCCCCAAAGCACTGCCGTCCCGCACACAGGCACGAGATTCCGCCGCGCAGACCGACAGAAGCACCATCGCCCGTGAAGTCCAGCGCACGAGGCCTAGGATCGAAGCGACACTGTAGGGGACCCCTTGGCTAGACAGAATCTCCATAGGGATGGCGATTCTAAAAAACCATATCAGCTTTCATACTATGGTAACGGTCAAATAAATGGAAATATTCAGGGCCTAAGGGAAAAAAATTATGCAAAAGAAAGAGAAGCGAAGGAAGGACTCATAATTAAACTTTTAAACAGAAGTGAATTAAATATTTACCAACACAGAAATGCATAAAATGCAATTATATAAATACTAAATATTTATATATTATGTCATGGGATGTAGCTATTTATGGACATAAATTAATGGCATGTATGACGAAATTTGACATTAATTAGCGCTTCAGAACATAACGAAGGCAGCCTGTGGGACGTGGTCTGCATTACTGCGTCCCCGTGGCTCGTTAGCGGGCGTGCGGACGATCCTCACGGCCTGTCGGCACATGTGCGGTTTACCGCAGCGGGGTGGTAAAGGACCCCGGTAACCAGGCAAAAGGCGAAGAGTCTAAGTCCTGCGGGGGGGGGGGGGGGCGTTGACTCTGCGCCCCCGAGCAGGTCGCGTAAGCTGTGCCATTTCAGTAAAATGCCTGGCTGTATGGACTCCAGTGGGCTGGGGGCTTTCTGCCCGCAGCGTTTACCGGTGCCGCTTGTGCCTCTTCGGTCGCTCGCGTGGGAAAAGTGGGCTGTTCAAACGCACACAGCTGCTCGCGGCTTTAACTGCATCTGTGCACCTTTCATGGGCACAGACCGTGACGAGATACACAAGGCCATAAAGACGGCACGAAAAAGTGTGAACAAACAGACTGAGCAGCCAGGGAGAGAGGACCTGGGTCCACTGGGCCAGTTACGGGGGGGCGGAGGTTTGCAAGTCCAGAGCGACTCGTTCAGCAATGGGGGGCATGCAGCACTTTGGGAGGGGGGTTAGGGTGGGTAAGAAAGCAATGTGTATATTTCTATATATAATAATTTATTTGGTAATGCTTCACATTATATGTACCTTCATAGTGCATTCATAATGCATTCATATGACATTCATAAGCAGCATGCAAGTACACCTTAACATACAGTAACAGCTTTAATATACATAAATAACAAATATTATATGACCATATGATTGTAATGTTTGTTATCATAAAATGTTACTAATGTATATTAAAGCTGTTACTGTATGTTAGGATGTTAAGGTATACTTAATTCTGCTTATGAATGTTCTATGAGTGCATTATGAAGGTGCAGTTAATGTAAAGAGTTCATGTTATTTATCTGTTTAATCTTATAGTTTTCCTTCATTTTGGCAAATTAAGTTTCATTTCAATATCAATTTCAATTCAGTTTCAACGTCAATTCAATTTCAATATCATTTCAGCTCAATTCAAATGAGTGACCTAGAAGGTAAGCGCCTGACAGATTACAGCATTCACACCAAATTTAGCCCCTCTGCAGGAATGCTCCTGTATCCAAACTGGTAGAGGGAGGGGGGGTGGCACCCTCGCCTAGTGTGCTCGCTCAGGCCCAAAAGTGCCACTCCCGTCCCACCGCGAGGCATCGCCCAGCTGCTGACAGGGTGACGGGCTGCCCGGCTGGCTTTGATCGCGGCCAGAGAGAACCTAAATGAGTCGCGGCATATGCGGTCCGTCCTAAACGCGAGTGCCGTACCGCAGATAACCGAGGGTTTATCCTGGCAGCTAATGGATCGATTTACTTCCTCCCAGGGATGACAGTACCACAAGCAGAGGGTCCGTTTGAGGGGCGCCGTGGAAATGGTGCTGATATCTGTCACACGCGTGCTGATTTACCACGGCCCGCCAGCCATTTTTCTTCTCCGTACCACTTTCCTGAGCTCGGGTCTCGGGTCCGCCCCCGTCCCGCTGTCCCCTCCGGCAGAATCGCCTGGCACACCATAAGGGACACACGCCGGACGGCCGGATCCGTCCAAGGCAGAGAGTTTAATAAACACCAGCCCTGAGCGCTCACCGGTCAATTTCGGGCAGGAGACCCCGGCCAGGCTGAAGGACGGGGCACTGGGAGAGAAGCTGGTGAGACATGACGTGCCCACGGCCGAACACCGACCCCGGCGTGACCCCGAGCGGGAGCCAGCGGCCGAGGACAGGGGCAGGACGCCAGGGAGACGCCAACCAGCCAGCGCAGCCCAGCTGGCAGGTAAGGGGGGGCTGGCAGGCATCAGGGCAGCGGAGATGGGCAGACGAGTTAATACGGCCTGATCGGGGCTCAGGAACGAGCTCTTTGTGAGCCCGGTGGGGGGACCTGATGGATGCCCCCCCCCACCAAATGTTTGCTGTGATAGAAAGACATGGGGGGTCACAGCCAGAGCTGCAATGCAGATGATAGCAGCTCAAGCTCCTTTTCAAAGGCACCAAACCCTGTGGGTGTCTCTCACACACACACACACACACACACACACACACACACACACACACACACACACTCTTAACTGATGCAGGCCCCCCAGAAACACCCCCCCCCCCCACCATGAAGGGCATCCAAAAACAAGCTGCCCTTGCCCCCCTTTCCCTGTGCTACCCGCCCAGACCCATCAGGGGGGGTGAGACTAAGGTCCTGTATTCGGGTCGCCCCCCCCCATAAGGCGAGAAGCCTGAGGGTCAGGTGAGTATGTGCCACTCCGAACGATACCCCACTGCATCGCGCCAAGTCTGTCAGCCTGAGCATTATGGGATGCCTTTCTGTTTGGGCATGTATCCTGGGTGATTTCAGCCTGATGATCATTTAGATATCAGACAGAAAATACCATCAGTATACACCCCCTCCCCCCCCCACCACACACACTCAGGGAAATGAGCCAATAAATCAATGAGCCAGTAATCTCTGAGGGGAAATCGAGCACCAAATACAGCTCGGCCTTCACCACACAATTAACCGATAATGGGCAGTGATCGCAGTTCAGTCAGGGGCGTATAATGGGGGCGGGGCCACTGTCCCTGCTGAAAGCTGATTGGCCCTTAGCATGCCCCCTCTCCTGTCACTCACCAGTTCAAATAATGTCATTGGCTAATGAAAAGGTCGATCCCGCTGTATGAATTATGTCCCCTCATATGCACTCTCCACCTTAAAAAAACCCTATAATTGCCCCTTAATCCAGTGGCCTTGATGTGTCTCTCCCAAACTGCCCATAGTTATATGTTAACAGCACTCCTAGTCTGCATTATCACATGGACACTGGATTACATTTTAGGTTTGCGTATTTCATCTAGTAACTGCACAGCTTTATCTCTGATGCTACTGCCGATTAAAGCTTAATTTCCCATTGGGGATTAATAAAATCATCCATCCATCCATCCATCCATCCATTCCTCATGGAACATTTCATTCTGTAAACCAGAGCTGCCCCACCCATGTATCGGTCGATCGTGGCATGGCGGCGGCCTACGATTTCCGAAAACGACCACCATAAAGGCAGACAATTGAGCTGTTCTGAGATCAGATTCTAGAGGGACGGGCCCTAGAGGCTGAAGCCGCTGGGTCAGTGGTGTGGCATGCCGTGGCGTGGTGTGGGCGGCGGGCAACTTAGGGCTCACGTGGACTTAATGGCAGGCAGCCGCTCTCCCGAACCCCAGGATTCCAGCCCGGAGACCGACAGCCTCTTCATAACCTGTGAATTTTCACCAGGGGAATGAAACTCGGTGCGTAGGAGTTATCGTGGGGGGGAGGGGGGAGCAAAAGCGAAAGTCTATTGTCAGCTAATGCGTTTCCAGATGACGACAACAGTTCGATTCAAGCTGAATACTAACACATTGTGTTGCTATGGTGTGAGGGTGCTTAGCAACACTTAGCGACGTGCCACTGCTGTAGTATTTTATGAGAAACACTGCAGCTGTTCTAAGGCTGTCGTAGCTATTCTGCCTCTTATTTGCCTATTTCCTTACATATAATTTTCTAAAGGACATTCCCGTTAAAGAGAAGGGCCTTGGACTGGAGATTCAGATGGAAAACTGAGGGATGGAATTCTTCTGGGCTAAAGCTTACTGCCGACCAAAAATGTCTGACTTGTGTCTATGGCTGGTCTGTAATGTAATGTAGTAAATGTGCCCCAGGCCTCGGACTCAGACCGGCACTCTGTGACTCTAATCCAGGTTCCTCTCCACTATGACTTCAGCTTCAGGCAAATTATTCTGACAATCCGCCTGCCATCACCCCTCAGTCTTACGCCCGCAGCTAACCTCATTTCCGGGACATACGCTGGGCACAGCACTCATTTTCCCTCTGCTCCATGTCTCTCCGATTCTCTGTCTCCAGTCGCTGAAACGCATCCGCGGAGTCGGCCCTCTGCTGAGTTTTCATCTCCGCGTCAGCGCCGCCGTCGGCCGACGTAACACCTCCAACTGAACCCCATCACGGAGGTCGATTACCAGGTATTTTCGCACCGCGCAAAATTTCCAGATCGTTCAGCAGATCTCAGACATGCAAGAGGCTGCTGAATTCCACCGTCAAATGTCTGTTAAGTGTGACCGGGGTAGAAAAAGATGCTTGTTGCATAAGACCCTTCGGCTTTGTGTGACGGTTGCTTTTGACGGCTCTCACAAATCTCTATGTTTATTCAGGAGAGAAACCAAGCTGTTATATTCAAACCAACATGCTATTTGACAGGCAGTGATTTCATAGTTTTAGGGGGGGGATGCAAATCAAACGGGCCAAAATCAGCGCCGCCTCAGTCAGGCAAAGATATTCCTGAGAGATTCTGAGAGATTCAAGGCGGGTTGGGCAGTCGAGACGGGAGTCACTGATCATAACAGACCACGGCAGTGCAACTCAAAATGCCAGTGATCTGGCCATATTTGTGTGGGAGGAAGATGGCAAGACGGCCACATGTAGCACCACAGCATAAGATCAAACTGCAAACATGATGAATAACCTGAAGGAGAGCCATCAGCCCAGACACAACACACTTTGAAGATCAAAGGAGAAGATTCCCAAAATACAACAAAAAGCTGTAGACTACGGCCTGGTATCACAAAGCTGAATTTCTTGTATAGCCGGGTAACTTTAAATTGGCTCTTGCACGACCAATTTAAGGTAGTCTGGGCTGAATGTAAGTGAAGGGTTAGGGTTAGGGTTAGGGTTAGGGTTAGGTTATGCTGAATGTAAGTGAAGGGAAATAAAGTCCATTTAAACTGGGGCATCTTAAAACTGACAAGTTATCCATCTGCGCAAGAAATCTTGTTTCGTGATACAGAACCTTGTGCCTGTGATCAGAAGGTCTTCAGTTCAAATCCCATGGCTGTCAAAGTGATTATACTGTAGCTGGGCACTTGAGC
The DNA here is from genome assembly GCA_026777045.1 of Hyperopisus bebe. Taxonomy (NCBI): domain Eukaryota; kingdom Metazoa; phylum Chordata; class Actinopteri; order Osteoglossiformes; family Mormyridae; genus Hyperopisus; species Hyperopisus bebe. The sequence continues at coordinate 11,707,288 of JAODJW010000041.1, forward strand.
AAGGCCCTTAACCCCAACTGCACCAGGAACTGACCCTCCTCTCCAATCCTCAATTGCACATTGCTTTTGGACAAAAGGGATTCGCTAAATGCGTAAAAGTCATCAAAAGAGGACTGAAAACTAAGCCCACTCATGGCGCTTTTTCACTGCCACCAAGAACTGAACCATACCCAAGCCGAACCGCGAAGAGACGGTTTTCCATTGTAAATTAGGTGAGCCGTATCCAGGATGTACCCTTCCTGACACGGCCCTGCTTACTAACTGGGCCGAGACCATTACTAATCCAAACCGGTTGCGTCAGCACCATCTGATTGGCGGAAACGCATGGAGACATCAGTGTTCTGAGTCAATACACATGGATTATCTGAAGAAAGAAAGGGCATATTCTATATGTTATTCATTATTAGTAGCATCACACATCATGATGCATTGATGCATTCCTGATATATTTCTAACCTCCTACTTTATTTTACATCACCGTTGCTTTCCAAACCCAGCAACGCCGTTACTGAGATATAAAATTCCTGCACACCCACTCATTGTCCAAAAATTATTGATCATAGTGACACCATTCCAAAGTTTAGGTCTGTTTGACAGGGAAATTATAATCCTACATGGCAATGTGATCTCCAATAATTTAAATACACTGATAATTGATTATTTACTGTATAATGTAATAGCTTACTTTATTAGTTTATATTAGTTGCCCCATATCTTACACCTTAATTTTTTACATAAAACAATAGTTTTTTAATATATATTTTGTAACAAATAGCCTGTACTTGTACATCTAAGCCACCCAAAAACAGCACAAATATGCAATGACACTTACAGTACTGCACTGGTTTTACGTCATTCTGTCCCCATTCTTTGTTGCATTGCTTTATGTTCCTTGACTGGATTTGCACTTTGTAGCCGGTCACTGTCCTTGTCCCTTTTGCCACCGATTTTCAGTGCATTGTGACTTCAGGTTATTTTTTTTTACTAGTCCCTGAACAAGGCTGCAGGGCATGATGCTGCAAACTGCACCACTGCTGCGTGTCTTTTCGGGATGTTCAAATTGACTTAGTTCAACATCTGATGTGTAAGCTGACATGATACAAAAAGGATTTTATATTAGTATTATATTAATATTGTATATAAGGGCCTAAATTTGGGTGTGGATGATAGGGACGTATCCCTATGAATATTGTGGGAGTACCGTGTGTGTTTAGGGGGGCGGGGGGTTCAGGCTGATTTGGCTATGCTGAAACCAAACCTCCCCCCTTGATTATATGTGGGTTAGTGGTTGCAGGGACTCTCATTAAGTCAGAAGTGGGTGTTCAGTGCATATCGACCATCAGCATGGAGAATCGTATCTGCCCTTGACAATACTTATGGCTGGCCCCAGGAATAACATGGGATTAAGGCTGTGTGTGTGTGTGTGTGTGTGTGTGCTGGTGACAAACAAACTGATGGGAAAATATACAGCTGAGTGTGTGTGTGTGTGTATAGGCATGCACTGGGCCCTGCAATGGGGGTAAAACACAGCCCCCTCCCCCATCTGTGTCTGTGCATGATCTAGCGCCCTGGTTGCCGAGAGCATTAGCCTTCGTGTGTCATCTTCCTGTGTGTAGGGAGGACTGGCGAGCACAAGTGTCTGTGTGTGTGTGTGTGTCTGTGTGTGTGTGAGTGTGTGTGTGTGTGTGTGTGTGAGTGTGTGTGTGTGTGTGTGAGTGTGTGTGTGTGTG